>CM055819.1:52963743-53092572 GCA_029582265.1 Zoroaster sp. YZ-2022
TTCCTATAAAAGCCCCAACCCGTTTGAATACAGAGGGGTCCTCCCTTTCTAGGACAGCCGCCTGAACCTCCTGGATGTTGTATATTGGAGGTTTACATCCACCTCACAAACACGACACTAGAGGTTTGGACACAATACTACTTTTTTCTTTCATTTGTCCAGTTTATGGTATAACTTCTCTATTTTCTGAATTTTGAGTCAAAGGAAGATTTGTAAAACAAATTCCTGAGAAATCACAGGCCTGAAGATGATCCTTTGTCACAAGAGTCTCCCATCCAGCCGTCTTGACAATCACAGATGAATGATCCATACCAATATCACAAGAGTCTCCCATCCAGCCGTCTTGACAATCACAGATGAATGATCCATACCAATATCACAGAGTCTCCATCCGGCCGTCTTGACAATCACAATGAATGATCCATACCAATATCACAAGAGTCTCCCATCCGCCGTCTTGACAATCACAGATGAATGATCCATACCAATATCACAAGAGTCTCCCATCCGGCCGTCTGGACAATCACAGATGAATGATCCATACCAATATCACAAGAGTCTCCCATCCGGCCGTCTTGACAATCACAGATGAATGATCCATACCAATATCACAAGAGTCTCCCATCCAGCCGTCTTGACAATCACAGATGAATGATCCATACCAATATCACAAGAGTCTCCCATCCGGCCGTCTTGACAATCACAGATGAATGATCCAGGTGATGATATGATACAAGTAGCAGTGTTGGCACAGGGGTTAGGGTGACACTCATCAACAACTACAATCAATAATAAATAATCATGTTGTTCACTATTTTACTGCCAGTTTTAATCTAGATATTGTTTTTTTTTTAGAAGAAAAAGTCTGAAATGTAATATTTAACCAAATATTTGCTATCAGCATGTTTTAACTGATAGTTTAAGAGCCATGAAATACACTTTTTCTGATGTTATACAGCAATATCCACTGCTGAAGTTTCAAAAAAATGGGATGTCTATTTGTGAAGATTGATTAGATGATGTCATCTATGACATCACATGTTTACAAAAAAGCCCCAAAGGTCAAACTGCCCTGGGCACAAAATGTACATTGGTCTATGACAAAAAACATTAAATCTGACATGTTGAGATGTCAGCAGAATGTTTTAATTTGATTAATTTTTTAAAAAGGTCTTAAACATAACATCTCAAAATCTTACTCATCTGAAATTAAAAACATTCTTGATGTTATTTGGGTATTTCAAAAAGTACAAACTCTGCATAGAAAATAATACACCCCTGCAAAATTACCCTGGTACTCTAAAGGTCATGCAAAGTGTATTAACTAAGTTACATGGTCTATATCTGTTAAATTGTCATTCTACATGCTTAAATGACAATAGGCCTATGGACACAACAGAACTCTGTGTCACAGCAGCTATGAAATAAAAAATTAAAATCTTCAGGAAAAAGTGATAATCACATCAAACATTCAGTTTAATAACACAACAAAACAATTTAAATAGAGAACTGGCTTTTGCAAAGACAGGAATTCAGTCAACTTTATTCACAAATCAACCATGATGTTGCATCAGATCCACTGTGACATTACTGATTTGCTCATGAATAGCCACTTTAATTACTTGTCAAAAAGATACATATATCAAAACACTCAAATTTACAATGAAACGGTAAAGAAAAAATAATAATATAACAGAAAACGATAAAAATTAAAATACCAAGAAATATGACTTTAAATCATTACTGGATATTTCTTGTACTGTTCTGCCTGTGAGAACATTCCTGCTGTAAAGTTTATCCCTTCTGATAGTGAGGGCCTGAAACCCCCACAACCTTCTCCTACACCACCCGTCCCCCCACCCTTCACCCCACCCTACACCACCAACCCTCTCAATTGCACCCTTTGCCCCCCCCAACCCCAGCACCCCAATCCCTGCACTCCCATCCCGGGAATTAAATTGATTATAGCAACATACCGATGCTCACTGAATGTCTCCACTGTCCATCCATCAGAGCATTGACATGTAGAAATTGAATCCATTTATACCTTATAGCTCCATTCATACACGGATCCACAGGGCTACAAGTATCCAATGCTAAAGAGATAAAGATTATCAAAAAACCACTCTTCACAAATAGGCAATTTTAAAAAAAAGCGTAAATGATCAGTTTTATATAAAACTTACTGGCGTTAAAAGGACAATGTTGTCACGATCAGAGCAGAGACTGCAACAGGGCGTAGATCGGTGTCCCTGGTTTAGGAATGAACAATGACTGAAAACTACATCATTGTGCAGCAACAGCAGGTAATAATAGCGTTATCATGTAAGATTTTATTTTCAGTCGCACAGAGTTGATCTAAACTAGCACTCTGATTCCATGCTGCCCTGTTGATTCAACAATATTGTCGTGTTCGAAGTTGATGATAATTGTCAGAAAACATCACTTTTGGAGATGAAACTGTCAATGAACCCACATGTCATCATATTTTTCTAAATACAAAACTCTTTTATTCATATTTGATGATCCTGGATAAGTACAGATACACATGTACAAGTACACTAATTAAAAGGCATATGAGCCGCCAGATGCCAAACAATATATTTATGACACACAGCAAATAATTTGTACAGAAGTTGAAAATGTGTTAAATTTTTCACAAATCAAGAAAGTTCTGACATCACAGTTCATCAATGCTGGCCCTCATACCACATGTATATGTCGTTTTGTTTTGTTGGATTGGTGAGATACATTGTCACTATGGACAACTTTACCCTGAAGTACCTGAAAATCTGTTTTATCGTGAACAAATACATGGTTCACAACAATTTCATTATGACACAACACTGTGAAAGAAAACACTATGAAATGCTCTTGAGATTCATACGCGGTAGAAATCATGTGAAAACACCATGAACTCCTTGGCTATTGGCGAGTTTTGGGAACGCTCATTAATTCTCGAGCAGTCCATGGGTCGCCCAGAATCACTGTAAACATTGTTGCTAATATCTGAGAGAAAGAGCCGCCATAGAGTTACTGCGAACGCCATTGCGGTGAACTGTTGTTTCACGGCCAGAAACAGATTTTCGAGGGCGTTTTCAGAATAAAGAAATTCTTTATAGTGTTATGACATGGCTCTGTAACTAATACCAAAACAGATACATTTCAATTCTCTGATGACAAAACTACCATTACTTGAGCAGTGCCAGACCAACATGGATGTTGATTTTGACAAAAGTACAAAACCCTATGAAAAATAGGAAGTGGATCTGGGTCTCCCTTTGGGTTAGAGAGACAAGCCCTGAACCTCCTCTATAATTTTAATTTTGGAGGATTGTACAGACTTCCACATCCCCACAAACAAGAAACATAGACGTTTGGACTTCTTTCTTTCCTTGGTAGCTGCATCCTTCTTTCAAAAAAGAAATTTTTTTGAAGCAAAAGGGGAGAGTTGTAAAAAGTCTGAAATCAGGAAAAATCTGAAAATCACCCAGGCCTGGGAATAGGTTTTGGCATATGCAATGCATACCCCACATAATTAGTACAGCACCAATCCATGTCATTTGGCAGTAGACTGTCACACAGCTGAAAAACACAGACACTTCTAAGTCTTGCACTGAGACATTTATGAAAATATATAGTGTGCTACACACAGTGTGTGTGGGTACAACGCTTATCTGAACACATTCTACAAAACTTCTGAGCTCAATACCAAGCTGTATCGCTTTAGTGCAGTCCAAGTTCTCAATTTCTGTCTTAAGCGTTACCAGACTGTAACGATGAGTACAAAGTGGCTTTCTCCATCCTTGATGTGGATATAGTGTCGAATGAACCATTTTACAAGAGCAGTATTTGCCATGGAGGAGGAAGGGTTTTGGGGTCCAACAATGTGTGATTTATTCACGCAAAGAGTGGATTCACTTATAAGGCGACACTGTGAGGGGCTGGTTGTCAGGTGCCTTGTTGGTTCAATCTGGGGTCAGGAAATTCATGCCAGTAATGCTAGTCAGGGATGATGGTAGAATAGCAGCAGGACTACTAGCTGCTGGGGTTGCGATGATCCGATGGGCTAGTGAAAATAATAAAACATAAATAAATATATGCAAAACATTCAGTATGATCTAGAAAGTATGATCTCAGCAAAACATGTTTTATCACCAGCTCACAGTTCCTTTCTTTTTCTTGTGTTATATTCACCTTTTTCCAAGGACTACTAAAAAATTAGGAAGAATTTTGACAAACTAGTCCTGTGGGCGCACAATAAAATTCAGGTTATTTTCTACCCCGCAATCTGATACTAATGCTGTTTAATTGACAGGCCAGATGATTGTAGCCTGATCCAACACAATTTACCTGTTTGACAATTGGTATCTGTGTAACCTTGGAATACAACTTCACAGAATAATAGGTCTGGAAATTATTACTGAGCCTCCGTTCTGACATGATGGTGAGCTAGGCGCGCTGAGTCCAGAGCTGTCAGAAAAGAAACAATGAATATTTACTGCATTATATTTCAACTTTGTTGATAATGCTGGACAAAACTGCTTGCTAGGAGGAGGCCAAAGTCATGGTACAGCCAAGCCTTTGAGAAGCCCATCTGTCCAGGCGCAGGCCCAGAGCCCAGGTTTGCAAGACCTACTAGCCAATATAATCCTCTAGCTGAGCACAAAAGACCACTGCCTAGTGAATCGATCTCAAATAGTTCTGTGTTAACACAGACTTGACTGACACATCAGTTGTCTTTTATTCACAACTACAGTTGATATAATGGAGCTCTGACTTGGCTAGGTCAGGGCTATGTCCAGAAGCCCATGTTGTTAGCAGATACTATGTTGTTGCAGGATTAGGACCTGCTAAAAGACAGAGATTAGGAGACCAGGCCACACTGGCCTTGCTAGAACTTCTCAAAAACTAGGCTGTATCATGACTGTGGCCTCCTGCATAGTATGTTTATTCTCTTAAACACTCAATAAATCAAAATTTCATGGTTACATGTACAAACATTAAAAAACATCTATGATAATGACATTCTGCCATCAGGAGAAATCAGGAAAATGCATTTACATTTTTGTGTTATTCTTACATAGAATTTAGAAGGTATGCATCTCCTCAATTCAAACTAAGCATGATCTTGACACTGCTTTAAAAAAAATACAGAATCTCAAACAAAATATATATATATATACATGTATAAAGCAAGATTAATAGAATAATCAACACACACTTGCACCTGAGAATTTGAAAAATAATCAATATAGGGTATTTATGATTGGGATAATAATAATAATGTATGATTTTATAGCGCATCGCATCCACCAATCCAAGTGGCGCCAAGGCTATTATAATATTATCCCCTGCTCATAAGGCTCATAAGGCTCATAAGGCTCATAAATCATTCCTGAACCATCTCCGCCTCCTGGGAGTACAGCTCAATTGCTGCCATTTCTAGCCGCTTACAGAGCAAACCATCTCGCCTTCACAGGCACCCATTTGCCAGCTGGGATTGAGCGTAGCAATTATGGTTAAGTGTCTTGCTCATGACACAGGTGTCACGGTTGGGGTCCTCGAACTCCACACTTGCTGCTACACCAGAACTTGAGTTCAGTATGCAGACTGCCGCCACGATACAATCCACTTTACGCATTATACAACACACGACTTACGGCTTTACTACTTCCATCCAAGGACGGCACTATGGTTAAGTACCTTGTTTAAGGACATAAGCAACACGATCAGTTTGAACTCACACCCTGTTGCTGGCAACACCAGAACTTGAGTTCAAAGCACAGACCGTCGCCGACACCCATTCACCTTCATCTCATAGTCTTCTTTGTCCCTGTAGCTACAGACAAAACCAGTTATGTATGACAAAACTTTGATCTCTATAAATAATATCATGGATGAACATAAAACTTACGTTATTTGGCAGACAGCTCCGCCTCCATCCAGTGAACATCACATGCACGGGTATCCATTCAATATGTCCAGTGCAGGTATCGTATTTGAGACACTGACTGAGTGGCACAGTCGCCGATATCTGATAAAACAAGTTTATCATTACTACTTAAAGGGGTAATATCGTCATGATCAACAGGGCATGGAATTGTGACTGAAAATAATACCCACATGGCAAGGTCATATTAGCATTGTTGCTGCATAAATGAGCCAGTTATTTTCAGTCACGGTGTTCATTAAGATACAAGGGACACACATGCAAGAATTGTTGATTTGGGGTGGTTTATTTTAAAGGATGGTTAATCACAGGCCCCTGTTTGAGCCCACACACATGCACAACATGTTGGGCCAACCAATAGCCAATGAGAATACAGCTTTCGTTTTTAAATTTGGTATATTAGCATAATGAGCTCCGCCTTGAATTTTGGCAAGTACAGAAGGATCAAGGCCGGCGTGACGCATGACGACGGATGTTCACTGTACAATGTACAAACATGTACATGTATGTACTTGTATGTGTGCATACATGTACAAATGTACATATGTATGTGCATATGTATGTATGTATGTGCATATGTATGTATGTACATTGATCAGTGCACACATGTTCACTGACTGTGTGCCTAGAGTTTGGATATATAGTCAGTGGGGCAAATTATGCAAGCAAACCGTTCCGAGGCACCTTGGTCAAGGCTAGCCGGATATGTAATTGGTTTAATAACCAGAGGTGTATACACTACTTTATACCTACCTATTTCACAGTTACTGCCATTATATCCAGCTACACAGTGACAAGCATAGGAATTATCACCCTCAAAACAGGTACCGCCATTCTGACACGGATCACTCATACATTCCTTAGTATCTGAAATAACAAATATATATACGATGTGATCAATGACATCACATGCTTATAAAAGAGACCCAAAGGTCAAACATTCACCGGGCTCAAAATGTATAACTGATCCATGACTAGAAACCATCAAATCTGATATATTGTCAGCAGAAATATTCTTTACAAGATTTTTCTTTTTAAATTAGGCACTTACATCTCAAATCTTATTCATCTGAAAATTTAAAATTTAAAGTACAAAACTCTGCATACAAATACACACACTTTTGCCCGGCGGGAAATTACCCTGGTACTCTAAAGGTCACACAAAGTGTAAACAAGTCACATGGTCTATAGACTTGTATTTAAAGCTAGGTATACCATTGGTTATTATCTAGACCAAAATTACAAATTTATTAAACACTGATAATGATTTGGTATAGGCCCTGCCCACACTTAGAAAATCAGGAAACACGGATGAAGTTTTGTCTTACATCAAGATCGACTTACTGTAAGTAATTTGTTCTCATTGTAAAGTGCACAGGTAAAACATGACGTTTAAAGTTAACTCTTAATTAAATGTGATTTGAAGCTTTGTATGGTAGATATACATTGATGGGATAAGATGTGGAGTGCCATGGTTCAGCGGTTTAGTGCATCGGAATTGTGTTCTGATGGCCGAGTCGTCAGAACGTGGGTTCGCATCCCGACCGCAACCGGGGTGCTTGTGTCCTTGAGCAAGACACTTTACCATAATTGCTTCTCTCCACCCAGGGGTAAATGGGTACCTGTGAGGGAAGAGTTGGTTGTTGTGTTTGACTAGCCCCCCCTATATGCACTGTAATGGCAGCAATTGAGCTGTAGACTCCCCAGAGAGCTGAGATGGTTTCAGGAATGATTTATGAGCCTGATGAGCAGGGGTAATAATATAATGCGCCTTGAGCGCCAGTTTGGTGGATACGTGCGCTATATAAGTCCACATTATTATTATTATTATTATTATTATTATTATTATAATAAGGTCTATGGGTAACACCATGTGTAATAAAAACATTAACAGACTGCAAAGGGTGAACAAAAAATGGGATTTCCCAACGTATTATGTGGATACAGTGTTCGGTAAAAATGTATTGCAACAGCAGCATTTCACTTATGAGGGAAGGGTCTCACCATAAACTGAATTTTGTTCACCTAGAAAGAGGTTATAAGACCACATAACCATGAAATGCATACATAATTGGTAATTACAGATAACAAAATAACCAAATTCATATCAGAAAGCTAACTTGATGTGAAGTTGGTAAAGTTGCCAATCATCCTGACCAATTCTGTCTGAAGTGTTCTCAATTATGACAAAAACAAATACAAAAATTTGCATATTTACAAAAAAGTTGCAGACAGCCGAAGTAATACTCACCATTTTCACATTGATTGCCTATGAATCCTGCAGGGCAAAGACAGTAATATGAGTTAGTCCCTTCAAAGCAGATACCTCCATTCATGCACGAGTCACTGACACAATCAGCTACATCTGAAAATCACCAAAAGAACAGTTTTAAAATAATAATCCAAGTTTCTCTCTGTAAACAAAATACCAACACTGAGCTCTGCTTGTCAGAACACTCTGACAAATAAAAACGGGAAATTAAACAATTATTTTTGCCATGTAGGCTTTCCATACCTTGATCACAAATTGTACCCATCCAGCCAGGGGTACAATCACATGTAAATGAAGTACCAAGGTTATTACAGGTTGCTCCATTCTTACAGGGAGTGCTGATACATACTCCAATTTCTATAATCATAAGACAATACATTTAGTTACTAATGTATATTTTATTTCTTTATTTTTGTTATTATCCTGTTTAGTTTCAATGCCAGTGTAATGGGATGCCTCTGGCCGAGTGGTTTAGTGCATTGAACTTGTGTTCTGATGATGGCCGAGTCAGAATGTGGGTTCGATTTTTGACCACGTCCACTGTGATACTTGTGTCCTTGAGCGAGACACTTTCTTTATCATAATTGCTTTCTAAACCCAGGAGTATACATGGATAAATGTTAGGGAAGAAGGTGATATTGTGTTTGAAAAAGCCTCTGAAGTGATACTTTTGTTGGGGCGGTATATACCCCAAGGGAGCTGATGAGAAAGATTATATTAGCCAAATGACCAGGGGTAATAATGGCAAAAACGAGTGGATATGAGAATCTATGTGGAATGTGAAATATATGAAAGAACAAATTTGTGTTATTATTATTACTGTAATACACCAATCCAGTTATTGCCATAGTCCCCCTCTCAACCTCAGCAATGATGAAAACTCAGTCAAGCCACCTTCATAAAAGCCAAGCGCTTTGACCGATGTAGCTGTAGTTGTCATGAAAAGAGTTGTCAGTGGAAAGGCTTAACCGAATTAGTAAATCCATGCCATTTGATCGACAGACCAGATCATTGTATATAGCATGGATCAACAATGACATGAGAAACATTGCATCTGCATGCAGCTGCCAGAACAGCGGAAAGTGGTTTGGGGACAAATACATTTTCAACAAATTAGGCTGATAGTGATAAATGATAATGGCCCTATCTAGTCTATCAATCAAACAGCACAGATTGACCAATAAGGTTACACTATACTTGACACTTAAATTTTGGAATACAAAATTATAATAATAAATTACTTAATTTGTTTCTAACCTTTTTCACAGAGTGTCTCAGTAAAGCCATCAAGACAAACACAGGCAAATGAAGCCGTCCCCTCAAAACATAAACCTCCATTCTGACACGGATCGTTTGCACACTCCAATACATCTGTACAAATTAACAAAAGTTGCATATTTGTTTAAACAAAGCAACATGTCACATATGATTATCATTATTATCTGAATTTTGTTAATATTTAGTGTAACACTTGTCTTATAGTGCTGGGATGGTTAACCGGTTAACTGACTAAAACTGCACGAATCGTATCAGAAATTTGCTAACCAGAACAAATATTAAAAAAAAAAAAAAAAATTGGAAGAATTTGCTGTTCATTTTGTTTTTTTTGACTTTTTGGACACATTGTTTATTAAACAATCATTGCGCGAAGTTTATTGATGCTTTTTGATTGAAAATGTAAACACAGTGATACATTGTTCCATTTGCCGACTATATCTAGTTTACGTGGCTGTCGGGTGTTTACTTTCAGTTAACTGACCATGAAAGTTTTGGTTAAACGGTTAGTGAACTAAAATGTATACACAGTGATACATTGTTCCATTTGCCGACTATATCTAGTTACTTTCAGTTAACCAACCATGAAAGTTTTGGTTAAACGGTTAGTGAACTAAAATGTATACACAGTGATACATTGTTCCATTTGCTGACTATATCTAGTTTACGTGGCTGTCGGGTGTTTACTTTCAGTTAACCAGTTAACCGACCATGAAAGTTTTGGTTAAACGGTTAGTGAACTAAAATGTATACACAGTGATACATTGTTCCATTTGCCGACTATATCTAGTTTACGTGGCTGTCGGGTGTTTACTTTCAGTTAACTGACCATGAAAGTTTTGGTTAAACGGTTAGTGAACTAAAATGTATACACAGTGATACATTGTTCCATTTGCCGACTATATCTAGTTTACGTGGCCGTCGGGTGTTTACTTTCAGTTAACTGACCATGAAAGTTTTGGTTAAACGGTTAGTGAACTAACCGGTAACTCCCAGCACTACCCTTATGTCCGTTGTTGTTCAAAATATCTACATTCAAAGGAGATGTTAAAAACTTTTATCTCACTATATATACTATTGGTATTCTAAAAAAAAGACATTAATGATCACAAATTTACATGAAACTAACATGGTGTAAAGATTATGATTTCAGTATTAAACATCCTAGGTCATCTTTCTGACCGAGGTGGTTTCATTTTAGAAGAATTGTTTAGCTTATTCTGCAAATGAATTTTTGTCTTCTGAGGATGTTAATTCCAAAAAGAATACGAAACAGCACAGAATGAATACGAAACACACAATCCTCCAATAAATTCTGCTTATTTGTATTTGTATTTGAATGCTAATGAAGTGTTCTGAACATTGACAGAAATTTCTGAATGTGTACATGTATGTAGGTTACCTTGACATGTGTAGTTTGCATATCCTTTAATTGGTAGCCAGTATCACATGGGTTAGTAGGCCATTCACACTCCAAGCCATCTACACAAGAAACAACAAATAATATGACTACACTTTTGTAATGATTTCTTTTAACCCTAACCATGCTCAATGAAACACCTTGCCCTCAGCAGAGAACAAAAGAACCATTGTTCTAGCTGGTGGATCTTGTTGCATTGAGCAGACAGCACACTTGTCTGTTGTTGCATTTTGTTGCATTCATCAGAGTGTCTGTGAAATGCCTGTAGGGGGTTAGGGTTATCCAGCTAGCCTGAATCCTTCACTCTGACTGGTCAACAGTGCTGGGATATAAACCCATATTCAATGGTTAGTACAGGACTGGTATTTCACAGAGGCCATGGCGTTCATTGCCCTGGTCTTGGCCTGTTACAAATGTTCCCATAGACATTCTGATATTCTAATGAAAGGGCCATTTACTCAGCAAAAGTAGCCTTGCCCCTACAAGAATGAAATTCCATGCCAGCTAGTATCCATATCCAACTCTGTTTATCACATTTGTTGTAATTAGCTGTTCTAAAATTGTAGCCCTGTATTTAAGCGTTTTGCGTATCTCAGCTAATATTCGTAGCTTTGCATGGTGAAAAGAAGAAGTCTATTTGCAGTGACACCATGTGAAATTCTCAAATTGAGTAGTAATTAGTTTTGAAAAGAAGTCAACTGGATGTCACAACTTGATCAGTATGCTGATAGTCTTCAGGAGATCTGATCATCTCCATTCTCCTGAAGACGATCAGAGCATACTGATCGCAATGTCCAGCACTTTTTTTTCACAACTAATTAAGTACTAGTCAATTTGAGAATTTCACCGCAAATAGTCCTAAACTAGCAATCATGCAATTGATGACTTAAATGCCTTTGGTGTGCTCAATATTAATGTACATTATGTAGAATAATACTGTTAATAATGAACTAGGTTTTGATACTGCCTGTCCAAATAGAACTACAGTGTAGCTGGTGGCAAGTTTTGAGCACAAAGCACCATTTGTGACCGCGCAGGCCATTACAGTATGGGGACAATTAGTGTCCTGCTTTAGGACCCTGGAAAGATTTGGATTAGATTCGGCAGTTTGCAGGTTTCAACGAGGACGGCCATCTTGAATGTATGAAGAGAGAGGTCAACAGAAAAACAACTTGCGTGCGCAACAATTTTACGATGGCTGTTGTGTTAATCTGATAAAACTGCTTGATATTAGTCTCTTACGGCAACATTACATGGTCGTATAGCGCTAATAAAATACAGCAAGTGTGTGCACACATAAAACAGCTGTCGTAAAATTTGTTATGTGTGCAAGTTGTTTTTTCGGCAATGCCAATGGAACCAACGTGTGGCTAAGTATTCAGGTCCATGCCACACTGGTAGGGCAAGCCCCATTCTAGTGCCAATACACTGGAATCCCTCCATATCCTTGGCCCTAGCCCCACATTCATCTTTTGATCTGCTAATTATAAGGCCTACAATCTAAAATTTTGTGGTTAACAGTTAGGTAAGTTTGCCCAAGCAGACACTTTTGGCATAAATTTCACTGAACTGTTAATTAGATCGATAATTTTTGTGAAATTTAAATTTTATTGGGTTTTTTGGTTTAATTCCAAAAAGTTTTCTAAATATTCATGAAAGTGATCTATCCCAGAATAATGGATTTTACGCCTTTCAATTGTTAAGTGTCTGATCTGCTTGGCTTGGGTATAACTATGAGTATAACGTTAATGTTAATGGTTATGTTATAATTAGCAGATCATAAGTTGTTCTCTAGAAGAACTGACCATAGGTAGGCAGATTCACGCAAACCGCTGATGGTGGCGATATTTTTCATATCCTTTTTTTCTGTCGAAGTTGTGACCCGCCGAAAGTTCGTTGACGTGCCCAATAGTACGTGTGAAAATGCATAGGCGCAATATCGCTAGCGCCTGGTTACGCTGATGAGGCCTGAGGCTTCAATGTTTTCCTGGACGCCATTTTTATGAGCACTAAATTATGCAGTCGATAAAAAAAATTCAGCGACGGGAAACCTTTTCGTTATGGAAATACAGGCAATTGAATTTCGGTAAGTTTTTACGATTTTCTTGTCCAACTTTCATGGTAAAATTCTAATATAAAGGGTAGTCTATGGATGTAGTCACTTCTAGTGTCGATAACTGGATACTACACATCGTGGTTATCTTAATTGGTCAGTCGATGCCAACTGTAACATTGGCGCAAAAACAGTGCAACTTGCGCAAAATGACCCGACGGCAAATAAATAAAAAAATCACCGCTATCGGCGATTTGACATGCTGAATCGGGGTGTCACGCACGCTGAATCGGGATGTCACGCACGCTGAATCGGGGTGTCACGCACGGGTGGATTTTGGTATTCAATGTGATTTTTTTTGTTATAAAAGGGGGACATGCTATATAGACACTTTACAAGGATACATTGCAGGCAAATTCGGTCACAACCTTTTCAAAAGAAACTGGATGTTAAAAATGACCAAATATTTAAATCAACAAAAATTCGTAACTTTGCATAGGGTTAACCTATCATGACCATTGACCCCTCATTTTCTTTCAAATTTTTTGCTCTATCCAGTGATAGCCTATGACATTTAAAAGCATTGAACTTTGAAGCAACTTCAAATTTTCATGAATCTGCCTACCAATAATACCATAGCATTAAGTAACCACCGCCAGGGAACATAAACTCGTGGCCACGCCAAAAACTGGCCAATGATGATAAAGACCGCAAGATCAAAGAGATTTTAAATAAAAAAATACTAGGCCTATTAAAATAATGCATTTATAACGACGTTTGTCCGGAAACCGGACAAAAATAATATGCATTGTATTTGTAATTGTATTTTCAGTACATTAGTCTTTAGCGTGACTGTATCGTACAGTTAATCATTCATATAACTCACACACTAGGAAGCTGAGCGTAAATAATTTAATTAAAACTATTCTACCTGTTGACGTTTTGTGCAAGATAATGGTTATAATTAAATGATCGCTCTCGAAAACTCCAGCTGCAAGTGCAAGTTCGATGACTTAAATATACCGCAAAATACTGTGTATGTACAATGCAAGAACGCCCCCTATTGATCAAAATAATTTATTTCTGGTGGACTTTATTAAAAGGTTTGCACGTTGTCGTGGGCGATGCGATGACGACTTGCGTCGCATGACCTTCACTTTGTGTTTTAGACCATGCTTTTGAAGCCCATTTTTATGTGTTTAACAAGTTGTGTCGCGTGTTTGGTTTTATGTTTATATGAATTTTATAATAAAGCCCAATTTGATTTGGTGTCAGTACAATAAATAATAATAATAACATAAGGGTAACAAATCCAAAACTGTCAGACTAGACTGAGCCGCCTGAATATATTAGCTCCATGGTGTCAGAGTAGGTTTTATTAAAAATAAATACTACTTTAAAAAATTGGTAATTAACGTAAAAGAAACTGAAATAATTAGTACTGAAAAGCTTAATATATAGTTGGTTTAATTCAGTGTACCAAACATTCCGAGAAGTTACTCGGTTTACTCGGTCGTTGGAATTTTTAGTTTTCTTTGCTATGTCCAATTCCCGTCAAAATTGCTGGATCGATTGGAATTCTGCCGCTTTGTGTTTTAAACAATTTTTTTTTCACACAGTGGTATGGAACGTTTGCCCGATTTGTGCAGCATCTCTTAGACACCAGTTTGTTTGGGAAATTTTGTCTGAAAAAAGCGCGTCACCGCGCACAGCGCACCGATTTTGAAGCCGACATGTGACCAGAAACCGGAGACCTTTATTTTGTTTTGCCTTAATGACATTTTGTCATTTTCGAGAAAAAAAACACATAGATACAAATTTAAATCTATCATGGCACCGGCTGATGATTCATTTGTACATTAGAATGAAGTCAATTAATGTGTTCAATGACTTGCATGGGTTCAATGACTTCTGGATAATTTAGGGAAAAAATAATAATTTAGGAAAAAACAATGTCCTAAGGGGTTTTTAATTGACACAATTCACGTGTAGCCTAAATAGGCCTATGTTTACTTGGTAAAATCAGCGTTTGAATAATCAATATGTAACTTCAAACATACTGCAACATTTATTAAATATACAGAACCTTTGGTCATTTTGGACACTGATGAGGATTGCACACACGCACGCAGCAGTGTTGAAGGTCAGGGTCAGCGTACTATGTACATATAATCTCACGCAAAACGAGAGTGCATCTTTAAACTATTCCACTCAGTAAATAATCCATTCTTTATACCATTGAATATTTAGAGCGAGAAAATGATACTTTTATTCAGTACAGATCATAACATAAAACTTAAATCATTATGTAACTTAAAGCCGGTATACACTTTTGGTATAAATGTCTGTATAGGCCTAAATGCATCTATACTTGGTAGGAATTAAAGGATAAGTACTTACATGAGAAAGTTTCAACTTAATTAATTGTGTCATGAATGAGCAAATAGTGGAAATACATTCATATTATTTCGTATTCATTCTAACATGAAATGTTCGTCTTACAAAGTTGAACATTCAGTTGGGACATTATTTTACTAATTTTACTAAAATTATAGTTCCTCAGAAAGAAAGATTTCAAGTGATGATTTATTTATTTATATATTTTTTACCATCATCAAGTTTCCACCAAGTAAGTGTTATTTCAGACTGATAAATGTTTGTTGAGATAACCAATAGTGTATAGTGGCATTAAAGGGAAGATACAACATTGGTATTTGGTATAACGGACGCTCATTTCAAACCTCTAGGTTTCAATATATAGATATCTCATAAACTAACCTAACTAAAGTTTCATCAAGTTTATGAGAAACGATGAAAACTGTTTTTTATGTTGGGGGTTTTGCGGTTTTTTATGTTGTCAGACGGCAACTTTTTGTAAATTCAACAAAAACATTCCTGTGTTCTCTAAGATGTAAGTACTTCAGCGGAATATCTCATTGGTATGATTAATACTTGTACCTTGTATATTTTTAGATAACAATTTGTCAATTTATAGTTTGATGAAATTCTTGCGTCGGGTGATAAACAATTGATTTCATTTTTTTGCCCTACACCGACGTGTGTGAAATCAATTTGTCAATTTGATAATGTGGTAATTACCAATGTTGTTCCTTCCCTTTGAGAACATAATGTCTATTCAAGTATAACACAGGGTCTATACCTATACTAAGCATACAGACAGTTTATCTTCAAACATGTATCATCCGTGTATGTTCAGGCTGAATTAACCAGAAACATTGATCAACATGTTGAATTGTCGTTTCCCTCTCTGGTTTGAGAAAGTTATTAATTCCAAATGAATGAAAAAAATCTGTCGACGTATTACTTTGACCTATCCTGGCGAGTTATGTCAGTTGCGGCCTGTTATTTGGCTTAATGAGTTCGGCGTAATAAGTGAACGTTTGAATAATATGACAATAAAGACCCCAGAGTTAACGGTTTCCATAACATCCCAAACTCCATTGGTCGTGTTTTTGTAATAAAACAATTAACCTTTGAAGGCAATTTCGCTCGAGAAAGTCTATTAATCATGTTTCTCAGAGCATAGATCGCCGGACGAAACATATTTGAAGATATTTTACACATTCAAAAAGTTTATGATATTACACTGACTCGAAGTAAGTATCTGAAAACGTATTGATATGCACCTAATTTCACATTCTAAATATGTTGGTCTAAATACCAACTACAGGGAAATTGTTTGAAAACAGAAAACGTAATATTTTAGTCCAACTGTCGGGTTGATTTTTATCCGACTATTTCACCTGTTGGTATTTAAACAATTGCATTAGAGCATCAATGTAATATCATGCGCGTCACCGGGGAAGGGGGGGGGCAAACGGATTGCCCTTTTTTGACCGGAATTTGTATATATTTATTTTAATTTCTGGGGGCACAAATTGTGGTTCTTTTATTTTTAAATAACTGTTCGTAATAATAATTATGTGAATAAATTTACAAAAACAACTGAAAATAAATCCCAGTGATGCGCATGAATATTCATTGTTTTCATTACAGATGTTCACATGTGTATCAAGGGAAGGTATAACATTGGTATTTGGAAACGTACGTTCATTTCAATCATCTAGTTTACAAGAAATATAACATCAAACTAACCCGTGAAAGTTTCATTATAACAGGTGTTTACGTTTTTGAAAAAACAACGAAAAATAGTTATTGTGTGTTTTTCAAAAAACTGCCGGACAACAACTTTTTGAAATTCAACATGACAAATGTGTTTTTTCTCATCAAGATTAAAGTGTTTGAAAAGAAATAATTTCTCATGATGAATGATAGTTTACACCAAGTAAGCTTTTAGATAATAATTCGATTTCGTTTTTTGACTATTCATCTTTGTCTTTTTTTTAGGTTTCTCAAAAGGTTGCCGGACGACAATTTTTCGAAATTCAGCAAAATAATTGTTTTTTTCTCTCATAAAGATGAAAATGCTTGAGAAGAAATAATTTCTCATGATGATTGATACTTGTATACCAACGTAACACCAAGTAAGCTTTTAGATAATAATTGGACAATTTGATAATCTGGTCATAACCAATGCTGTACAATCCCTTTACAACTCATTATAGTAATACTTTCAAGCAATTATGAAAATTGAAAACTGAAATTGAAAATTTAAATTGTAATCTAAAATCTAAATTGAAAAGGCAATATAAGCAGCTAAGACCAATACACAAAAGTCTCTGGTTTCTGGTCCCCGCAGGCGTCGCTTCAGACCCGCGTGTCGGCATTTTATTTATTATTATTATTTTGCTAAAATTGCAGCCAAAATTGCTGGATTGATTGTGTTTCTGCTGCGCTGTGTTTTAAACGACTATTATTTCACATATAAGCCTAGTGATATGAACGTTTGTCTGATATGTGCAGCCTGTCTTACCCACCATAATTATGTATGGGGAAATTCCCTAACCACGTATATACATGTACAATGTAACACTTCATAAATAAAAAAGTAATAATAATACAATAAATAAATAAATAATAAATACAAAATAAATAAAAACGGGTCACCGCACTGAATTTTAAGCCGACCTAGGACCGTAAACCAGAGACTTTTTTGTGTTGGCCTAACATCAATAATTGCAAAATTCATCAACAAAGGTTATTTTAAAACACCGCAGAATATTGAAATGTTATAATGTTAAAAATGCTTACATGATCTAAAATGCAATGTAAACAGCTAAGTTGCATGTTCAACTAAGTTTACTTTTAAAACACTATTAAGTAAAATTTAATATGGTGGATATGTAGCTCTAGAAACGTACACAAGCGTAGTTTTTCTTTTTAGGCGTTTTTGCATATCCATGAACAAATCAGTTGTGTTGTCTTGTTAACCGAGTGTTTGGTTACTAATCAGTAAACCTTTTGAGAAAACCACTGTTTTCTTGGTCAATATTTGGGTTTTTTGCTTTGTGCACTTTCTGTGCTGCTGTGTGTCACCGAGTTCCCGTTGTGCTTAGCTCTAACAAAACAGCGCCATCGTGTGTCACGGATATGCGTGACATTCCTTTTCAAATTTCAAAAGGTCCTTACGGTGTTCGCATCTTTACCCACTACAGTACTGAAATGGTGTTTAAAAACGAACTTCTTGACATGAGGGTTAAATATGCACTCTCATCGTGAGATTATAATGTAGTACATTAACTGATAGTAACATAAATAACTAGATCGGACGCACGTACGTAAGCTGGTTCTGATGACTGGGCGCCGCCATTGGTGACGTGTGGGCCTAAACTGCACAGGTTGCTGACGTGATGAGTGGCACTACTGAACAGTGATTGTTTTCAAATAGTAAATTGAATATTATCAACGTATTGCACTTTGCCAAACATTTTTGTAGATTATTCTGAATAATAAAAACCTAAATGCTAATAATCAAGATGTTTACTTCCCAATCAGTAGTTTGTTTTTACGTGGCCCCATGCACGTGACTTTTCAGCGCGTTGATGAAGAGAGCAAGAACATTTTGTGCACAGTGAATGGTACGTAAGCACGCGCGGCCGATCTAGTTATTTTATTCTATATCTAGTGATCTGACCCGGTCAAGTCGCGTCAAGCGCGCCAATAATGATTCCCAGCGCGTGCCAGCCGAGCCGCTATGTTTCCTGCAGCACATCGTCAATGGCTTAGAAATTGGCATAGAAATTTAATTTAAAAATGTTCTTCAATAATTAATTCACCACCAAAGTCGAGTGGCATGGTAATCTAGTGGTTAGAACGAGCGCCCTGCAAACAGAAGATATCGAGTTAAGACTTGGTTTTAATTTTTTTCTTCAAAATAATGTCAACAATTCATTTTTAGTATACAAATGCATACAGTTGAGGAAGTGTACTGCAGAAAACAATCACAGCCGGGCCAGATATCGGTTACAATGTATGTTGTACATTATAAGCTCACGAAAAGCACGACGAGAATTAGCCCAGGTTGAACTTTCACCTTCGTGTACTACAGAGACGGAGTATTTGGGCTATTGCATCTATATGCATCTTTAACGTTAAATGATACAATAATACGATAATTACTGAAATAACAAGTACAATGTGAAAAGCTAACATCAAAAATTGCAAAAGTTTCGTGTTCAACAAAGTTGCCCTAAAACCCAACTGGATATTAAAATGGTAACCCTATCAGGCCTGTTTTTCCTCTTTATGTTCTCAGGCTGGGGACTGGGACTGCTGATATTCACAAAACAGTGGTAGGGATATGACTTGAACAAGATCTATCAAATGAGGACAAAAATTCAACGGTCATCGTTAGTGTGGCGCTTTACCCATTTTTGTAACTTTTTTTGTCAAAACATGTCTTTTCAATAATTAGTTTCATTAAAATTAATCCGTTCATCATCAAACTTGGCACAAATGTTCTGAGTAAGATCTATAACCTAACGTCACATATTATAATCACTTAAATCACCACTAGAGAGCGCTATTACCAAGATGTTTAGATAACTTTTTTGCCAAAGCACAATCTTGAAGATTTGTACCCACAAATTGAAACTAAACCAATGCATCCATAGCAGTTAATTTATACATTTTGGGTTCCCACATTGGTGGCCAATGAAAGCTCTTAATGTTGTATCGGGGCTTATATTTTTCTGCACAAAATGTGCGCAAAGTTTTTTTTTATTCACCTGGCCTTTGTAAAATATACAGTTGACACGGTTAACCTTAAACAAACAAACATTTGTGATTTTGGTACGAGGGGCGGCCCTGAAGGATAGTCAGGAAAAGGCAGGCAATTTCAGTGCGATAGTCGAAGCCGTCAAGACATACAATTAAGCATGTCATGGAGGGCACTTTCAGTCTGATAGGGTTAAAGGTCAAACGACACGATTACACGATCGAAAATTGCAAATGCAATATTAACAGCTATCTAACATCAACAATTGTAAAATGTTCAGTGTTCAACTAATTTAAAACAACACTGAATTTTAAAATGTAAAATATGTCAAATGACAATACTAGATCCAAAAATTACTGAAATTACACAATGCAATGTAAACACATAAAATTACAATGGTTCCATGTTAAACAGAGTACGGTAGCTACCTATAAACAAGCAAGCGAGGTTTTATTCGCTACTTCTTTTATAACGCGATGTTTTCCCTTCCTTGACTTCCACCTTTCCAACCGTAAATCCTTTAACTATTCTGAAGTTATATTTGGGTTTGAGACTCCTATGGCAAGTTAAACCAGAACAAAATGTCACATTTCTATAACGGCCTTGACCCATGGGTTTCGTTATATATTGATAATGTTTTGTATACACACACTAATGAACCCTCAAGGTAATGGACATAATAAATATAAGTCTGAATAAATATAGAAATATATAATCCAAAAGCCCTCTCCACCATTATTATCACATATTACTACTGAAATTGTGCACGAGGGTCGACTGAACAATCTAAATTTATTGAATTTTGTTAACACAACGTAAACAGCCGCTCTCGCACAACAAACATTGCAAAGGTTCTATGTTTCACATGGAACACCACTGACTATTAAAATTAACAACATCAAATTACACGATTACACGATCAAAAATGACTGAAATTGCAAATGCAATGTAAACAGCTAACATCAAATATTTCAAATAAAATGACTGAACATCAAATATTGTAAATGCTTTTGTATTTTTGTTTGCATTTTTAATTTTTTGGGGTATTTTTTTAAGGGTCTATGTAATAGGAAATTGTTTACAAACTTGAAACAATGATTCATAACTGTGTGTGTGTTTTAATACATGTTTGGCAAGTGATGGCAATTATATTAATGAAAATATACATATTCATGAGCACATACATATTCATGAGCACATACGTATTCATGAGCACATATAGTAGAATCAGATGCAATATCATGGTTGGTTTGTGCAGAAAAGTTGATTGAATTCATGTTGTGGATTTTGAGTACACTGTTAATGCTGCTGTGATACCGTGAGTCACTACCTCATTTTTAATAATCAGAATGATGTTTGTTTAATTTGAAAAGTTAACTCAATCTTTAACTGTATATTGAAAATGAACTTCACATTCTGTTTAAACTCTAATGGAGCATTTCGTATTTGCAAAAATGTGTATCTATATAACCTTTCATTTTATAGACCCTTTAAATAAGCTTCACTCTAAAACACCATAAAATATTAAAATGTTAATTGTCAAGTGACACGATCAAAAATTACTGAAAATGCAAGTGTAATGTAAAAGCTAACATCAAATAATGTTCAACAAAGTTCACTTCAAAACAGCACTGAGTAGCCTATTATAATGTCAAATGTCAAATGACACGATTACATGAACACATTAATAAAACAAGATGTTACGTCCATGCCTTTCGGTATGACAGAACCCCCTCCCCCTCCCCACCCCCACCCCATCGGCCAAATCCTGAATCCACCATTGTAACAGGCGTAGGCTATTATCACGTCTTGTACTTATTACTTTCAAATGTTTTGTCCTTGCAAAACAAATAGACTTCTAAAACGGGATGTAACATGCAGACGCACTTGCCTTGCATTCCCACTTGATGTTGAGTATCCTCTGACCGCCCTTTGCAGGATCTGGGCCCAGTCTCACGGCTCTGCTTACCGTAAGCGAAAGCTAGCCGCTTACTGGAGCAGAAACAAATTTGCTTAACGTTAGCATATTTTCACGGGTTAGCAAGGACATTCTGCTTGTGTTCATGCCTGCTTCACATAACTATAAGTACTCGCCGCTTACACGAATTGTGCAAAACATTCTGTGCTAACCATGTAAGCAGATTATGTTGATTGTAAGCGCGTAATTCCATGTTAAGCAGTGCCATGAAATAGGACCCTGATCCTCCCCATAAAACCAAAATAACCATTTATAGAGGTGGATTCAGGGGGCCTATTATAGCTCCAGCGGCCTTTTCGCCCGGAGCCCCTTTTCTTAAATAATTATATACCAGAAGACCCATACACACATATCCATTGAAATATTTTTGTAATTACTTTGTTCGTCAGAACTGAGTCAAAATGCCAACCAGAATGCCTACCGTCATACCGTGCGATAAACTGGTTACAGTGATGGTCATTTCGTGGAAGTAGAAGTGCGTAAAATTGTTACTGTTTGGCATTTTGTACAATTCTTTAATTGAAAATTTTCCGTGAACTTCCTTTAGCCAAGCTTACTATTTCAAGCATCAATTTCTCGGCATCTGATTTCAGCAAATTTCCCGTGTCCTATGGAAATGAACACCTTGTGTGAATCTTCGCTAAACGTCCCCTCTCCCTCCCACCCCCATCAGGAACCCACTTGCCTCCCAACAACATGTCTGAGGAGATGATACTAACAATTACAATTCCCCAAATGATGTTTAAAATTAAAACAAATAATTGAACAATTTAATATCCCCGAAGTGTAATACAACAAAAAATCTGTAGGTGTCAAGGGTTGGAAAAAGGATTCATGGTACTGTCTGTACCTCCACCATCCAAAAATTATCACAATAAATACCCGCAACTGCTTCGGGTCTCCCTCTCCCATTATATTTCTTGTATCTTTCTCTTGCTCAAGCACAAGAGGGCGCCAACAATATTAACAGATGTAAAATCACTAAAATAAAAGTATGTTTACATGTGCGAACTTTGAATCAAATAAGTCTTTTTAATTTTGTGAATTTGGCAAACTTGCAGAAACTGAGGTGTTAAAATAACAGCACTGATGTCAACGTTATTCTGTCACACTGCTCATAATTATTGGGAAAGTATCCCAATATCAACAACACTGGTGTGGAGTAGTCTTTAACATCTCGGTTGTTTAAGTGTACAAAGAACAACTGCATTAATGATTATTATTTAATTTATTGGTTCACATTGATATCCAACATATGTATTCCTAAATAATGATGGGGCTAAACAGTAATATGCACCCATTTGTTCGCTCTTCCCAAAAGTATTACAAACCATTTGCATTCTCATGTAAAGATTGCACTTGATTTTGACCACTAATTATCTTCGAAATAACCAATACAAAAACCAATGTGATTGTCCCTGTGACGTAGCAAACACATTCGAGGCGGCTACATACCAATTCATTTCTGTTTTGTTTTCATAAAGCATATAGAGAAGGGGAAAAATCTCCAAATATTTACAATAATCATAATGGACTACCGTACTAGAAGACAATACGCATAGGTATCCTTTTTGTATTAGTCCCGTTTAAAGGGATGGTCCAACATTGGTAAAAATTACAAAACTGATTCTATGAGTATAGGCCTAATTGTACATTTTCTTTGAACCAAGATACAGCCCGTTGAACAACAACCATGTGAAAAGTAAGATTTGAAGCTTCACATGGAGGAAGTACAGTAGGAGTGTAAGGTTTCCGGTAGCACCATGTAATAATCTCATTAGAGATGTAATAAGTGTTATTCTTTCTCCTGAAGACGATCCATGTATAATGATCGAAACGTAGAGTTATCTCACCACCGGTTTCCTCTCAGAACCAACCCTTATTACATCTCTTAAGAGATTGTTACATGGTGCTACCGCAAACCTTACTCAATGCAAAATGTCATGAGACAAGTGTTAAAAGCATTCACACTTTTTACAGAATAGCACAAAGTTACCGTCTAACAACCTTTTGAAATAAGCTCCCTAAGGAACACTTTAGACAGTTATTTTTCAGGATGATGATTCTACCCAATTGATTTGAATTTTATGTTTGGATTTTTATTTATATTTTGTTGGTACCTTTTTCAACTTCATCAACTACATCAATTAGCTTTCCGATAATAATTCGGTAATTTTTTATAATTAGGTAAATAACAATGTGGTACCTTCCCTTTAATCGCCGCCACTATTTATCTTTTATTGGTGGTGGTAATTTACTCCTATCGGCAGAGTCTGGGAACAAGTTTCTTGGGAATATTAAGAAGTGTAATAATAGCGTCATGGTTATTTCCAAGGTAAAGTTGTATTTTGTCCCGTCCGTTACGCTTGTGTCGGGTACTGACAGTGAAAGTCAATTTGTTTGTGTGGGTTTATAACGTGACGGACGGGACATACACTAATATAATTGACTTTATATACGTATAATTGACTTTATATACGTATAATTGACTTTATATACGTATAATTGACTTGTTATACGTATAATTGACTTTATATACGTATAATTTGAAGTGGTTTATTGAGACTCGTCCTTTCCTCTTCACTGACGCTGCTGATTGCCGCAAAGAGCTCAGGGATATACGTTACTCGTTTGCTGCAGAAACAAATCAGAATAATAATGTTAGCATAATTTCTGGGGAGATTTCTGGGGATGATTGGGGGGGGGGAACGCGTACATTGTATAGACCATGAGACTTGTTTACACTTTGCGTGACCTTTAGAGTACCAGGGTAAATTACAGCCAGGCAAAAGTGTGTGTATTTGTATACAGAGTTTGTACATTTTGTACTTGGCCACATATCATCAAGAATGTTTTCATTTTCAGATGAATAAGATTTGAGATGCTATGGTAGTACTTTATTTAAAACAATGTCATAAGTGTCTCCTTCACCACCAGTGGCGCACCCAGGATTTGATTGGGGGGGGGGGGGGGGCTCAAAATATTTTTATTTGAAATCCAATATGGGGGAGAGACATGGCTAACCCAAACCATAACCGCTGGCGCGGCTGCAGCCATGTCCCTAGTCGTGCTCGTCAGTGAACCTACGGCACATGTTAAATGTTTCCTGGTGGTTTCTAGTCATAAAAAGAAGATATTATGGCATGATTCGGACTCGTAGGGTTTTACCTTCCATATAATTTCCTCCTCTTGATGTAAAGAACTTGAGCTTGTTTCGTCTGCAAGATTTCTATAGTTAAATACTTTCATTGCGTGGACGTAAAGTTTGTGATCATTCCGGGCGGAGCTAAATTTTTTCAAACACGAATTTGGCGGCAAAACCAAATCCCAATATTATCCAATCGGTGTTTGCTAAAAGAGTGTCACATAATCTTTGTAAATTAAAACCCAATCCTGGGCCATTGTGTACAAACTGGAAAGGAGTTGATTATAATGCGGGCGTGTTTAAATTTTACGAGTAACCTCAACGACGGTCAACGACCTCAACAAGAGAAACGGACAACAGAAAATGAAAATAAAATTAAGTAAAGCTGCTCCCTGATCAGGGTGCACCATGGCAGGGGGGGGGGGGATGTGTAAAAATGCTTGTTATATATACTGGTGGCCCTTCAAGCTTACATGCACATGCATACGCAACGCCGTAAAATATAATAGTGAGTGGAATAAATGGAAAACTTTTGGAGGGGAGCTTGAGTCTCCCGAGTCCCCATCCCTTGTACTACTGCCCTATACTCCTTGCCGAACTCCTCTGTAGACAAGACTTGGGCTCAGATTTTGCTCTCTTTCCTGGCTCCTTCTTAAAAAAAAAAAAAAAAAACATCAGCGGGCCCTGGGGGGGGGGGGGCTCAAGCCCCCCCCCCCTTGGGTGCGCCACAGTTCACCACAAATATTGGTCGCCCATGCCACCGATAGTTTGAATTAGTAATTAATCACACGTCTTGTGCGGTGGTGTTGTCATTCTACTCATACAGAAAACACAGAAAGGACAATCACCTTTGCATCCAAGTAATTCAAAGCGCATACATATCCAGCCATTCCATTCGACAGGTTCTATCTGTATCAATCTAGTCTGCAGAGCCGCGGGAAAGTAGACAGTTTCCGGTGTGTTATAGTTCTTGTTGCCCTGAAACTGAAGACAAACAACAAAGAAACGGACACATGGTAATTCTTTGTATTAAAAGATAAAAGCCCCGGTACACTTTTGGTAAAATGTCACTTTGTTCATTCATTACTTCATGAAATTCAAGTAATCTGATTTGAACCAAACTGTGAAAATCTTCAATAATTGTCTTCACCTTTCATGAAAAAAAGGTTTTTATGAAAATAGCATTATGATCTATAAGGATTGAATTGCGTCCATAATGCAACACATTTTTTGGGAACAAATACATGTACATAAGAATTATTCCTATACTGCATATACAATAAAAATACAACCCACTCTGAATGAACAAGAAGTTAAATATACGGTATAGCATTGGTAATTCAAATATAACCAAATGGTTGAGTTTTAATATAAAACGTACTTGGTGTAAAGCTGATGATGGAATCAATCTGCCCTCGATATAGTTTTGTCTGAGGTGATATTATTGCCAATAAGTTTATCAAAGAGCCTGATAATACATTATTGTAATACAGGAATGTATTTGTGTTAACGACGCGTCAAGGCTCATGAAGTGCCTAAAGCTACAGTCCCACCACCCCGCTAATATGCCGCAGAGAGGCGTTAGATGCCGGCATCAAGAAATAAAATGACCGTGGTGTAGCGTCTGTTAACGTCTATTAACGTCTCTTAACGCCCTGATTTGTCATTGCAGTCCCACATACACGGCATACATACGGTATACAGCCGGCTTACAAGCACGTTAGAGGGAGGCAGACCCACGCTAGCGGGCGGCAGAGAGACGCTAATTGGCGTTGGCACTGCGCAGAGGGAGGCAAACAGGCGCTAACAGCCCGCGCACGCGCGTTAGAGGCCGGCAGACCTACGCTAGAGGGCGGCATACCCTCGTTAGGGGGCGGCAGACCTACGGAACAGCCCCGCTAGATGGCGTGGTGTGGCGAAGTGTATAAAAAGGGCCGCATCGCCATTCAGAATCAGTACCACTCACAGCATTTGACTGAGAAACATCACCATGCCTCGAAACCGGAAAATTACTTCAAAGACTGTCTCTGGTGCTAGGAAAGGCAGAGGTGGCAAGAAGAGGATGCCTGATCGTGACCCTACACCTGAACGTGACCCAACACCTGAACCTGAATCTGACCCAACAGCTGATCCAGTATCCTCACGAGCCTCAAGCATCGTGGTGGATGATCTTGCTGAGCGATCATCACCACTGTCTGGTCCAGAGGAAGAAGAGTCAACTTCACAGCCTCGGAGCAAGAAGCAAAGAAAGAAGCCAGAGTTCACCTTGACTGATGATCAAGAGGTCGTTCTTAGTGATTGGCTGCTAGAGCATCCAGCTATCTTCACCAAGGGGTCCAGAGAGTTCAGGGACAGCCAAAAGAAGAACAGACTTTGGGAAGAGAAGGCCGTTGAGTTCCACTGCACGGGTGACCAGCTGAGGACTTACTACAAGTCAATCCGCACCAAGGTTGGCAAGGTCACCCATACCAAGTCCGGACAACCCGCCACCCCGAAGAGTGAGAGAGACCTGTTCCTGATCCGACACTTTGGGTTCCTGGAAGAGCACATCGTGCGCATGCCCTCCCGCACCGCCATGAGTCTGAGGAAGAAAGTTGCATCCTCGCAACCAGCACCACCACCCTCGGGAGACTCCAGCAGCGAACTCGAGCAACTCCCAGAGCCACGGGCAGAGCCAAGTACAGAGCCAGAGCCAGAAGACCAACAGCCATCGACCTCGCACCACAAGGCAGCACCAGGGGAGAGAACCAAGGGGCGTTCGAAGGCACGCCTCGAACCTCAAGTGCTGCAGACGATCCACACCCAGCAGGCCGACAACGCCCGCCTCCAGGGTCGTATCAGCTCGATGTTGGAGCCAGTCAACATCAGCTCCGAGGCAGTGTGGGGCTCCTGGCTGGGGAAGGAGCTTGAAAAGATGGCAGAAACCTGCAAAGAGACCTTCATCGGAGAAACCTTTGCGCTCGTGCAAAGGATGAAGGCTGAAACCAGGCGTCTCAGGGAGGCACCACAGCAGCCACCACCACAGATGCCACCACCACAGCAGCCACCACCACAGCAGCCACCACCACAGCTGCCACCACCACAGCAGCCACCACCACAGATGCCACCACCACAGCAGCCACCACCACAGCAGCCACCACCAGCCCAGCACTTCGTGCCAGTGCCAGATCCCTTCAATGTTGGGCAACGTAATGCCCAGCAGCAGGAGACAGCCTGGCAACAGTGGCAAGGTCCCCAAGTTCAACCAGAGGCAATCCGGCCAGAGAGGGCACACAGTGCTGACGTCCAACATTGGGAAACCCCAGGCCCCATGGGTCCCCAAGCAGGACTAAGCAGACCAAGCATGCAGTGAATATGGACTGCGACTCTCGTCCCTGTCCATCCCATCGATGGGCTCCATGTTGGAGTGCCTCAACACAAGTCAAGACCCCACCAGTACCATTCTGAACACTCCCCCACCTAGAAAGTGACTTTGACATTTGACAATTTTGTGCTTGTATATTGTTCTTGTGTACATATTTTTAGATGCCTATGTTTTATGTTGTTGCAATAAAATTGAACATATTATTAAATTTTCTGTTTGTTCGTAATTATCAAACAATTAAAACTAAATGGGAATGAATAATCCTCAATGATAATTGTCAATGAGGAGTATTTGTTTCTGTTGATAATAAAAATAAAGGGCAATGTGACAATTGTTGAATGCAATTGTCAATTGCATTCAACAAGTGTGTGTTTGTAGAAAGTGTACAAACTTTATATGCAATAGTGTTTTTGAAATTGTACAAATTGAAAGTATAAACTGCCACAAATACTCCTCATTGACTATTGTCATTGAGGATTATTCATTCCATTTAGTTCATTTTTATAATAACAACAAAACTTATAAATTAGATCTTCTCTGTTTGCCAGGGGACAGCTCCCACTGGACTAGAGAAGTAGGCCTTTAGATAGTCTCTTTGGTGTTTGGCAACTAGAGTTTGTCTCTGGTGACCTGGCCCTGAATAGGGACCAGGGGATTGTTCTCTCTCAGACTCCTGGGACAATGTTGTGGTGCTGGTCCTCGTGGTCCATATCGTGGTTCTGTTGCCTTGGATACCGGAGTCTCATGAGGTTGTGAAGGCACACACAGGCCAACACTATGCTGCAAACATTTGATGGCTTCTGTTTCATGGTACCGAGGAAGATCTGGAACCTGTGGGCCAGGATGCCAAAAGCGTTCTCCACGATTCTCCGAGCCCTGGACAGCCTGTAGTTGAAGACTCGCTCTGCAAGAGTCATTTGGCGTTTGGAGAATGGTTTCATTAACCAGGTTCTGAGGGCGAAGGCGTCATCTCCAGCAATGAAGTAGGGAATGTCTTTGTCGTCATGAGGCAGTGGATCAGGAGCTGGGAAACCGATGGTGTCATCAAGTATGCAGTCCTTCAGTTCTGACTTGTTGAAGACATGGGCATCTCCAGAAGAGCCATCGCTGCCGACGTCCACCCAGGCGAATTTGTAGTCAGCGTCGACCAGAGCCATCAAAATGATCGAGTGGAACCCCTTGTAGTTGTAGAAGATCGATCCACCATTTGGGGGGCAGGTCATGGCGATGTGTTTTCCGTCTAAAGCACCAATACAGTGAGGCAAGTTCCAGCGTCGGGAGAACTGGTCAGCTATGGGTCTCCATTCTTCTGGTGTGCTGGGGCAGGCTATGACTTCTGGGGCGTACTCTGCTACAATGGCCTCACAGACCTCAGGAACGAACTTGGATATGGTGTTGTGAGGGACTCGGAACCCGTACATCAGTGAGTGGTAGCTGTCACCAGTGGCCACGTGTCTGAGGGTGATGGCCACCTTCATTCCAGGTTCTATGGCCTTCCTGTATGCTGTGTCTTGCTTCCAGATTCTGTGGGTCACACGTTCCACCAGTTCTGCGAACATCTCTGGGTCGACACGTACAAAGTTCTTGAAGGAATTGGCATCTTCACAGCGCAGTTCTTCCATCAGACGTGAGTAATGGCCTAACTGCAATCTTCTCTCTGGCGCCTTCCAAGGAATGGCCCACACACTCCTTCTACATATCTGGTGTCTCGCATGTGCTTGTTGAACTTGAAGAATCAACATATTGTTCACATTCTGCTGCTGGTTTAACTGTAGCTGCCAATTTAGTACCTGTACTCTGTTTCGTCTCTGATTCACAAGGAGGTCCATGTTTGTGTGTACTGTTCGAGGAACTATTTAACACTGATGAGCTGAGGGACTACAACCCCTATATATACCCTGACTACCTGTTAACGCGTGTTAACGTGTAAGTACCGTCCCATAGCGTCGGTCTGCCGTCCCATAGCGCACCATGTCGCCCTATTGCGTCCCTCAGCGCAGGTCTGCCTTCACATAGCGTCTGTCTGCCGTCCCATAGCGTCGGTCTGCCGTCCCTTAGCGTCGGTCTGCCGTCCCATAGCGCAGTAATGCCTCCCTGATGCCGTCTCTTTCGAGTTCCGCGCCATACCACGCAACAAGGCGGCAACAAGGCGGCAACAACACGCTGGAAGGCGGTGGACCCTCGCACGATAACGGCAGACCCTCGCTAGATGGGGGCAGACCTGCGTTAATAGGCGGCAAGCAAAAGTTCGCCGTTCACCCCCGCAATTATAACACATTTTTATAATTTCGGGGACGGTTGCCGGCATGTGGCGTTACATGGCGGCGACCTACGTTGACCTGCGTTAAGAGCCGCAGTTAGACGGTGGTCCTGCGCTGATACACGGTGACCAGGCCGGCAACAAATATTTGCTCTGCCGGCATCTAACGGGCTCGCTAACGGGGTGGTGGGACTGTAGCTTTAATGAAAGAACAATGTAATTACAGGTAACGATGATAAGCGACTGGACAGTACACGCTTAAGCCTATGGGGATTACAGACCTTAGACAGGTTACTGAGAATGGTAAATTGATGTCTTTTTGCGTAATGACAGCTGAAATGTTCAACATCGCTCGTGTTTTACCGGCAATTTCCGGAAATTTATCTTTTCATTTGAATATTGATAATTTCCTTTAATTACATTGAAATGAGATATATTTTAAGATGTTTACACATTTCTGAAAATAATCATGATAAGCATGGTTTTACAGTGAATATGTCCAAAAATTAATTGATGGTGGATTCTGTCATAGACATTTATTTACTGTTAAAGACGTGTCGCTCGTGTTTTTCGCTATTTTAACAGTAGCTTTCGCAATTTAAACGGACATTTTATTTGTCATCATTGCTTTTTATTTGAAGAAGTGAATATAAATATAAATGCTGTTAAATTATACACCTTTCTTAAAATAATCGTGCGAAACATGGTTTTACAGTAAAAATGTACCGAAATGCATTGATGGTGGATCTCGTCATAAATTCGTTTTGGCACTTTTGTTTACTGTTAAACCAAGCTTCTGACAACTATTCTGTGAAATATATCATTTCAAAGTATTCCTTTCTAAAAGGAAACTATCAATGTTCCAATAAAAACCATTTCCGGAAACGGGGGTTGAAACACGGGCGATACATCTTTAAAGTAAGGTTCTTACTATTATTTTAATGAAATATTTCATTACAAAGTATTTTTGTCCTCTTCTATAAGGAAATTTTCGATGTTCCGATGAAAACTACATGTTCAGGAAATTGCCGTCAAAATAGTAGAAAACACGTGCAATGAAAGTTTAACCCCTCCTTAACAGTTGATTTGAGCCAACGCCAGAAGATCAATGTGAGGAAAATAGCAGCAGGGTTAAAGACAAACATCAACAAAACCTTAATATAAGAAAAGCATGAAGGCTCCACCAATCACGTCAGCAATAAAATAGAAATCAAAACTATGCGAACCCAAAATACGTGTCGAGTGTTAAGAAAACCTCATTAAAACAAATTTACCGAATTAAGTCTTATTACTAAAACATTCATTGTCCGCACTGCCAAAAAGCATGGGAAAATAGACTTAGTCTGAAACAAAAACCTTAGTGGAATCAATAGATGCTGTCAAATTCTCAATTAGACTAAATCACAGAATACTTCCGACGAAAGCAACATTAATGGGCATTACCTTGGGCATTTCATTGACAATGTCAAGAGAGCACGGGCGTAAATCCCAGGGGGATGGAGGGATAAATCCCCCCACTTTTTAGACGGGGGATGGTCCAAAGGATCATCCCGCCCAGAATTGTCCATGCGTTGAAAGAAAACCATATATAATAAAAATACACATGTAATGGCTAATTCTTGAAAAACAAGCGAGATGGGAACGCCGAATGATAAGCAAACAAAAATAATACAATTTCGTGCACGTGAAGTATGTCCAATACTCGTTGACATTTTTTTGCAGACTACTCAAATTCCTTCATAGTGCATGAATATGGCGAGTAAGGCAAAGAGGGCCAAGGTAACAAAGATAACTAATTTCTTCAAGGCTCCTGCCGAGACCGATGAGCCGATTAGCTCAACATCTAGTAGGCCTACAGACTGTAAAGATGAGGGAAACACCGGCGGCAGTACACATGATGTATGCGTTGAAAGGAGCATTGAACATCTAAATGAGCCTTGTCAACCAGATGTATCCATAATTCTGCCTAAAAAGACCAAAAGCCAAAACGTCTTCTTTCAAAAAAAGTGGTTTGAGAAATACGCCTGGGTTCACTACGTTGCCGGTAAAGAACGTGTATTTATTTTATTTTTATTTTTGGCGCAAATGAGATGGTTTGTTAAAGTTAGCCAAAGCAAAAGAGCCTGCCTTCATCTCCACTGGATTTGACAATTGGAAGAAGGCTACCGAAAGGTTTGATAACCATCAACACACCGACACCCATCAGCTAGCCGTCAATTAGTTGAGAGCTATCAAGAAACCCACAGTTACAGCTTTAATGTACGACCAAGTGCAACATCAGCAGGAAGTAGCCAGGAAATCAATGTACGTCAATCCAGTTCCTGCTTCGGCAAGGTTTGGCATTCCGTGGTCACAATGCAGATGAGGGAAATCTTATACAGTTGCTGAAACTTTGGGCCGAGGATGACGAAGACCTCAGACAGTACCTCATGCGGACAATCAACTTCATATATCACCACAGGCACAGCAAGAGATATTGTAACTCTTCAGTCACACAATACTCAGACAGATATCGAGGGAAATAAATCAAAATGAGCAGTTCGCAGTTATGGTTTATGGAACGCAAGATGTTTCTGGCAAAGAGCAAGAATGTGTATGTACTCGGCATGTGGACTCTGACTTGAATGTCCATGAAGATTTCATCGGATTTCATGAACTGCCTAAGAAGCCAGACATATGACGGTGCTGCCAATATGAGCGGCCCATACAATGGTTGCCAAGCCAAAATAAGAGAACGCCAGCATTTGGCCCTTTACTTCTACTGTCCAACCTTGCTGTTCAGCAGTGTGTGGCGGAATGTCCTCTGGTTAGTGATGCAATTCAATGGGTGCATGATTTGGGCGTCATCTTCAACATAGTTGGAAAGTCTAAGGTATGTTTAAATTATCACCACACGAATCCAGCCTACGTGACGAAGACAACAAAAATAAATTCCTCAAGTGTTAAATAACTCTTCCCAATAACCTTTTACAATTTTATTATGCTAATGTTTTCACAGAATGCAACCCTTGCGGTTGAAAATGTGTAAAATCAACTTTACTCTTTCTTTTTCTACCAACCCAGGTTCTATTTAAGAAGATTGCATCTGAAGCAAGTAATGACAACCCATGTCCACGTACCATCAGACCGATGTGTCCAACACGCTGCCATACAGTCTGCGATTGACAACTACCAAGTTGTTCTGACCACACTTGAGGAAATTGCACAATCTGCAAGTGGTGAGACAGCAGCGAAGGCAAATGGCCTCCTAGACAGGTTCCAAAAGGGGGAGACTCTTCTTGGTTTGATGGTGGAAGTGAAGCCCATCGCACTCATAGAACAGCTGAACAGTACACTGCAGGCTACGTCCGTCAATATCTCAGGTAAGACTGGCTTTTGTCACATCAAATTGCCAATGCTCAGTCCCTTTGAAGTAACATTATCATCTTCATTATCATCATTCAGAGTAGGATTTTGTCCTTCTCGTGCAAATACCGTTCATCTCTATTTCTTTCTGTTCCTGTCCATCATGTTCCTGATGTCGTACCTCTTCTACTGTTCATGTTCTTGGGCGCCAATTCTTAGTTTCTTTCTCCATCTATTGTTATTTTTCCTTTAGCCAATGTGCCCATCTCCACTTTGCTTGTCGTGCTGTCCTTATTATAATGTCTCTATAATGCGTACCGGTAATTAACTAATTTTAATCATTTTAATATATAATTTGTTGGATTTAGGAATGATGTCCGCTGTAACAGTCACTGTTGACCAGCTGTAGACCTGGCGATCAGATGATCATTTTAGCAAAGTGTTTCAAGAAGTTGTCACCAAAGCTGAAGAGTATGAATTGGTTCAACTTACGCTGCCACGCCAGAGCAAGCCACCAAAGCGGTACACGAGGCAAGCACAACACTACCAACCAGCAAACGCAGAGGAGCACTACCGGGTTCAATACTTATACAAATTTATTGATGTTGCGGAGAGTCACCTATGTGATCTTCACTTCAGCATCTTCACTTCACGATGCAAAGCTTGCATATTGTAACATGGCTAAAGAGGTCCGTAGCCTGTTTCCGCAACTATTTGTACTTCTGAAGCTTCTACTTGTCTGCCCAGTAACATCTTACACATGTGAGAGATGTTTTTTCGACACTGAGACGCTTGAAGACTTGGCTTAGAAGCACAGTAAGTCAAGTCCGGCTGAACCACATCGCTGTGTGCCATGTTCATCAGCAAATGCTACAAGATGTCAATATCGCAGACATAGAAAAGGACTTCGCAAATCGGTCAGAGATCCGGCGAAATGTATTTGGACATTTCTGTTAAATGCATTCATAGTTGATGAGAATTTCAAGGTATTTCATAAAAGGTTTCAGGAAAACCGTTATCGACACTTTCATCCAGACGTTTTGCATTTTAGTGTAGAGTGTAGGCCTAAGACCATTATGCCTAGTTAAGTTTCGTTCCTACATTTCATCCGTTCTTAGAAAAGAAAAAAAAATCTTGTCTGTTGTGCAATAATGTTTTTCATAAATATGAGTTTTAAATTCATCGAAAGTCGTTTTATTCGAAATCCTGAATAAAAACAGAGGAGGCATTTATTTTACTGTTGGTAAGTTTTCGTTTGCTTGTTTATTATTATTATTTGTTGTTGTTGATTTCCTTTGTATGTGTGTGTATGGAGTTGAAATCTGTACTGTAGCTGCAAGATTCTGAATATTTGTCGATTGCATATACCGTGCACCCAAATTTCAAAATCATCCACCCTCCCCCACCCCACCCCACCCCACTTTTCATCACGGATTTACGCCAGTGCAAGAGAGCACCTGGATGTTGAAAATTTAACAGTTCTCTTATAAATGATCGAGTATTCAAATGCAAAATTAATTCACATATAAAAGACTTATCACTTCAATTATCTAATCAATTCAAAGACGAAAGACTGCGCTGGGAGATGATAAAGATGAAAATCAAAGATTTTATTATTCATTATTCAAAACAGAAAAAAGAATGTATAGAGACAAACTTGAAACGATCATTGTACAATAAGTTAAGCATGTTGAGTAAAAATTGTAGTGATCAATCAGAAAAGGCAGATAAACTAAGCAACACATTACAAACCATCTATGATAAGGAAATTGTGGTTTGGCCACACGGCAGAGACACACTCCAGGATTTTCTACAACATCTAAACCAGCAACACCCGAGCATCAAGTTCACCATGGAAACGGAAGAAGATGACAAGATCGCGTTCCTTGATGTTGGGATTTCCAGAAACCCAGACGGCTCCCTACACCACAACGTCTACAGAAAGCCCACGCACACAGATCGGTACCTGAACCAGCGCTCCTTCCATCATCCAAGCATCAAGTCATCGGTCAACCGTACGCTCGTACAACGCGCCTACAACATTTGTGACAAGGACAGCCTTCCCAAGGAACTACAGCACATCCGAACTACCCTCAAACACAACGGTTACAATCCCAACAAGATCAGCACAGCGAAGCCGGTTCCAAACTCCAAAAGCAAGGTAAGTGATCTAACCCTCTCTGCTTGTCTCCCCTATCTAGGTTCGACGTCTCACAAACTACAACGTATCCTCCGACAAGCAGGCATCGATGTGTTCCACTCAGCCCCCAGCAAACTCCAAGGACTTCTACATACCCGGACCCAAACCCGGACAAACCGGACCCAAACAACAGAGCGGGAGTCTACCGGATCCCCTGTGAGTGCGGTAAGGTGTACATCGGGGAAACAAAACGCAACCTCCCCATCAGATTGAAGGAACACCGAGCACACGGCCGCAGAGGAGATTTCGAGAAGTCCGCCATCGTCAAGCACTCGCACATCAAGGACCACCAAATCGACTGGCAGGCAGCCCAACTCATCACACCCATCGACGCATGGCACCCCAGACGCATCAGAGAGGCCATCGAGATCGTCAAACACGACACTGTGCCACAGGACATCGGTTTCTTCATCAGCGACATTTGGCGACCTATACTACAGACTGAAGGATCTTCTATATCCAAAGTCCATAACCCACCCCAGACTGAGGGATCCCCTATATCCTAAGTCAACCACCATCCTTCCCCTGTGCTTGTTAACAACTGATTCAGTTCAGTGAGCACACACTCCTCTCCCCCAACCCCTAGGATACTAGTCTCATAGTCTCACAGTTTCCCGCCTGCGCGCCTCAACGAACTAATCCTCCAGCATCCATTCATGGGATGATCCTCCAGCAGTCTACTTAAGCAGCAGCATTTTCCAGAGTCCGGCATTCTCCTGAGGACGATCAGAGCATACTGATCGAAACGTCGAGTTGTACCCCCAGTTCTTTTCAGAACTAATTACTACTCAATTGAGATTCCACATGGTGTCACCGCAATTAGTCTTACTTATGTTCTATGACAGATTATATTCTTCTAAATCACCCTCTGTTAGCGCAGTTAAAAATTGTTTAAATGAAACCCCCTTTGATTTTACTCTCAATGACGAAAAAAAGGAAAATATGTGAATAAATGATTACTGAAGAAGAATATAAACATGTACTGGAATTGTTAAAAACAACAAAAGTTCAGGCACGGACGGTTTTACAGTAGAATTTTACAGAGAGTTTTGGGGAAATATAAAATAACTATTTATTCAATCGATGGATAGAAGCTTTTATAAAAAGGCGAATTATCAGTATCGCAATTCAGAGTAATTCAGAGTAAAAAAAAAAGCGATCGAACAAGTTTGACGAATTGTTGACCAATAAGTTTACTAAATATAAACTACAAAATAACATCTCACTAAAGTCACAGGAGACATAATCGAAGAAGACCAGATTCATTGGTAACAATATTAAACTCAGTAATGTTATTCATTTTAGTTAAAACAATAATAAAACCACTGCAATTCTGTTTTGTTTGTTTGTTTGTTTGGTTTTAGATTATGAAAAGTGCTTTTGATAGGGTTAATGGGACTTTTTATTTGAAACACTGAAAAAAAATTGGTCAGATGTTTATTAACTGGAGCAAAACAATGTATGGAAACATCCAAAGTAGCGTTAGTAACACTGTTTATAATGTCTGTTTATAGTTGTCCGCTCACGTCAACTATATGCAAGTTGTACAGGCCTACTAACATTAATGTTTAACTTTAAAAAATCCCCACAAGCAGGGGCGTAGCGAAGGCATTTTCTTTGGGGGTGTGGAAGCAAATTTTCTGACTGACGTAGGCAGGATTTTCAGAGTGGGTGAATTTACCGACACAACACTAATATGACCAGACATTTGTTTTTCCCCAAAATGGGGGGGGGGGGGGGGGAGCCTGCCTCCCAAAACTGGAAAACCGTAGCTCTTTCCATGAGTAAAAATACAGGACAGATTAAGTGCATACTTAATCAGATTTATGGAACACGGGAATCCTGCGATCATCCCTTACAGTATTGTTTACAAACAGTAATACAAAGTGCAGCATGGTTATACAACGCGATCCCCGAGTATCCAGGGTCACGGTGCGGTTTGTAGTCATTGGCTCTAGTGATCTGCGCCACAACGCCGTCGCCTCTGGTTGGTGGAAAGTTCCCTACATAGCAACAGCATAGTCTGTGTGCCTCCTAACTCACATCTTTAGCTTCGCCATTACTGCAACCACTACTAAAACCAACGACAGCTTGTTTTTCATCATCAGGTTCAGGTTCTTGTTTTAGAGCCAACTGTAGTTTACCTTTGCTGTAGACCAATGTCGGTGATTGTGTACATGTATACTTTATAAAATTTATTTTGAATGTGAAATCATGAATCTAAATAAAAGGAACTGTATAGTTACTCCTGAAAGCGAGAGAAGGAAGTTTGATGAAGAGAGAAATCTGTCCTAAATTCCACATAAGAATGAATAACGACATAATAAGCTGGAATGTTCACACGTTGGTTGTTTAATGTTGTATATTGGTTCAAACAGAGCTAGCATACTTATAGAATCACGAAACTATCCCCTTCTATTGTTTTGACTCCTCCCCACACACACACCCACTTGTTGGAAATAAGCAAATGTCAGTTCTTAGCAATTTTGCACACAAACTACAATTTGTATTCGCTAAAATGGTACTATAACCATAGAGAAAGGATCTTCTCTATGCTATAACCACCACAATTTAATACGAGTAAAAACAAGCTTTGGGAGAATTGTCTTTACAGGTGACAAATAAACATCATCCCACGAATTTCTTTCTCAAGCAAAACGATTATTCACCAATTAAAAAAACGAAAATTACTCTGTGTTGGATTACGCTTTCAAAAAGTTAATTTTCTTCATAACAGATATACAGAGACACATTTTGGTAAGATACATATTCCTGAAACACACTCTATGGTTTTATTTAGTATTTTTTCAATCAAAATACGTATGTAAACAAAATCCATAAAAACTGTTTATGCGATATACTCCCTGTCTCACATTTATATACACTTACTTAAGGCCAAGGTTTCTGGTCATCGGTCGGCTTCAAAATCGGTGCGGTGATGCGCTTTTGTCTGGCCATTTTCCTCAACAGGTATTAAATACGTGATACATTGTATACGCGGGGAGAAAATTTCGCATATCCAAAGTATGGTGGTTTAAAAAGGCCTCACAAATCGGGCAAACGTTCATACCCCTATGTGAAAAAGTCATTTAAAGCATAGCACGGCAGAATTCCAATCGATCCAGCTATTTTGGCTGCAATTGGACATCGTTTCATAGAAGACAAAAAAGAAAATTAAAAATGCCGACGCGCGGGTCTGAGGCGACGCGCGCGGAGACCAGAAACCGGAGGTTTTTTTTCGCCTAAAAGAGAGCAGTGTATTAAAGATACCGTTCAGCAAAAAAGTATTCTTGTCAAACTCAACAATATTGAAGTGCATGGCCTTGAGTTTGACCGGTTTTCATCTTACTTGCATGGACGTGGAGTGTCGTGGCCGAGCGGTCTAGCTTACCGGACTCAAGTTCTGGTGTTAGCAGCAGAATGTGGGTTCGAATCCCGGCCGTGACACTTGTGTCCTTGAGCAAGACAATTAACCATAATTGCTTCTCTCCACCCAGGGGTTAAATGGGTACCTGTAAGGGCAGAGTTGGTTGATTAGCCCTATATGCGCTGTAATGGCAGCAATTGAGCTGTATACTCCCCAGGGAGCTGAGATGGTTTCAGGAATGATTTATGCGCCTTATGAGCAGGGGTAATAATATAATGCGCCTTGAGCACCACTCAGTTGGTGGATACGTGCGCTATATAAGTCCACACATTATTATTATTATTACGTCAACAGGTGACCAAGATTGGTGATAATTACTCACCTTCTACTGGGGTGAACTTTAGTGTGCCACAAGGGTCTACTTTGAGGCCACTTCTTTTTACCTTGTACATTAATGACCTTTCTCGTGTTACTCAAAATAGTGACTCTAAAATGTATTTGTATGCTGATGATACAGCTATTTTCTTTCGGGCTAAATCAATAGAACTTATTAACAGAACACTGAATAGGGAAATGGCCCTAATATCTAAATGACTAGACGTGAATTTTTAAAAAACTTAACGTAAATAAGACCAAAAGTATGCTGTTTGGAACTCAAGCTAAACTGCGACGTAGTAATGATAATTTACGTGTTATGAACAGAAATATTGTCATCGATAATGTTACTCAGTTGAAATATCTTGGTGTATGGTTAGATTCATCTTTACCTTGGAATGTGCATATTGATACGCTTATGAAAAATGTCAACAAAGGTTTGGGGGTTCTCCTGAGGGTCAGAAGTGTTCTACCTCAGCACACATTGAATATGTTATATAAAACGATGCTCCTGCCACAATTTAACTACTGTGATACTGTATGGGTTAACTCATCCAAACTGTACCTCACCAAACTAGACACTACAAAATACTGCTAGTAAAATAATTCTAGATCTCCTCCGGAGATAACCCACTGATATTCTGTTATCTACTTTGGGGTGGCAAACGCTAAGTTCACGGCGCACTTATCACCTAACTACATTGTTGTACAAAAGTCTCGTCTCCAAATTGCCCCTCAATGTGTAATATTTTTATTCCAGCTGCAAATAGTCACTCTTAATACTAGGGCATGTTCCCATGGTAACCTACTTCCTCCTGAAGTTAAAACTGAATCTGGCAAACGTAAATTCATGTCTCGGTGAGTAGACTTATTTAATGAGCTTCCCTCATTTATTAAATAGTCCTTCATGCCTTCTACTTTTGCTAGTTTAAATTTCTAAGACTGAGGTTTTAATTTATGGTTAATTCTGGGAGGGTATATAAAGTTAGTTGTGTGCTTTGTCCATGTAAATGTGCTCTCTTTTGGGGGCTAATCTATGGGGTCTTGGTTGGGGCCTGATGGGATTCGTATTTCTTTTATAGTTCCTTTTGGATTTGTTGTGTTTGTTTGGGGAACATTTTAATCTATGTTAATGTGATTACTACATTTCTATTACTTATTCTCTGGCAATAGGCCCTTAGCGGGTGCCGCCAACATTTTATTCCTCTCAGCTGTTTGCTGTGTTTGTTTGGGGAACTTTTCATTGTGGTTTCTAATCGGGGTGTCAGTGGGGGGTGTCAGTGGGGGGTGTCAGTGGGGGGTGTCAGTGGGGGGTGTCGGCGGGGGGTGTCGGCGGGGGGTGTCGGCGGGGGGTGTCGGCGGGGGGTGTCGGCGGGGGGTGTCGGCGGGGGGTGTCGGCGGGGGGTGTCGGCGGGGGGTGTCGGCGGGGGGTGTCGGCGGGGTGTCAGCGAGGGTGTCGGCGAGGGTGTCGGCGGGGGTGTCGGCGGGGGTGTCGGCAGGGGTGTCGTGGGGTGTAGCGGGGGTGTCGGCGGGGGGTGTCGGCGGGGGGTGTCGGCGGGGGGTGTCGGCGGGGGGTGTCGGCTTCGCACTTGGGTTTTGCTTAGGATCCAGTTGGCGGCACTATTATTCAGTTCGGGGGAAAGAACAGAGGAAATTCAGATTACTTCTCATTAATGAATCATCGTCATTCGATATGGGTGCGCCAACAATTAAACTTGCATTTTATTTGATTAAAATGAAATTCTGTTAGTAGGCGCCTCGTGTAGGTGAAATAAAATTGAAGAAATTTTTTGAAACATTTCCAAAAAGGTCAAAATATTTACAATTGCGTTCGTAGGAGTACCACACACGAAAATATCACTTCGAAATTATTTAAAAGGGGTATAAATAGGTGAGAAGTCAAGGGGGAAAAACAAGCGAAAGTAAAGAAGATGTGCTAAAACCAAAGACTATTGAAATGAGCTACATAACCTTACTCGCGGAGGGCGGGAAGTTGTAACAGTAAATACAATATATATATATATATATATATATATATATATATATATATATATATATAAATCGATATCGCCCAAGCTTAATTTATATATATATATATATATATATATATATATATATATATATATATATATATATATAAATCGATATCGCCCAAGCTTAATTTATATATATATATATAAAAATCGATATCGCCCAAGCTTAATTTATATATATATATATATATATATATATATATATAAATCGATATCGCCCAAGCTTATTTATATATATATATATATCGATATCGCCCAAGCTTAATTTATATATATATATATATATATATATATATATATATATATATATATATATATATATATATATATATATAAATTAAGCTTGGGCGATATATATAAATTAAGCTTGGGCGATATCGATTTTTTCATCCACGATATATCGGCAAACATATATCGCGATTTTCGATAATATCGCGATTATTGCTTTAGAGCCGATAACCACAGGTATATACCCCTCTACAAGCGTCACAATAAATCACAAATTCGTTTGCAGAGTGTGTATGTACTTCTGAAGTAGTTCGCCTTTGTTTCTCAGTGTCCAAAAGCTAAAAATACTGTTCTAATTTTGTTTCCATGGAATTTCTGACTTGACTCACAATGGCGATTTGTTTTTAATCGCGATATATTTTTTTAATCGCGATTTGCTGATATCTTGATAACTTCTTGAAAAGTTCTCGATATCGTAATCGAATAAAAAAGGTACCGCGATATTCGATATAATCGTGTTATTGCCCAAGCCTATATAAAATAATATGCTATGATGTTATCAGAGGGTTTATTTCTTTTTAAGACAGGGTTTGATCAACATGTACCGAAACTGTCTCGGTAGTTTTTGCAAATTATTTCTCAATGGTTGTGCGAACATAGAATTACTGTTGACTTTTGAAGCTTGGATTATTCAGGGAAATTGATCCTACATGACGTTGTTGCCCGCCCTTACCCATAATAGGTGGATGATCCTACATGACGTTGTTGCCCGCCCTTACCCATAATAGGTGGATGATCCTACATGACGTTGTTGCCCGCCCTTACCCATAATAGGTGGATGATCCTACATGACGTTGTTGCCCGCCCTTACCCATAATAGGTGGATGATCCTACAAGACGTTGTTGCCCGCCCTTACCCATAATAGGTGGATGATCCTACATGACGTTGTTGCCCGCCCTTACCCATAATAGGTGGACGATCCTACATGACGTTGTTACCCGCCCTTACCCATAATAGGTGGATGATCCTACATGACGTTGTTGCCCGCCCTTACCCATAATAGGTGGATGATCCTACATGACGTTGTTGCCCGCCCTTACCCATAATTAGGTGGATGATCCTACATGACGTTGTTGCCCGGCCTTACCCATAATAGGTGGATGATCCTACATGACGTTGTTGCCTGCCCTTACCCGTAATAGGTGGATGATCCTACATGACGTTGTTTAAACTTGTTCACTTTGTTTCTTTATTTTGGAGATTTCTTATTTTCTTATTTGTGTATTTTATACATTAATAATGATTTCAGGTATAGAAACTTATACATTTTATTCAAGACTTGACATTTTGTATTGCGTAAGAACTATACCATGTCTATCATGAGTTAGTAATTTAACGTAGCACTATGTGAATAATAACCATGGGTCTCATTTGCTATAGCAGTATATTGATTCGAGGTAAAATATGACAACAGTGCAAGTAAGTCATCTTGATAGGACCTTACCTCCAATGCCGGTGACCCATCGGCTCCAGTCACGTAGATCCAATCACCCTCGTTGTCACCGTACTTTATTTTATATGACTGTGTCCAATAGTATCCAGGGTAATACCCTTGTGTGATGATACCAGTGACTGTAACTGACTCCTCCAGGTCCACACGAATCCACTGGTTCTGATCATTGTCCGCTGCACACCAGGCACCTGTACAAATAGAAGGATCAGATATCTACGGATTGCTGTATATTGGTTTAGTTCGGTTCCGTGTGGTTTTGATGAATATTTAGGGTATGAAATTTATTGAAACGAATATCGGAATTTTCAAATGAAGAAAAAAAACCTGATGGGAATACTCTATTCTCTCGTCACCGCACTATATATCGACCTATATATACACTCACGAGCCAAGGGGAAGCCTTATCACTTATTTGTATACAGATTTGAATGGGCATGGGAAACGGGAATTTCTGTTTCGTTTTGAGGTTTTATGTTTGTTTTTGAACATATCGTTACAGCATCATCATAATGATATCCAGCACATGAAATAATCAAAATTATGTCAAATTATCTTTTTAATTTATCAAACATTTCAATTGATGTGATGAACTCTGCATAGTTCATGCATATTCATTTGAGCATCCATAGGATCCATTACATAACTTGATTAGACAAAAATGTAACAGAACTTTGAAATGTTGTGTGCCCAATCCCCGATTATATGGGGATGATCAAAACAAAAATATCGTTTCAACTTTATTTCTTGTAACCAAGGTGTAAGATTGAAGGTACACAACTGACAAAGATCTTCTTGGAAACAAAATATAAGCTTTATAGTTCTGGTTTATTCAGTATAAATCACACTACTATACTACCGTCAAAACGACAGTCATTACATCATTGCACGATTGACCTGAAATATAACGAAAGATTCCGAGTTAAAATAATGAAGTGGCAAGTGGCCCATATTCAAAATATTGCAGTCTGTTACAAATATCTACAATCTACAATGCATGAAAATCTTCATTATTGCCGAGTTCAACTCTTTATAAAACTTGCTCAAATTATTCACTTATTATTTTATACACCTTGCTTAGATTATTCACTTCAGAAAGAATGTCGAACCCAACCGCCACTTGTGCATAATGCCTAAACATTGTGTTTTGGGCAGACGACAAAAATGCCAGTATCTCACTGGATTTGCATGTATAGTGCTCACCATGTCCGAAATTTCATTTCCATTCCTCACTTGACTATACACTTCCCTCTCCTTATTAAGTGTATCCTCGATCATCTTTTAAAGGAAAATCTGTGATATTTTGTCATATTTGGACAGAAAAGTGGCAGTTATATTTTACATTATTTCCTTCTCTCCTTGCTCATCAGATTATTCAATTCTTATTTATTACAGAATTCATTTAAAGGGCTGCTCACAAGAACAGGCACTTTTCCGATATTGCTCAATAGATATATGGTTAGGATACATTCTGTTATATCATTATTTTATGTGTCTCTAAAAGTATCTGGCTCTAAATACATGCTGTGAAAATGCAAAATTGGTCAATCTCTAGTCAGGATTTTATACAATTAGAGTGTCGACCTTGGTCTTTCGTGAATAAACAATAAATACACATTACAATTCAGTTGCGAGGACTTACCAGTAGTTCCTTACAGCTCATGCCTCATGATGAGATGCCCAAACTCTGAAGACGAGGGACAAGAACAACTTTTCTGGCGATACAAAATGCTCGCAATATTGATGTATTGGCTGCAACAGTGGAAGTTGGAAATGACCACCACATGCTTGCTATCTCAACATGTAAACTACTGGAATGCGCAAAATCTATCGCAGCTTACATAACTTACATTGTGATAAAAAAAGGCTTTTTAAATTGAATGCTTTGTGCAAATTTGACTACATACCACATTACATGTAGCGCATGGTTAACTTCAAACTAAAGAGGGCGCTGTATGGACATGTTATACCAAAATCTCTAGTACGGGTGCAATTTACAAAGAATTACATAATTTATATCTACAAGTGCCTGGCTGCATACCCTGAAGTCTGGCTGGTTACAATCACCCGAGTATTAAAGAAATTGCAAAATAATGGATATTGGCCTTACGTTTTGAAAATAGCAGGTTCTTTCTCAAAGGCAAAATGGGACGGAATACAAACAACATACATAAACACAAGAGTGAACAGAAGTTAGTCACATGTAAAATGAACACAAAAGAAAAAGGTACAAAAAGCAGAGTCAGGTTGAGGTCCTAAAATCGGACAAAAGAGGGATTAAAGGAGTTCTTGGCTGAAAGAATAAAGCAAAAGATGAGTGAAAATGAAAGGGTCAGACAGAGAGAGTATAAAAAACAGACAAATAGACTAACAAGCAAACAAATGTAAAGACATGGATATAGATTGTTGAGAAAGAAAAATAGAAAATTATTCATTCCCTTCCTGTATGTTGAGACCATGGGGGCCGGGTGAATGGTGTGGATACACCTGCACCACATCTTTTCTCTGCTGAGATGGATGGACTTCCTGCAGTTAACAAGTGAAATCTACCTAATGATTTCTTTTCTGACATGATTTTGAAGGGTATTGAGTGCTTGGTAACCGCAGGGAATTGGTCCGTCTCATCAGTAAAAAGATGTGGATCCCGCGTATCAACACCACACCCATGGTCTCAACATATAGGAAGGGAATGACTAATGATGATTCATTTTCTTCTCCACAGAATTGTTTACATTTATTTTTACATTCTTTTACTTTTATTTTGATAGTATAGTCTATCTGTCTGCTTTGTTTACTCCCGTCTGTCTCTGCTTTTTTGCTCATCTATCTTTTCTTCCAGCCAAAAACTCCTAGTACCTCTATCTATTCATGTGTAATCCATCTTTTGTCTGGTCCAAGGACTACTACCTAACTCTGATTTTTGAATCTTTTTCTTTTGTGTGCATTCCAACCCCTGGCATGGTTACGCATATAAAAATGATCTCCGATGTTAGGATTTGCTTTACGATCATAAATCTGCTATTCTCCTTATTCTTATTTAGCTGCTGTTGATTTTTAGACCTTGCAAGTTGATAGGCTTTTCGCAATCTTCGTTGGTGTAAGAGAAACATTTTGATGAATGTGGTGTAGAATTTATATGCATAAGTCATCTCAGGAAGAAACCTAGACCAACAATACTTTGCTGAAAGTTTCCACATAATTGTCCTAATAAATCTTTCACATTGAGCATTCACTTGAGGGTGGTATGCTGTTGTGTGAGATTTATTTACGTTGTATTAACACAGAGATGAGAAAATAAATTGGACTCAAATTGTCTTCCTGATCTGAATGAATTATTACAGGTACACTATACTTTAAAAACCACTCTTTAACCAAAACAGATGTTATTGTTTTAGCAGTGTGATCCTTTGTTGGTATGGCAATAGTGAACTTCATCAGTAATCACAAGAACATTCTCTGTTCTGTCAGAAGTAGTAAAAGCGTACTGTCAATGGCTATGACATTCAAAGGATGACTTGCAACCAATTGACCAAGAGGGTTTCTGACTGCAGGTCTAGGAAGTTTAGCAACTGCATACTGCTCACAATTCCAAATCTTTTTAATGTCAGCATACATACTAGGCCAATAGCAGTGGGAATGAACTAAAGAGAGAGTTCTTTCTATACCCCGATGACCAAACTGGTCATGTAGACTTAAATGTGAGGATGGTTAGGCTTTAAAGATGAAGGCAATACAATTTGAGTCAAGCTTCCCTACTTTGGATCTTTGACTTTCCTATGAAGTACACCATTCACCAAAGAGAAACATTTAATTTGTCCCAACATAGTTTGTACCGTTTGAGATTCACCCTTTCACTGTCATCTAGACAATCAAACCTTCATCACTTCGAAATCTTGGCTTTGTCTTTGACTCTACAATGACAATGAGCAATCATATCACTACTGTTTGCAGATCAGCCAATCATTATATCTGCAACATCAGCTGAATCCGAAAGTACATAGATGGTGACACCCGTCATGCTTCTATTAGAGCCCTCGTTACTTTCAAGATTAGATTATTGTAATTCAATTCTCAATAGACTGAAACAATCTGATATTCATAGATTACAGAAACTCCAAAACAATTAAAGCTTCCCATGTCAAATTCTCTTATCTAAAGCAGTTACACACTTCACCATTCATCATAAAGCTTCACTGGCTTCCAACTAATGTATAAAACAGCCATAAACATGTATAATGTTAAATCCAATCTATTCCCTACTTATATCAAAGCAATTGATCTCATGCCCAGGATCGAGGGGTGGTTTAGAGTCTCGTGGTACATTTAATATTCTATGCACTTTTCAGAAAGCAAGTGACAAAGCATTTTCAATTGCTGGCCCAAGAATCTGACAATCCGCCAGTTCGCTAATCCGATTCTCTATTTCCTCTTTAAGAGCACATTGTTGAATCAGTGTCAAATCTACCTATGCAGGGGATTGGTTAGTGAATATGAACCCTCTACTGATAAGTCACAGCTAGGGATGGGGTCGAGTTTGATAATTTTGGCATTTCACTGGCCGAGCGCCTTCCTGGTTAGGTCCGTCATTAGGTCCGTCATTAGGTCTGACATTAGGTCTGACATTAGGTCTGACATTAGGTCTGACATTAGGTCTGACATTAGGTCTGACATTAGGTCTGACATTAGGTCTGACATGTAGGCCTACTCTCCAAATGCTGTAGTCTCAGTCCCAGACTGCATGGGGCTCAATCGCTAACATAAATGTATGGAGTGACGAGTGAGCATAATCAAATCCAACTGCACCGTTAAGGACGAGACTACAAATCACGAGCTGGTGACGAGCAGTAGAAATATACCAATGGTACCGTAGTGTAAACAGCTTTAGCCCTACATGAGAAGAATAAACTTTAAGGTAAAGTCACATTATCCTATTATATCGACCACTGATGTCATCACAAAAGAACAAGCCGAATGTGCATATTGTAAGCATAAATGTCAACGCGACAAACTGAAAAATCATACGGAATACAAACACCCAGGCCAAAAAGTTAAAAAGAAAGTACAGCAAGACAAAAATCATCACTTTTTAAACAGCAGAAAGTACAAGACACCCAGGAGGACATAGGCGATAGTGCAACGTCATTCCAGCCTTCCACTAGCCATGATAGCGACGAAATTGAGCCGCATGTCCTGGGAGGAGCATATCTCGATCTGATGAAGATGAAGACCTGATGCAGATCCTTCTGGATAAAACCAAAGAATTTCCTACAGACCCTGCATTGTTAACAAAGCGCCCAATTACTCCTGAGCTTATTGAAGCTACATTGTCTCATGGACCTTGTAAACCGGGATTAAATGACACTTTCAAGTTTGTTCGCAATGAAAAGGGGCTAGTGTTCAGCCGGGACTGGTATTTTCCTCAACTGAAAAAAATGAAATCATACTGTGAATGGCTTACATATTCATCCACTACTAATAGTGCTTACTGTTTCCCATGCTGGGGTTTTCCCAACAGAGGTAAAAAAGATTACGAGTCCACATTTGATGAAAATGGTTTCAAAATTGGAAAAAGGCAACGGACAAATTCAAAACTCATGAACACACACCAGCACATTGTGAAGCTGCTCATCTGATGATGCAAGCAAAACAACGCTTGAAGTTAGGAAAAACAGTCAAAGAAGAACAATTTCATGTCCGTGAAAGACAGGTCAAGCAAAATCTCACTAAGCAAAACCTTGCCTTCCGAGGTCATCGTGAATCTTTCCCATCCACAAGACAAACTAACTGTGAGCACTCATGTGGGGGAAAGGTTCAGAATGAAGGCAACTTTTTTGAATTAGTAAAGCTGTTGCAGACGTCTTAACCTCTCGACCACCGAGCTTGCCCAATGACAATTGGCCGGCTAGAATCCCATGTAGCAGCGGGTTCCGCGATATATATAAACCCCTCAAAAAAAGTTCTGCAATTCAAGTTTGAGGGATGATATCTTTCTTGTTACTGATGTATGAAAAAAGAAACTGGTGTCATTGAAAAGCTTGATTATTCCTCTTTACAATGATGTGCCATCTGCCGTGATTATGTAATCATGGAATGTGCAGTACTCCTGAATATAAGTCTGAAGTGAAATGTTGCAAAAAGCATTGTTTTCAACACCGAAGTCTCCATTTCTTGTGAAGATGCAATGTGTTTTGAATAGTGCCCAGATGACAGTGCATGTCTTGCATGAATGTCAATGGTGCCTTCAATAATGTTTGTGTGAGGTAGAGCTGCAGTTTACTGAGTGGTCGTTTGTAAGATGTTTAAAGATGCCACGCTTATCGAATCTCCTAAAGGCCCAAGCAATTGGACAACTCCAAGCAGGTGTACCCCAAAACGATGTTGCGGCCCGGTTTGGGGTGAGCGCAAGCACCATATCAAGATTGCGGGCGAAATTTCTTGAAACTGGGGAAGTTAAAGACAGGCCGACGAGTGGGCGTCCAAAAAAGACAACCCCACGAGAAGATCGGTATATCACACTGTCTGCATTAAGGAATCGGCTATCCGCAAGAAATCTCCGAGACAGATTTGCAAGGCGATTTGGCAGAAGATTGTCTGATCAGACAATCAGGAACCGCTCCACGCAACCAACTTGCGGGCTCAGTAAAGCTGCAAGAAAACCGGCAATGACTGCCTTCCACCGTCATGCCCGTATGCGCTGGTGTCGTGAACACTTGCGATGGAACCACGAGATGTGGCAATCTGTTCTCTTTTCCGATGAGTCAAGATTCTGTCTCAGGAAGCTGGACGGCAGGATCAAGGTCTGGCGGCGTCCTGGCGAACGATTTGCGGATTGTTGCGTCGACAGAGTGACAGCGTTGAGGGGAAGTGTAATGGTGTGGGCGGCATCTCAGCAGTGGGCAAAACGCCGCTTATCGTCATCGATGGCAACATGACAGCCCAGCGATACAGAGATGAAGTCCTTCAGCCAGTGGCACTTCCGTATTGCGCCGTAACCTTGGACCGAATGCCGTCTTCCAAGATGACAACGCCGTCCGCATAGAGCAAGGATCATCAACGAGTACCTGCGGAATGAGGGCATTGAGAGGATGGAATGGCCAGCGAGCAGCCCTGACCTCAACCCCATCGAACACTTGTGGGATCAGCTCGGCCGGTCTGTCAGGCAGAGAGTGACTGATCGCACGACATTAGCAGACCTGCGGCTGATCCTTGTTGAAGAGTGGAACGCCATCCCACAGCTTCGTGTGACGAGCCTGGTGAACAGCATGAGGAGGAGGTGTCAGGCCGTGGTTGCTGTGTTCGGGTCATCTACCCGCTACTGACTTACTGAGATGTAACCATTTCTCAATAAAAGAAGGAGAGGAGAGAGTGAGAGAAAAAAAATTGTCTGTGTCTTCATTGTTTTGTCATTAAAGTTTGGATGAATTCACTATTGAAAACAACGAATTTTGCAACATTTCATTTTTGACCTTGCTGCATATTCAGAAGGACTGCGCATTCCATGATTGCATAAGCATCACAAATGACACATCATTGTAAAGAGGAATAATCAAGCTTTCTGATGATACCACATTCACGTATGATGATGAAGCAACAAGAGATATATTACCCATCAAATTTGAATTGCAGAACTTTTTTTGAGGGGTTTAGGTTGGTGAAATTCTTGCGTCGGGAGATAAACAACTGATTTAATTTTGCCCTACACCGACGTGTGTATAGCACTGTATACTCGGTGCTTTCTGAGTGTCTGTGAAAAAACTACACAGGTGACTTGGTAGGATTGAACCCACGACCTCCTGCTTACTAGTGCAGGCGTCTTAACCTCTAGACCACCGAGCTTGCCCGATGACAATTGGCGGCTAGAATCCCATATAGCAGCGGTTCCGCGATATATATGTTGGTGAAATTCATACAGTGCTATACACACGTCCGGTGTAGGGCAAAATTAAATCAATTGTTTATCTCCCGACGCAAGAATTTCACCAACCTAATCGTATATATATCGCGAACCCGCTGCTATATGGGATTCTAGCCGCCAATTGTCATCGGGCAATCTCAGTGGTCGAGAGGTTAAGACGTCTGCACTAGAAAGCAGGAGGTCGTGGTTCAATCCCGTAAGTCGCCTGTGTAATTTTTCAAAGACACTCGAAAATCACTGGGCAAAATTAAATCAAAGGCTTTTTGCAATCTTCGTTGGTGTAAGAGAAACATTTTGATGAATGCGGTGTAGAAATATATGCATAAGTCATCTCAAGAAACATCATAAGAAACCTAGACCAATAATGCTTTGCTGAATGTGTCCACAAAATTGTCCAAATAAATCTTTCACATTAAGCATTCCCTTGAGGGTGGTATGGTGTTGTGCAAGATTTATTGATGTTGTATGCTACATAGATGAGAAATTAAATTAGACTCAAATTGTCTTCCTGATCTGAATGAATTATTACAGGTACACTATACTTTAAAAACCACTCTTTAACCAAAAGAGATGTTTTAGCAGTCTGATCCTTTGTTGGTATGGCAATAGTGAACTTAGAAAACACATCAATAGACTCTAAAAGCATACTGTCAATGGCTATGACATTCAAAGGATTATACTTGCAACCAAATGACCAAGAGGGTTTCTGACTGCAGGTCTAGTTATTTATCAACTGCATACTGCTCACAATTCCTAATCTACTTTTTAATGTCAGCATACATGCTAGGCCAATAGCACTGGGAATGAACTAAAGATCGGGAGAGTTCTTTCTATACCCTGATGACCAAACTGGTCATGTAGACTTGTGAGGATGGTTATGCTTTAAAGATGAAGGCAATACAATTTGAGTCAAGCTTCCAGACTTTGAATCTTTGACTTTCCTATGAAGTACACCATTCACCAAACATTGTTTGTACCGTTCGACATTCACCCTTTCACTGTCGTCTAGACAATCAAACCTTCAACATCACTTCGGAATCTTGGCTTTGTCTTTGACTCTACAATGACAATGAGCAATCATATGACAACTGTTTGCAGATCAGCCAATCATTATATCCGCAACATCAGCTGAATCCGAAAGTACACCGATGCTGACACCTGTCATGCTTCTGTTAGAGCCCTTGTTACTTTCAAGATTAGATTATTGTAATTCAGTTCTCAACAGACTGAAACAATCTGATATTCATAGATTACAGAAACTCCAAAACAAAGCTTCCCATGTCAAATTCTCTTATCCAAAGCAGTTACACAATTCATCACTGATCAGCTTCACAACAGAATAATGGCGTCGGACGGAGAGGCACGCATGTTAGGAGCTCCCAGTTTTCTCAAGAATATCAATCCATTTATAAGGGAATCTCTCGAAACAGTCACCGTTTGTCAATCATCAACAAACTTTATTAGTGTAGCAATAAGCAAAGTTTCTTCGGACGAGCTGTTATCGAGCAGATCGAGATTCGTTGTTTAAGGAAGCAGTCTAGAGAAGCGTCTTAAAGCTAGAGTGTTTGAGCGGCATAGAACAATGCAACATTTGACTATAATGGTTAAGGACCCGTCCCTTGTGCCTAAAGCTAGAAGATCTTCTGAGGCCCTCGCTGATGACTTGAAAGAACTTTACCTGTATTTGACGGATCATTGGCCTACTTTTCCTAAGAGCACACTCAGCTCCCGATGTTTTGCTACATGTAAGCCTATAATTGACAGTTGTACTTTACCCACTGGTTGCAAAGGACTAGATATTATGGTCAACACGGACAAAGTGCAGATTGGATCCTCTCGTTCGATCACCCTACAAAATATTTGGGATATTATTACTGAATTTAAATCTGAAGTGAAAAGTCTAAGGCAAGAGCTCAAAGACAATGCCCTGATGGGTGTAGGGACTGACAAATTATCCGAAAATCACAAATAAAAAAAAAATAATAAAAAAATGGCCGCCAAAATCACTAACCTGGCAGTGGGATCTATAGGTGACACGGAACTTTGTAACATGGATAAAGAAACCATTGATGAAATCTTCAGCAAACACAATGCTACACAAGACTCATGATCAATATCTTGTCATCCACCATTGTCTACTGATCTACACACTACATTGTCTACATCTTCACTCAAAAGTCAATCACAACCATCACTATGTCGAACCGCTTTGATGCACTTCTAATAGATGATGATCCCATTATCTCCTTTGACGAGGACTCCATTGCTGATAGCAATAGATAGCTAGATGAATATCGTCTTAAACAGACCAAGAAGTTTCAAGACAGTGTAGTGGCCCGACGTAGCAGCATAGACGTCATACTTCTTGGTGACTTGATGGTAAAGAGGATTCAGGGACAGAAACTTAGTCGCATGAAATCTGTATCTGTTACTTCTCGCCCTGGAGCTACAATTGAGGCTCAGTCAACATTAATCATGAACGGTGAAGTTAATCCCACTCCTACTGAGCTCATTCTACATGTTGGCACAAATAATACCAGATACAACCCTGAAACAATCTTGGCTAAACTGGTATCTCTCTGTGATATGGCGCAGAAGAAATTCAACATTAAGACAATCACCATTTCTTCAATCATTCACAGAGTTTCAACTAGTAAAAAGGGTTTCTGAAGGATATCTGCTGCTAACAAGCTCATCAGGCAGTCCTGTGAGTCTCAACATTGGGGTTTCATAAACAATAACAATATTGGTCATCGATTCATTGCTTGTGACGGTGTCCACCTTAACCACTCCGGCACTGTTGTCTTTGCTAGGAATGTCATAAGGCATCTGCAGGGCATGCAGCCTGTCACAGTCAAAGCCGTGCTACCAGCAGATATGACTGCCATTGAAAAATAAAAGGAAACTGCTACCCATTCCGTCAAACCCAAACTGAATACCATACGGCGGGATGAAAGGAGACTTGTTACTAAAAGGGAGGACAGAAATAATTTCAGACAGCACCCAAATTCATCTTGGGATTTTCATCACCGAGGCTGGAAATCACACATGAACCATCAGCCGACAATGTCTCAAGTACCAGTACGGTCGATTCGCTCCCCAACTCAATTCTAAGAACTACATCGCAAGAAGAGACACCATCGATTTATGTGAACAATTCAAATCAAAATTTACATTGTTATTACAGTGAATTGGATAATGGTAGTCTTCTTCTTCTTCGGCTGTTCATCGATTTCGATGATGACAGTGTTTGAGAGGTTTAGTTTTAACAGGCTCGCTTGTGGGCCGCAAGGCCAGATTTGGATCGACAGTGTCGTCCACATCGATCACAGATATATCTTGACTGGTCTGGCATGCAATGTCTGCGTTCATGAGCCCTTTCATACTCTTTCTGCCTCCTTTCTTCAATAGCTATGACCGACTTCTTCACAATGCCGCACCATCTTTTTCGGTCCATGGCATCTCTTTCCCAGGTGTTGTCATTCATGGCAGTGTTCTTCATGTGCTGCTTGAGCACATCTTTGAAGCGCAGCTTCTGACCACCTTGCTTCCTCTTTCCTTCGCATAGCTCACCATAAAAGACTGCTTTTGGCAGGCATTTGTCTGTCATTCTTCTAACGTGTCCAGCCCAACGCAGCTGAGAGGCTGTAATGATAGATTCTACACTGACTGTCTCAGCACGTTTGAGCACCTCTACATCTTCTCTTGCCACTTAATGTGCAATATTTGTCGCAGATGTCGGAGCTGTGTCCTGGTCAGCTTTTTGATGTGTTCTCGGTACAGTGTCAATGTTTCAGTTGAGTAGAGCAGGGATGGTAGAACAGCACTATTGTACACTTTGATCTTAGTTGCTATTTTTATGTTATGACGAGACCACAGTCGCTTCTGAAGAGCACCAAAGGCTTTCGTGGCTGATTGGATCCTCCTCTCAACTTCCAAGTCCGATGAGTTGGTGTTGTGGTCACGGCACTCCCTAAGTAAGTGAAAGACTCAGTGTTTTTCAAAGCTGTTTCATTGACCAATGTGTCAGGTGGTTGTGCCCTGTTGGAATTACAGCGGGGAGGAGGAGGCTGGTATAGAAACTCAGTTTTTGAGACATTTATTTTCAGCCCAAATAGAGTGGCAGCAGACGAGAAATGGTCAGCAATTTCTTGCATAGCATCTGCATCAGTAGCGACCAGGGCTGAGTCATCTGCGTACAGGAGCTCTCTGACGGTAGTATCCCACGATATAAAACAAAGGGTATTAAATTCGCTCATCTTAATATTCATAGCCTAGTCAGTAAGATTGATGAACTTCATATTTTACTTAAACATAGACCTTTTGATGTTATTTGTCTGAACAAGACGTTGTGCGATTCCAGTATCTCAAATGTTGAAATCTGTATAGATGGTTTTCCATAGTAAGAAAAGACAGAACCAGACATGGTGGTGGTGTAGCTATTTATGTCTAATGATATTCATTTTACCAGACAACAAAATCTTGAATCTGAGGCATTAGAAAATGTACGGATTGAACTAAAGTATAATAGGAAATCTCCCATTCTGGTTGGTGCTTTTTATAGTCCACTGAGTGTGAATAGTTTTTTCTTTGACATATTTGACATGGTTTTAGCAACAGCCTCAATTGAGAACAAAGAATGTGTTTTATTAGGTGATTTTACTGTAATTTTACTGATGGCGTGTCAAATGCTAATACTGATAACCTAAAATTTTATACTAATACATATTGGTTTTCCCAGATTATCAAATCCCCAACTAGAGTCAGCAGTCAAAGTCATGGTCATTGATTTGATATTTGTAAATAATCCTGCTGTCGTTATTGATAATGGTGTATTTTGTGATCATTTTTTGACTTATTCAGTTTGTTGTTTTAATTGTAAACCATTCTCTCAACAAGGTCATAAATATATGGAGTCATTCAATAAACTGTAAGTGCAAGATGTTAATAATGATTTAATTAATGTACATTGGGATGCCATTGATGACATGGATGATGTTGAGTTAGCATGGCAAACCTGGTCTAATCTATTTATGGATATTGTGAATTTACATGTTCCACTCTGTAAAAAGAAAATTAGGCACAATGCTTGTCCGTGGATCACGGATGTATTGTTAAACTGATGAAAGAGCGTGATCAGATCCTAAAGTTGCCGTCAAATACAACTGTCCGAACTTATGGCATAGCTACAGGTGTTTATGAAATAAAGTAACTTATAGGAAGCAGAAGCAAAAGTCTTACCACTGATGAAAGAGCGTGATCTGGTCTGATACGTGACAATGCGGGTAATAGCAGAAAAATCTCAAGTTACCTTAAAGAAGTTACCCCAAACCAAAGCCGTATCCTCCCCAATTCTGTTGAAGTCAATGGTTCGGATTGCAGTGAGACAGAACTTACTGCTGACACATTCAACGATTTCTTTGTGAATTGTGCCAAGAAAGTTAGAGAATTTGCCTGTCATTGCATCTAACATGTACTCCGAGGAAGCTGATTATTCCTTAGAAAATAATTGTGTGTTTAATCTAATGCCCGTCTCACCTGCTGTTGTTGAGAAAACTATCACTAATACGAATGTCAACAAATCTACCAGAGATGATATCAGCTGCCGTTTATTAAAAATTGCTTTGCCTTAATAACCAAGGTTATTAATTTGTCATTAATACACTCCTTAAGTCTGGTGATCAATACATCTGATGTAGGAAACTATTGTCCTATTTCTATCTTACCTGTTGTAAGTAATATGCTAGAACGGGCGGTTTGTGACCAGTTGTATGAGTGCCTTAATGAACAATAATTTATGCACTCCAACCAATCAGGATTTCGTCAATTGCATTCTACAACAACTATTCATGCCAAATTGGTCAACAATGAAGCAAGAATGTTGCGGGGGGGGGGGGGGAGCGATCTAATCAGAGTAGCTTTCAGACCTCCAGAAAGCTTTCGACACAATTAACCACGAGATCCTTCTTGTTAAACTGGGTTCACTAGGTTGTTCAACAAGTACTATGAAGTGGTTCGCTAGTTATTTGTCTGGTCGTACACAAAGAGTTTACTTGAACAAAACTTTTTCCAATTTCAGAGTGTTGTTAATGGTGTACCTCAGGGCTCCATTCTAGGTCCGCTTTTGTTTTCCATATATGTTAACACTATGTCTTCATCGATCAGTAATAGTATTGTTGACATGTATGCTGACGACACAACTCTCACAGTCAAAGGCAAGACAGCTAGTGAAGTTGAATGACAATTATTATCATTTGCTTTAACTCAAATATTTAGTTGGTTGAATAAAAATCGTCTTGTTCATAACTGCAATAAAACCAATGTAATGATCATAGGATCTAGAGCAAAACTTATTGACATCACTGAATTCAAAGTAGAGGTAAATGGCATTTTACTTAAACGAGTTAATAAAACTAAATGTCTTGGAGTGATCATTGATGATGAATTAAAATGGAATGATCAAATAGACAAGGTTGTGAGTACTGTACAAGCTAAGTTGGGTATGTTGCGGTGAGTGAAACAATATATTCAGTTGACTCTGTCAAAATGCTTTATGATGCGTTTATTTTACCCCATTTTGATTACTGTTCGCAAATCTGGTCAGAAAGGTTCCACATGCACACCGAAAAGTTGTGTAAACTTCAAAACTGTGCGGCCAGATTATTTCTAAGTAAAGGTTATGATACAATCCATCAAGTACATTATTTAATACATTGGGTTGGATGTCTTTACAAAAGCGATTCATATACCTACAATCAGTACTTATGTACAAATGTAACCATAATCTTGCCCCTTCTTACCTCACTGACGATATTATGAAAATCTTAGATATGCATAATTACACCACTAGACAAGCAACTGATGATAGACTATTTATTGCAAAGTTCAAAACAGAGTGTTTAAAACATAGCCCGTTTGTTACTGGAATAATTTAAGTAAAGCGACTAGATCAGCCCTCTCAGTTGCTTCTTTTAAGTCTGCGCTCAAGGTTGAAATTTTAAGTTGTAATTAGTTTTTGTTTTTTTAAGCAAAGATATATAAATATTTATTCTATTTTTTATGGTTTACATGTACTGTGATCTTTACTAAGTGTATTAAGTAAGGACCCATTTTTTATATTTAGCTTGTTCATACACATGCCTTTTTTATTTTACTTTTACTTTTGACCACGTTGGTTTTATTTATAAATGAATAGGTATTTGTTTCTTTAATATATTTTTAGATGTATTTATCTACATTTTGTATTATATTTATTTCTCAATATAATTTTACTTTTTTAATTCTTGTTATTCTCAGGGCCCAGTGGAAGACTACATTTTATGTGAACGGGTTACCCTGGTAAAAGGTCAGAAATTAATAAATAAATAAACTGGCTTCTGACTAATGTATAATACAGCCTTAAACATGTATAATGTTAAATCAAATCTATTCCCTACTTGTATATCTAATACAGTTGATCTCAGCATATCAGGAGGGGTGGTTTATGGTCTCGTGGTACATTTAATATTCTATGCACTTTTCAAAAAGCAGGTGATGAAGCATTTTCATTTGCTGGCACAAGAAACTGGAATTCAATCCAACATTCAGTTCGCCAATCCAATTCTACAGTTCTGTTCAAATCTTTGTTAAATATTATCTATTTCCTCTTTAAGAGTACGTTGTTGAATCATTGTCAAATCTATCTATGCAGGGGATTGTTTGGTGAATATGAACCCTCTACTGACAAGTCACAGCTAGGGATGGGGTCGAGTTTAAATATTTTGGCATTTCACTGGCAGAGCGCCGTCCTGGCTAGGTCTGTTCTTTTTTATTTTTTATTTTCTAAACTTGTGGTTGCTTATGCTTTGAGCGCTTTGTAACCTTAGGGAAAGGTGCTTTACAAATGCTTATATTATTATTACAAAGTGACCCCCACAGAAATTTTCAGACAAACTGGAACAGAAAAAAAATAACCATTTATTTATACAGGATACTTGTTTTTATACCACGATGTGATCTGCTTCTCATTATTTTATATTATGGAAGGTGTGGTGATGCCGACGGTGCCAGCTTGGCTGAGTCTCATTCATATATAGTTTACGCTTGTGTGGCGTGTTCAACTTCTGACATGTAGGCCTACTCCACAAATCCTATAGTCTCAGTCCCAGACTGCATGGGGCTCAATCGGTAACATAAATATATGGAGTGACGAGTGAGCATAATCAAATCTAGCTGTGCTGCTAAGGACGAGACTACAAATCATGAGCTGGTGGCAAGCAGTAGACGTACCAACGGTACCGTAGTGCAACCAGCTTTAGCCCTACATGAGAAAAATAAACTTTAAAATAAGGTAAAGTCACATTAGTCCTATTATATCGACCACTGACCATGTCGTCTCAAACAGAACAAGCCGAATGTGCTTAATACTGTAAGCATAAATGTCGATGTGACAAACTGAAAAATCATACAGAATCCAAACACTCAGGCCAAAAAGTTAAAAAGAAAGTATGGCAAGACATATTATCACTTTAAACGGTAGAAAGTACGTCATTTCAGCCTTCCACGAGCCATGATAGGAACGAAATTGGGACAAAGACTTGACCCATGCAGATCCTGAGACTGACAGTGGCTCGGACGTTGGTCAAACATTGGTGTGAAGCCTCTTCTGGATAAAACCAAAGAATTCCCTACAGACCCTGCATTGTTAACAAAGCGCCCGATTACTCCTGAGCTATAATGTCTCATGGACCTTGTCAACCGGGATTAAATGGCACAAAGGGGTGAGCGTTCCGCTGGGACTGGTATTTTCCTCAACAACAACAACAAAAACAAAAACAAAAAAAGGTATAAAATCATATCGTGAATGGCTTACATATTCATCAACTACAAATACTGCTTACTGTTTCCCATGCTGGGGTTTTGCCAACAGAGGTAAAAAAGATTACGAGTCCACATTTGATGAAAATGGGTTTCAAAATCGGAAAAAGGCAACGGACAAATTCAAAACTCATGAACACACACCAGCACATTGTGAAGCTGCTCATCTGATGATGCAAGCAAAACAACGCTTGAAGTTAAGAAAAACAGTCATCGAAGAACAATTTCGTACCTGTGAAAGACAGGTCAAGCAAAATCTCACTAAGCAAAACCTTGCCTTCCGCAGTCATCGTGAATCTTTCCCATCCACAAGACAAACTAACTATGAGCATTTATGTGGGAAAAAGGTTCAGAATGAAGGCAACTTTTTTGAATTAGTAAAGCTGTTGTCAAAATGTAATGGCATTTTAGCTCACCATATATAGTGCAACAGCACCAAAGAATGCAAATTACCTCAGTCCACATATCCAAAACGAATTCATTGACACACTGGGAGGAAATGTTAGATTACAGATTATAAGTAAAGTAAAAAATGTGCATTACTATGGTGTCATACTGGATTCTACAATTGATATGTCACATAATGACCAATTTTCCTTTTGCTTGCACTATGTGGACGAGCAATTCAGTATCCAAGAGAGTGATTCTAAGACACTGTTTAACACTCGAAAGAAAACTCTTACACATTTAGGGCTTGATATCCAACTGATAAGATCTCAGTCATATGATGGTGCTGCTAATGTGCGAGCTCATATTTCTGGGTTACAGACTAGAGTTAAAGAAGTGAATAAGAATGCCTTATATGTACAGTACTTTGTTGTGCACAAAACCTAAACTTGGTTCTTGCCACCCGATACTCCAAATTTGTGTCAGTATAACGTCTCAATAAAAAGGATCAATTTCATCTTGCTATTAACAAGCACAGATTATAATCTGGTAGGCTGGATTACAATTGGTGTCGTTAAGTCAGTCAGTCGTTATAATCTGGGTGGCACATGCATAATGCATTATGCATAATCGCATAATCGCAATCGTTAAATATTTTCGTCGTTAACATTTAATTTAAAGAATAACATAAAATAGTTATAGCCTAATTAGAACGTTGCTACGACTGTTACACAATGTATACAGAAACAATTTCATTATTCATAAAACGATCGACTACCGTGTGAATTAAAAATAAGCATGCCATTGCTGCATGCTACGCAATATGCATGTACCACTCACTTAAAACGACACCAATTGTAATCCAGACTACCAGATTATAATCTGTGCTTGTTAATAGCAAGATGAAATTGATCGTTTTGAGACGTTATCTACTGACACAAATTTGGAGTATCGGGTGGGTGTTCTTGCAGATGTCTGTGGTAACTGTACCGAAGCAGTCACTTTTTTCGGTACGATTCATAAGGTGTACACATTTTTCTTACTCCAAGTCAACCTCGATTGATTTACTTAGAAAGTGCTCAAGAAAAGTTAAACATGGAGAAGACAAAATTACAACGCCTTTGTGAAACTAGATGGTATTGTAGACACGATTGTGTAAAAGCACTCAAAACATTGTACACTGTGCTGTTGTTAGCCTTAGAAGATATTGTAGAGAACAAAACGTGCCCAGAAACAAAAGCTGAAGCTGGAGGTTTTACTGGAATTCTTCAGCAAATTTGAATTTGTTATCATGACTGATATTTGGCTCAAAGTTCTTTGCGAAATGAACACTCTTTCCGAGTATTTGCAGCAAACTTCTTTGCATCTTGTAATGGCAAGTACTCTGATAGATTCAGCAATTGAAAATTTGAAACAGCATAGATCAAGCCAAGTCTTTGATGATATTTTGAAGGAAGTACGTGCCACAGCCACAATCAAAGGGGTGTCTGCTGAATTCAAGACCACCAGATAGAGTGTGCAAACGCAGACGCATGCCTGGTGAGATGGCTCATGATGAGCTAATAACAGATCCTGTTGATAAGTTTAGGGTTAGTGTATTCTTCAAGATACATGATACACTAGTCGGACAGTCGCGCTTTAGTGATTTCCAGACTATTGTAGTCCCCTTTAAGTGTCTTATGAATGGACATTTATATGATACTGAGGGTTTTGAACACTTTGCATCTATGTACGAGGATGACATTGACAATGACCATGCCAAAACAGAGTAGAACCAGTTTTGCCACTTCTATAAAAGCACACCAGAATTTGCAGATGATCCTCCAATAACTCCCTAAGCATCGTTACTGAACAATAAAAATCCTTCAAAATCCTCTAACTGCTTTTATTGTCTAGGGAGTTAGGGTTAAGAAATGGGACATTCATAACGTCTTTCCAAACTTGACCTTAATTGTACAGAATACTGGGTACCATTGCGGTATCTTCAGCCGTCTAAATCTGACAAAAACCTACCTCAGATCACAATGACGGAAGAAAGGCTTTCCTCGTTAGTCATACTAAGCATAGAGCGAGATTTCTCTGAACAAGTTAACTTTGATTCAGTGATTGACACTTTTAGTCAAATTTCGGTGTACCGTATGGAACTTGATTATCATCTTTAACAAAACACAACATCTCCATTAGGGTCATTAAATATAGAGATAAAAAAATGAGATACATGCATGTACCTACATGTACTAGTATTTATTTGTAAACGGTTTTATTGTTATATACTGTTATACTTTAACACATTGTTGTCCTTTTGTGCAACAAACTGTGAACCATGCAAGTAATCTTTAAACTTATCTGTCACTGCCCACTTCAGACCTAGTAATTCCAATTTCCGTGAACTATACTTCTCCATCTTTTCTCATTGTCTCCAAGGGAACGACTAGCATATGCAATTACACATTCACTATGTACCGTCTTGGATTTGGGATAAAACAGCACCAAGCACAGAGAGGCTTCTGTCTACATCAAGAGTGAATGGTTTAGAAAAATCTGCAAAAGCTAAAACAGGAGTAGTGGAAAAGTTTGATTTCAAGGACTCAAAGACTTCCTGACACTCATGTGACCATCTATAACGAAAGAACTTAGGGTCATGACCTTGACAAACTCCTACTAAGGCATCTTCAGTTGAAATACCTTTCTCTGATAAAACGTCATGTGCCATCAGCATCAAACTTATGGACACAATATAAGTGTCCATTATTATTATTATATGACCAAGATAGTGAATCTCTTTGTGAAATAAATGGCATTTCGAGGACTTGAGCTTCAATCCATGTCATGCTTTCTAGAATAGATACAGATGTCATCTAAATACACAAACAACAGCTGATAGGTCAGATCACCAACACACCATTGCATCAAACGTTGGAATGTGGCTGGGGCTCCACAGAGACCAAAAGGCATTCGTACATATCCTCGTACAATCCCATGGGAGTGAGTGATAAAGGCTGTTTTCTCCCGATCTTCTTCTCGCACTCCGACTTGGTGATACCCACTCACCAAATCAAGTGATGTGAACAACTTAGCACCAACTGCAGCATCCAGAAATTTAGGGGAAATGAAAGGTGTCTTTTTTGTGTTTTTAAATTAATTAGATGCTAATCTACGCATATTCTAAAGCAACCATCCTTTTTCTTGGCAAGGGCAATGGGTGCATTTGGCTGTCGTAGTGCTCTTTTACCAAAGTACCATCTTTTATGATTTGACTAAAACAAGTTTTTTTTAAATGTATACATTTAGGTCTATATACATGTATATTTGTACTTTGAACCAATCACGGGACCTTAATCATAGTCATTTCCCATGACCCCACGCGACAATGCTCGCTCATGTGCTCCATAAATCTACAAAAGAGAACCCCCTAAAAATTATTGTGACATGCATGGCATTCACTATACAGTCCGTTCTATGGTCCGTAGTTTTGAGCCGCGCACCCACCTGCCATCCATCCGAATCTGAACTTTTAAGTATACGGGTCAGTGGCCATGGATATTTATATCGCCAAATTGAGTAAACAAAGAAAATTCCTTGATTTTGACCTGCCCTCCGTGATCACACTCTTATCCCTCCCTCGTTTCTACATAAAAAACACCCTTTTATCATGTCTACCTTACCATGTCTACCTTACCATGTCTACCACCATGTGTTTCTTTGCCCAATCACCCCCTTTTCCTTGCCCACACCCTTCTCTGCCGACTTATCCAAGTATTTATAATATCATTTTGTATGGTGATATTGTTTTAAACTTTGGTACCTTCCACAGGAGCCAAAAGTAGCACTCCAAAACTGATTTTATTATAACTTTATAACATTACTCAATTCTGCTAATTCTTTGACACGATTCCTGGCGAGAATCAGTCTCACAGTATTATTTATGGATATGTGTAAGACGTAAAACGGATGTGTCTTTTTCTTAAGATTTTTTACTCCTCATGCAAAACAAAAAAACACACCGTTGTTAAAGTTCACCACGATAGGCCGTGTGAATGAACAAAGCGCACAGAGACCAAGGACCATTGTTTCGTAAGAGAGCTACCACGCATGCACGCAAGAAGAAAATTTCCCAGGATGCCTTTAAATCAAGATTAAAACAGTTAATGAGTTCTTAACTCTTCTCTTACAAACTAAGACTAGTTGGGGATCTATATACTCTGCATCCGAGTATAGGTTTGATTGTGAAAAGCAGTGGCGTAGCTGGCTATGTTCGCCAGGGGGGAGAATCGGATCCCAGGGGGCCCACCAAAAAAATGACTGTACAGATTTTTAGGGCCCCCTCTTTACCTGGGGCCGTGGGCAACTACCCTTTTGCCCTTATGTAAAAGCGGCCCTGTATACAGGGCCGGATTTATAAGGGGGAAAAGGGGGCAATTGCCCCGGGCCCCCCTGCCAGAGGGCCCCCAGACTAAGGACTTCCTTTATACAAAAAATGTAATAATTATAAAATTAGTTTTATATTTTTTTCGAAGAAATGCGGTTTATCATTCATTTTAGTTCATTTTTTATTTGTCATGTAATTTAATTTCTATGTCGAGGGGCCCCCGAACCTGAAGTGCCCCGGGCCCCTCAAGGTCTAAATCCGGCCCTGCCTGTATAGTCCTGCCTGCTGGTGGGCCCGTCAGTCAGTCCCATAAGCATGTGAACAAAATTCGCATGTGTTAGGGGGGGCCCACTTATTCTGGAACTGGAGCCACTGGTGAAAAGGTCAGTCCTGTTACAGTAATTAGTTTGTTTCTTTCTTAAGGAATTACTTTTGTTTATTGTTATTCTATTGAGTTATCATTAACTACTTTTGAGTTCTGAATTATTTCACAAGAGTTAAAGGAAATTATGTAATCTGTTTTATTTGATTATTTGTTTTATTAATTAAAAGTGGTGTACCAATTCATCGATCTAACCACTGTCCACTTCATCCCTCTCCTTTTCAGCCAGTAATCCAAGGGTAATTTAGCCACCCGTCCCCATTACACTTCTATACCCTAAATCAAAATCATGTTCTGCAAAGATATCTGTATTTGTTCAACAATTAATTCCCTTGTTTCAGCTCCCCATTCAACCCTGAAAACCCTCCAAGTCTACTGGTACAGTACACTAGGGTATGTCAAAGTACTATATTCTACCTGAGAAATCTGAATATGGTCAACAGTAACATGAATCTTAACTTCTTAGTGTTAGTGAAATTTTTTATGATTTGAAAAACTCCATTGCGAGTTTTTGGACACAAAATGAACCCAGATGTAGAAATATTGTCAACTGTGACCAGGAAGCTGTCACCAGCTGCTACAAGTGTACATGTAGATGTTTCAGCCATAACAGTGACAGTAGACTCAGGAGGAATAAAGATGTTTTTTGTTGGAGGACACTCTAGCAAAGCCAATTGGTCTCCTGCTACATACTCCCAACCATGTTTAGAGAAGACAAAACAGACTTCAAAAATATTGATGAAGACAAATTATCTCTATTAGTTTCATTCATCCATTTGACAAATGGTCATAAAATATTCATGCCAAGCAAGCCTGGAACTTGCCTCTTTCCGTGAGGTTGGACACCACTGATCGATTGACCATTATCAACAAGACATGTCACCTCTTTACCACCAATTCGGATGCCATTGCTGGACACATACCAACAAAATTATGCTTTTTAAAATCAGAACCTACTGAGTCCACACCATGCCTCTGAACCCATTGACCTAAATCAATGGGAGGGTCTATTTGTGATGAAGACTTCTCGGTATCTCCCTTCAGTTGTTGGATGAGTTCCTGAATCCTGAGCTTCTTTGAGTTGTCATTTGTAACACCTTTCTTCAGTATGACCTAACCCTTAACAGAATTTACATTTAAAATTTGTTTTACTTCTACCACCCTGGTTTTAATTAGACTCGGTTTTCTTGATTTCTTCGTACTTCCAAATGTTATCAGGGACTAATTTGGTAACCTCTTCAATCTGTTTTTTGTTTGTTGCTGAATTACGTTCATCAATATTTGAGTCTCAGATTTAATATTATCTCTAGCTACATCAATAGATGTCGTTTGTTTCAGGGCAGAACCATCAGAAGTCTCATTGGCCTAATCAATAGCTAAAGAAAGAGTTCTTTCTCTACCCTAATGACCAAACATGGTAGACTTGTGAAGAGATGTTGGGCTTTAAAAATAAAGGCAATACTATTTGAGTCAAGCTTCCTGACAAAGTAAAAACAACTGATAACAAACACTTCAACAAATCTTCAGTGCTTAGAAACACAATATATTTGCAGTCGGCAAACCCTGGTTTGCTAAATGAAGATTTATTCTGGAGGAACCCTTGTTCTAGTACCTTTGATATGCTTCATTTGCCAACTGAAGGTCTAAATGTCAACTGAGAAAAATTATTGGGGTTGGTGATGTCACACCACCCCCACTTCCTCGCTTGCTAACTCCCTGAGAGTACATTGTTGAATCGGTGTCAAATCTATCTATGCAGGGGATTGGTTGGTGAATATAAACCCTCTACTGGTAAGTCACAGCTAGGGATACTTGAGTTTGACAATTTTGGCATTTCACTGGCCAAGCACCTGTCTGGCTAGGTCTGACAATGCAATTATCCTATGGACTGTTTTTTTCTTTTTGTAATTTCTAAATTTGTGGTTACTTATCCTTTGAGCGCTTTGTAACCTTAGGAAAATGCGCTTTACAAATGCTTATATTATTATTATGTTCTAAAGTATTTCATAAATTGCTTGATGTCTGATGGATCATTCTTCTGCAAATCACCTAATTGTTCACGAGTGTGTGATGGAAATACAGATATGTAATTAGATATTTTTGATTGTACTCGACTTGATCCTAGCTCAGATGCTCCTTCATTCAATTTAAATTGTAGATCAACAGGAAGGAATGACATGGAATCCTCAATAACAGAAATCTAAGAAAGCAAGCATGTGTCATCGTGATCATCACTGACCTCAAACTGACGAGAATACATTGGCGTACTTGTTATCCCGACTAGGATGGTGGACAATTTGGAAATCAAAAGCTGCAAGCTTACTAACCCATCTCTGCTATACAGCACTTAACTTAACGTTCTTCAAGTGAGTTAAAGGATTGTTGTCCGTTCATACAACAAACTGTGAACCATACAAGTAATATTTAAACTGATCTGTTACTGCCCACTTCAGACCTAATAATTCCAATTTCCGTGAACTATATACTTCTCCTTTTTCTCACCGTCTTGAAGGGAACGATCAGAATACACAATTACATGTTTACTATCTTCTTGGATTTGGGATAAAACGGTGTCAAGCCCAGACAGGCTTACGTCTACATCAAGAATAAGTGATTTATAAAAGTTGCAAAGGCTAAAACAGGCATAGTGGAAAAGTTTGATTTCAAGGACTCAAAGGCTTCCTGACACTCATGTGATCATCTATAACAAAAGAACTTAGGGTCATGACCTTGACAAACTCATACTAAGGCATGCAATCCCTTACAAAAAAGTTCTATAAAAATCTATAGAACGCTGTATAGAGCTGTATAGAGCTGTATAGAAATTACAAAAATCTATAGAAACTCAAAAATAATTATATAGAACTCTATAAGTTTCTTTAGATTTCTATAGAAGCAGTTTCTATTTTTATATAGAAATTGTATAGAAAAGTGGCCCATTTTTCTATAGATTTTCTATAAGCTCTATAGAAATTGTGTAGAAATTGTGTAGAGAGATTCTATAGCACACTCTATAGGAATTGATATAGAAATTCTACAGAATTTTTTTTTTTTAATTCTATAGAACTTTTTTGTAAGGGATAAACAAGCTAGATGTGCAAAATTGGAAACAAATCATCTATAATAACTGACAAAACCCAGGAAAGAGCAAATGTTCTTTACACTACGTGATACTGGCCATTCACGGACAGATTTTTTCTTCTCATTTTCAGCTGAAATACCTTTCTCTGATAAAACATGACCAAGATAGTGAATCTCTTTGTGAAATAAATGGCATTTCGAGGACTTGAGCTTCAATCCATATCATTTCAATTGTGTAAATACAAGACCAAGATGCTATAAATGATCTTCAAAGGTTCTAGAATAGATACAGATGTCATCTAAATACACAAACAACAACAATCATTTTCTGATACTAAGTAAAGTCTGGACAACAATATTATGCAAAAAAGTATTGTATATCCCTCAGTGCAAGACCTTGCAATACCTGTACAGTAAAAAAATTAGGGTTTGGCTGCCATCGCAGCGAGCAGTTTCTGGGCCAACCAATAACCAATGACAATATGTATTTTGTTTTTTAAATTTAGAACATTAGCATAATGAGCTCCACCTTGAATTTTGGCAGAAGTACAGAAGAATCGATGAATGGTCACTGTACATACACTGTACATGTCTGTACATATGCATGTACATGTACATACATATTATGGATCCGTGCACACATGTTCACTGTGTGCATGTGCGCTGGAGTTAGGATAGCTATAAGCAGGGCAAAATTATACGACTAAACCATTCCGATGCACTTTGGTCAAGTTGAGGCTTGAACAAGGAAAGGAAACACTCTTCCCTGAGATTGTTCACCATTGAACCAGTATCAACAAGACATGTCACTTCTTTACCAATTCGGAATGCTACTGTTGGACACATACCAACAAAATTATGCTTTTTAAAATCAGAACCTATTGAGTCTACTCCATGCCTCTCAACCGATTGACGTGAAGCGATAACGTCTAATGAGCAGACAAAAAATCTTGAATGTTCTCTCCTTCTGTCCATTTTCTCTCAATGAAAGCCTGTTGAAACCCAACAGATGAACCTTGGTCTCCAAAAACATCTCTACGTATCTTAAAAACATCCTTCATAGAATAACAGAGTCTAAATTTGACTTCTTCTCTAGCAGGCCCAGTGAGGTGTTAAAAAACAAAATCAGCCTTATCACTTCCTGACAAAGAGCGGGACCTAATTGTTACTTTGACATTACAAATCCAATCCTCAAGTTTGAAGCAAGAATCAGTTGAACTGGAATAAGATGGTAACTTTTTCTGACTAGACATCAACAGAAATGTCACGGTAGTTTTTGATTTTGACGCTGTGGTCATGTCATGAAGTTAGTCTTTAATTTCTGTATCTGGCTTAATAAATCTTCTTCAGACATCTCTTTGCACCCAGGGACCAAACTGTCTTTCCCTCAATAGCCATAGCTAGATACAAACTTTCCTGCTGGTCACGTGGAGTGAAAGTTAATACATGGGACAATATAGCACCATACAGCACCGTGCAAGCAAGCAATTGGCATGCATTACCTTAACTGGCGAGCAGCAGTAAATCTAGCATTAGTAGTGAAGCGGTTTGCAGTGTTGCGAGTAGCAAACTGATGGTCTAGTTGCTGTGACGGGAAGTGCAGGACGGAGAAGAAGGGATGGATGAGGCATGAGATGCAGAAACTACAACGGTCTGACACGAACATGTACCTCAACCTGCAGTGTGGGAAGAATATCAAACTACAACCGGATTACTACAATGATTAGCAAGGCCATACACGTTTCATATGTTACACAAAATGCTGCTCTCAAAAGAACCATACAGTGCACCACACTATTTATGCCAAAATAAAACAGTAGGATCGGAATACACTATATTTCACAAACTGACTTCCCATTCACTGAAAGGAAATTATCTCAGTGATCAAACATCTGTCAGCACTGCTTTGATTAAGCAAGAGTTAACAAGTGACAACCACAATCTCTTAAAATTGTAAATAATGTTCTTGTTTAGGTTTTGCTTAATATTTCATATGTGGTATTACCAAGGTAATTATTAATGTTCTGTCTAAATGCTCAGTACTTAATTAACAGCTAGTGATATATTGTACATAGTCACAGCTTCAAAAAATGTTGCCTCAAATCTCAACTGTAAGATTTCAAAATTGGACGGTATCAAATTAGAAAATTGGGCAACAAAAATTAAAAAACAGCCAAAGTGTCCCAAACACAATTTTCTAAATGTTCAAAGTACAATGGTGAATCGGCTTTGGTAAATCAAATACCGTAGATGTCACAGGCCAATAATTCTCCAACACAGGTGTTGTCATCACCAAGTTCTAGAAAGCCAGGTGTCGCACTCCAGACAGAAGACTGAGGAGTAGGGTAGAACTTAAGCACCTTTTTCTTCTCAACAACTGTGGTTCCAGAAGCATGACCTCTATCCACTGACGTGATTGTAATGACTGTCGTTTGCCAACTAAAATTTTGTTTTGTTTTGTTTCAAATGTTATTGCCAACTACGCTATTTTTGTAACCAAGGTCACAAGGTGTAAGGATAAAGGTACCCAACTAACAAATATCTTCTTGGAAACAAAATGTAAGCTGTCTTTATAGTTCTGGTTTATTCAGTATAAAAGAAACTGGTTTGGCTTAATCATCTGGTTTGGTTTAATACTATACTACCGTCAAAACGACAGTCATTAGGCCTACACCATTGGACAAATGACCTGAAATATAACAAAAGATTAAAATATTGAAGAAATCGATGTCTTGGGAAACGATATGTCATACTCTTTGTGCATGAAAATCTTCATTATTCCAGAACTTCAACTACATGTAACCGAGATGAAAGGTTGAGGGTGACACTAGTGACAAAGGTCTTGAAACTAAGCTTGGGCAATATCAATTTTTTCATCCACAATATATTGGCATATATTTGGTACAGAATTCATTAAGATATCTCTTTCTACATACCCTTCACTACGCCTCCAAAGTAAGGTAGGGTTGAGCTTAACTGCTCACAAGAACCAATCGATCTGTAATGAAATTAATTACTGTATGAATACATAACATTGCACATTTGACAGAAAGTACAAGATGAATAGGCACTTTTCCCAATATTGCTCAATATCTATAATTTCTCTCATAGATAAATGGTTCAGGATACATTCTGTTACATGATTATTTTATGTGTCTCTAAAGTGGGTGTTCATTGAGTATTCAATTTCGGAAAGAATGTTGTATCCAACTGCCACTTTTTAAGGTTTTTTTTTTTAATTTTTGTAAACACGAACCAGTTAAATAATGATTCTATCGATTTTTAAAATCCACTTTTATGATGTTTTTTAGACTTTATTTCCCATTTAAAAAAATCCTCCCCTTCAGAAAATAGAAGGATCCTATTATAGTCGCACTGCGTATGTACAATGACTGTGTTGGTCACTAATGGGGGAGTTGACAAGATCAGACTGACATGACATACAAAAAATGCCTGATTTTTTATTAAATAAAAATCCTGGATAATTTGAATTATATGTCCATCATCATCCATATATCACTATAAACAACTTCACCCTGAAAATACCATGAAAATCAGTTTTGCCTTGAAATAACAGTTGACCGTAATTTCACTCCAATTTCATGGTGTCTCTTCCTCTCAGATATATTGGCAATAATGTTCACGGTGATTTCACAGCAAATTCATGGTGCTCTCGAGAATTAATGAGCTGCCCCAAAACTGCCACCAGAAGTTCATGGCATTTTCACAGCGAAGGAATCACAACAGTATTTCATGGCATTTTCACGGTGTTGTGTTGTCGTGAAATTGCTGTGAACTATATATTTCACGGTAAAACTGATTTTCAGGGCATTTTCAGGGTAAAGTTATTCATAGCGTATGTTCTCCACCTTACTGGGTAATAGTTTAAGATTACATTATTGGTTATATTTTCAATGAGAAAAAGTGGCGGTCGAATACGACATTCTACCCATGCAATACATCAAAATTGATAAAAGCACACTTGTCTGGGTACAACTACAACTAACGTTATAGGATGCAGGGCCACACCGAAGGTTACTTCTTATAAATTTACGTAATCTGACTTAAAAAACAACTGCGGTTGCTATAGCCTAGGTCAAATTCAGAAAAAGGGAACAATTTGGCCCTGCATTCTATAGGTACTCCCTTGTCTGGCTCTACATGTACATATAAGCTGTGAAAAGGTAACTGGTGTTCGAGCAAGAACCAATACTCCCATAATTCATTGTGCGCACAATTCCGATAAGGCTTATTAATATATTATTATTGTCATATGAAAAATAAACAGTAACGCAATAAACATTAAATACCCATTAAATTACAACAGTTGAGAACACTTACCAAAAGCAATGGTTGTATTCCTCGTGAAGAGATGCTCAAACTCGGGACGACGAGGGACAAGAACAACTAATTGACGATACCAAATACTCGCAAAATTGATGTTTTAAGTTGGAAATGACCACAATACTTGCTAAAAACTAGTGCAGGAAATCTATCGCAGCTTACATAACTTACATAAACTGAAGAGGGCGCTATATGCACTTTTAAGCCAAATGATCTTAAGTGTGCGGGCAGCGATTTTTTTCTGCAGGACACTTTGTCAACGATTATGCATTTGTATACTTAAAAAAAAGAATTTTTGACTTTATTTTCTTTTACAAAATCCTCCACAACCATGAATTGCTATTAAATAGTTAAAATAGTTAAAACAAAATGTATAAAAAAAATTATACAATTTTTTAATGAAAATGTGAAAAAACCTAGTCTTGTAGTACTCGGCCATTATAATATCAAAGTACAAAAAACATACATGCAAATACTTTTCACAAAAAATAAAACATAGGGTAATACATCCATACATAATAGTACATGAAATGAAAACAAGTTGGAATGACTATGAGATAGGGGGTATTGGGTAGGGGAGACAAGAATGAGGACAATGACAAACAAGACGGCGCATTATAAGCTGGCCAGGATAGACAAAAGTGTACTCAAACACTGTGGCTCCAAAGTCTGTCAATCTAAGCTTTAAATGGGAACATGAAAAATTATAATATATTTATGTATTCAAGAATAGATATAAATATGAATAATAATAATTTCCATAAAGGCAAGTGGGTGAGTATGGAATTCCATATCTGCCATTCTAAACGTCGCCCGTCGCCCTTCTAAACGTCGCGCGTCGCCCGTCGCCCTTCCAAACGTCGCCCTTCTAAACGTCGCCCGTCGCCCTTCTAAACGTCGCCCTTCGCCCTTCTAAACGTCGCCCGTCGCCCGTCGCCCGTCGCCCGTCGACCGTCGCGCGTCGCCTTCAATGTGATCAATTGACCCTCGCTGTATTTTTTGTAATGAAATAGAAGCATCACATAAAATCTTCCTTCCAAGTTCTTATGTGAATTTTTCCAATATTCTTATATAGCAAAATGGAACAGAGATATGTTTGTTTATGAAATTGTGATTTTTGATGTGATTTTGTCTATTGTTAGTGAAACTTATTATCTATTTAGTATTGTGGGTCTATAAATGGGTTATAAACTGGTCCAACCACTCTCAAAGATATAACAATAGTACTTTCCCTGTGACACTGAACTGAACATGAACAGAAATCATTTGACACTAATACATTTAAAAGTAACCCAATTAAGTGTCCTTAAAAAATGATACTAAATCTCGGGCTTCTGACAGCTGATAAAATGAAACTGGGCTTTGACGCTAGGTCACAAAACACGAGACTGGTCACGGGGGCGTGTTATTAGTCTTATTATATGAAATCTCCAGGTTATTTCGGGGTTAACGACAAGAAAATACATACACCTGGGCAACTAATATCCGGGTTAATAAGCAGCTTGGAGTAAATAAACAGTATTACTCATTACATATTTTCCTGACTGTATAAATATCTTACGCTCGTAAGATATTGGTATTGCAATATTTTTACTTCACGTTTACTTCACGTTTCTGATGTTGTCCATATTAAATATAATTATATCATAATTATCTGAATGATTATGTTTAGATGATTTGGGGGTGAGAAGTGAACTGAATGTGTATTTTGTTGGGTTTATTTCTTTGAGAGTGGTTGGACCAGTTTATTACCCATTTATCGGCCTACAATTAATAGATAATAAGTTTTACTAACAGTTATATTCCTAGAGACAAAATCACGTCGCGCGTCGCCCTTCTAAACGTCGCGCGTCGCACGTTTAGAAGGGCGACGGGCGACGTTTAGAATGGCAGGTATGGAATTCCATAGGTGAGGGATAACAAGAGATTGTCTTCAACATAAAAAGTCGACATAGTAAAAGTGATGTAATTTATATCTACAAGTTGCCTGGCAGCGTACCCTGAAGTCTGGCTGGTCACATTATATATTGAAGACTTGACATGTTGTATTGCGGAAGAACTATACAATGTCTATCATGCTTAGTAAATGTGACGTTGTACTATGTGAATAATAACCTCATCAGTTTGAATATGCCCATGTGATGACGTCTCAACCAACCATATTGTCTTAACCGTCATTAGTTTAATATGAAGTGAGAATATATCTAGAAGATAAGGATTACCTTGATAATTGAGCCGAGACTCTTCCTTTTCAGTACCTGAAGTGTAGGTAGACGAGACTGACAAACTTCTGTCAGGTATAGCCCCACTCTCCATCCCTAGAGGATCACGGCAAGCTGAATGATTAAAAACAAACAAATAACTCCCATCAGAAAATAACGTGACTCTTGCCCACACAATCACAGGAGCCTATAAGCATCCTGAGAATGATACAAGCATAACGATGTCATAGAGAATTACTTCATTCCAAGCTAGTCGATGATTTTGTTTTTATTCATCTATTAAGGAGTGTCCTATTTTATTGGTAGTTTTCAGAACCGAAACAGACAATATTATTATCTTAAAATATTATCTACATTGTGTACAAGTTAGTGATGAAACATCTCAAGAAGTTATCAGGAATGCTCTCATTTTAGAGGTATTTACGCCCCCAACCACAACCAGCACTACTCTCATGGGGGGTGTAAAGGAAAAATAAGAAAAAGAGAAAATGCGTACAACTTTAAGCGCACTATTCCCATTATTTATCGCTCATGGGCAAAATGTAGAAGGTCTATACTGTGAAAATAATATATGAGATGTCTGACTTTATTAGAGTTGCCTCCATTGTGAATTCCTGGATCTGCCCCTGTGGAGAGTAATGTCTGTTTTGGGAAAGATCATCGTACTCTATAATTGTTCAGTTTTGAGAACTGTTATTTTCCCACATTCACACAATGTTTTATATCCATACATCTTCAAATATGCTTATGAGAAGCATTTACAATTATCATTATTTTCACACGTCACCAACTGGCTCTCACAAAACAATGCAGTAAACACTATGTGACGTATAATGTCTTTTGAGCTGAACAGTATTAGTTCCGATTGGTTTCTGCATGTATCTATAATTAATCCTCGTGAAGTTGAAATACACTTTGTTCATTCAAAGAAGTATCAAAGAAGTAATATATAAGTAGGAAACAATGTACAATTATTCGTTGAATTTGGATCTTCATTCAGATTTTATTTAAGTCCAAATATGTTTTGACTTATTTTGCTTAATGAAATAATAAAACCTCAAAAACAGAAATATTTCCAAAAATATAATTCTACCAAATACTGTTCAGTTAAATGTTGGTGTAATGTATTGATGAGCCTGGTCAGAAAACTGAGGTTGCAGTGTAAAAGCAATGTTTAGGAATCTTTTGAGATTTTCTTTTCTCAGGCGAACGTTGACGGAGCGCATTAGCGGTACAATCTGAAAAAAAATGCCAGTGGCAAAATATGGAAAAGTTCAGGATTCAAAATTAGATAACAATAGGAAAATCGCGGATCATGACGATTTCCCCATGTACTTTTGCAGTTCATGCATTGAACACTGTGAGAATATTTAAATAAGTGTAACTTTTTTCCCGGAAAGGGGAGGTCCCAAATGTTTTGAGCTTAAATTTTCACAGATTGGTTTTTACACGTTTTCATGTTTCTTGACCATGTGAATAATGGACTAAATGAAATGTTGCCACATTTTCATTATGTTGGGGTTTGAATGTATTGTTGAGCAGAGTCAGAGATAATATATACAAGATGTCCCGTAAATGTCAGTATTTTATAATCTAATAAATCTAGCTACCAAATTTTTTTTTTTACTATGTTCTGGGAAACTTTCATCAGATTTACTGCAACAGTTTTAAACGAAACAAATCAATAATGTAACGCTGATGCAATTTGACTCCATTCCAAGTATGAGGATATTTATAATGAGCGTTCTTATTCTCAAACTTGGAACAGCGTGAATGACACTAGTGCTACACAATCCTCTTCCTGTTTGAAACCATTCATCTAAATTTGACTAACAATTAAAAAAATTGGAACAAATACAACATTGGGACATAATTGCATAATACACTCACTGGCCATAAGTATTGCAACACACACCAAAGTTTAGTTTGGAGAACTGTGTTACAATAATTTATTTTATTTTATTTACACTACTTAAGACTTCTTGACAGTGCCTGTGTTTTGAAGTCAATGTTTTTACTGTTCTTGCTCGGAAATTATGTAATACACGATCGATGAAATCAGATTAAATGACATCTCACCTGTTACTGTAAAGTGCTCAGTTTTGAGCATGTTGCAATACCAGTGAGTGTAATAATGCTAAAATACTTGTTGGTAATTTTGCTGTTGTAAAATTATTATACGAACAATAAAGGGATATTTCGGGACACCCTGTACAGTATGTCATAAAGAAAGCATAAGGAGTTTTCTTTACCTTTCAGTTGAACGTTAAAAGAACAAACTTGTGATGCCACGTGACCCTCAGCATCGCTCGCAGTACAATTAACCATCGTGATGTCCTTGGTTAGTTCTGTCCCCGGCATCGGATTGCATGACACGTTTAGTGGCTTACCGGTGTAATCAGTGGCAATGGGCATCGTAAAGTTGACTGAACGGTCAGTACCAAAGATAACGACATCTTGGCAATCTGAAAAGACTGCTCTCACTGTGAATGAACAATTACAAACCAAATTGATTACCAAAATGTTCTTGATTCTTGATACGAGTTGCTGATAAATTAAAACCCTAACCCTGCCAGACGCAGCACAGTGCATCAGGTGGAAAAGTCTGGTGCACTTTGATGCAAAATGCAACCACTAACTGCTGTGAACTTTGTAGCAATACTGATGGAAATTGAGGTCAAACCAGCTAAGTGCTGGGGAATTGGGCAAACCACTTTGGGTCCCTGGTCTGAAGGGTATGTCTCGGGTTTCACTCTACTTTCATAGTGCAGTCTGGGATGATGCATTGTACATGTATGGCCCAATGGATTATTTCAAAGGTAATTACAGTTTATTTTGCATTTAGGTTACTATGTGTTTTCTGCACGAATAAATTAAAACAAACATTTGTGAATATATAATTGATAATATTTGTGACGTATTAGTTATGAAATAATAAATAATATAATATTATGTAATATCATGCACCGAAAGTGTATTAAAAGGGGCTGAAAAACAAGAAAAGAGAAATCACGAAGAACAAGTTTGAAAAAGAAACAAGAAAAAAGAAATCAAGAAGAAAAAGTTTGAAAAAGAAACAAAATGTAAATAAGAGGAACAAAAGAAAGAAGAAGAAAATAAAGAAGAAAAGAAGAAAATGAAGAAATCCATAAAAAAAGACAATTTGAGTTCAATAGCAGAAAACCCAGAAAAGAATGTAAACAAAAGGAAAACATAAAAAAAGAACAGGCAGTGATGATATTTTGTTTCAAATATTCAAAGCCAAACAAAACCTTCCCAGCAACTAAATTCCCAGCAACCAAGAAAACCTACTACCCTCCCAGCAACTTTTGATGCATCTACGGGTGCATACTGATGGAATTTGCATGGTACTTGTACCACCACTGATATACACTATACACCCTTGACTGCCACACGCAGCAAAATGCACAGCTGCACTTTGCTGCACTCTGCAGCCAAGTCACTTTGACAAACGATGCAATCTGATGCAGCTGGCAGGGTTTCTAGCCAAAATACCCTGGAGGGTTAGTGTTAATTAAAGGCGACTATTTGAGCTGGTGGAAGGAAGAAAGGAAGGAAGAAATGCATTATTGTGATTTATGACGTTTGAAAGGAGTGTGCACCAATGGTAAAATGTGTGTAAATGCATCCATAAAAGTGTGTGGACCCCCTCATGGGCGGATCCAGAACATTTTTAGGGGGGCTGAGAATCAAAAACAATTATTTTTCAGTACTACAAAAATTACAATGAAATAATCAAAGGGAGAGAAAAACAAAGCACAGTGAGGGGGAAATGAGAGTGAGGGGTAAATGAGAGCGCGTTTTCCCCTCCCCTCCCCCTCTCTATGGAGGTCGAAATGTGGACATCTGCTTTTCAGCTTTCTAAATAATGAAAAAGCAGATTGAACGTTGTTGGCTAGTGTATTTTTCTACTTTTCTGCTTTTCTTCCACCTAAAAAGTAGATTGAACATTTGGTAACATCCCTTTTCAGTTTCACGAAAAGCAGATTTTACTTTTTCACCTACATTGGCGGTCAAAAAGTGGACATCTGCTTTTCTGGTTTCCTACAACCAGAAAAGTAGATCGAACGTTTTGAACAAATCCATTTTTCTACTTTTCTACTAGCCGAAAAGCAGATTAGACGTTTTGTCACACAGTGGCCTAGAAGTGGACATCTGCTTTTCTGGTTTCCTACAACCCGAAAAGTAGATCGAACATTTTGGACAAATCCATTTTTCTGCTTTCCTGCTTCCCGAAAAGCAGATCGAACGTTTTCTCAACAGTGGCCTAAAAGCGGACAAGTCTGCTTGAAGAAAAGCATATTGAATGATTTGATAAATCTACTCCCTATCCACACAAATAATGGACTAATCCCACCGTCACAATACATGTCCGACGTAGGCGCCAGGTAGGCGCGTTCCGTTTGATCTGTGATGTGCCGCCCCCTATTTTTCAGCGACTCTTATCAAATGCATCGTTTTGGTGCATTGGTAGGACTCGTCCATTATTTTGTGGATAAGGGAGTAGATTCATCAAATCATTCAATCTGCTTTTCTTCAAGCGCAAAACAGACTTGTCCACTTTTAGACCACTGTTGAGAAAACGTTCGATCTGCTTTTCGGGTTGTGGGAAACCAGAAAAGCAGATGTCCACTTTTAGGCCACTGTGTGACAAAACGTCTAATCTGGTTTTCGGGAAGCAGAAAAGCAGAAAAATGGATTTGTCCAAAACGTTCGATCTACTTTTCTGGTTGTAGGAAACCAGAACAGCAGATGTCCACTTTTTGACCGCCAGTGTAGGTGAACATGTAAAATCTGCTATTCTTGAAATTGAAAAGTAGAAAAGTAGAAAAATGGATGTTACCAAAATGGTCAATCTACTTTTTAGGTGGAAGAAAAGCAGAAAAGTAGAAAAATGCACTAGCCAACAACGTTCAATCTGCTTTTTCATTATTTAGAAAGCTGAAAAGTAGATGTCCACTTTTCGACCTCCATACCTCTCTCTCTAATTTTTTTTTTAAATTAATTTTTATTTTTTTTAAACGATTTTAGGGGGGGGGCTACATTCCCCTTAGCCGCGCCCCACCCCCCGATCCGCCAATGCCCCTTGACACCCTTCTAGATCCGACCCTGGGTAACATGTCTGTAAATGTATCCATGCTTTATAAGAATTAAAAAAATATGTACAGGAAACCAACAGCTTCAGCTTATTTCGTTTTACGAGATAAAAAGTGTAAATGCATTCAGATTGGTTTGTATGCATTCTAGTGAAGATGGATCACAGACATGATCCCACACTTTGAATTTGTAATACATTCCATTTACAACATGTCAGACGGACTAATTTCTTAGGATGTTTGGGACCAAAAACCAACTTCAATTCAAGTAAGTTTTAGATTAATTTCTTTTCTTTTTCTTTTTTTCGGGTGATTACCAAAGGTGTACATCACTCCCATTAAGAGATTTTCTTACATATCTGAACGTTGAAGGAGCACACTTGTGATGCCACGTGCCCCTCAGCATCGCTCGCCGAACAGTTAACCACTGTACTGTTCTTGGTGAAATTCGACCCTGGCATTGGATTGCATGACACGATGAGAAGCTTGCCGGTGTAATCATCAGTGGCACTGGGGATTGTAAATTTGACCATCGGGTCGGTAGCTATGATATCGGCATCGGGGCAACCTGAAAAGACTGCTCTTGGGGTTTCTGTCACAGAAATAAGGAAAATGTTCTAGATTCAAAATGAAGTCTCTTCCCGTCATCTAACTTCTACCAAGTCAGAATTGACATGGAAAGGGGCTCTTAAAGTGCCAGCCTCATGTTTGAATAAGACTGACAAGGAAACTGGGTCAGAGAAAACTCAGCTGACGTGTGAACTTGTTTAGAAAGAGTCCTGACCTAGATTAAAGTGTCAGTCGACTGTGTCTGACTTAAATATGGGTGTTGCACATGCGGACCATTATTTTTTCTGGGTTAGGTCTGGCAGTGCACACTTTGGTTACTTCAAGACTTGACTACTGTAACAGTCTTTTGATGGGAGTTAGTCAAAAACTCAAAAGGAGGCTAAATAACGTTCAGCGAACTGCTGCTAGACTCATCACAAACAAACGCAAGTTCGACTCCATCACCCCGGAACTCATCAAACTACACTGGCTCCCTATTCAACAAAGAATTGACTTCAAGGTCATCATTCTCATGTTCAAGGCATCTCATAAACAAGCCCCCGATTACATCATGGACATGCTGCAAGTTTGTGCTAGACGGAGACAACTTCGATCAAATAGCTCCTGTTCACCATACTTTGTTGTGCCAAGAACGAGTCACGTCACTTTTGCTGATAGAGCCTTCTCAGTCTATGGACCCAAACTCTGGAATAAACTTCCAAATCACATCAGGGACACAACATCTTTCAACACATTTAAGACACTTCTGAAAGCCCACTTGTTTCAGGAGGCCTACCATCAATGACTTATTTATTTATTCTGTGCCTTAGCGCCTTTGAGCAAACTTTTGATTTAGGCGCTTTATAATTTTTATTTATTTTGTTGTTGATTGATTGATTGATTGATTTGATGTAGCCCATCAATGACAAAGCTATAGGCCTACAGTGAATGTTTTTGAGTGTCTGTGGGAACAAAATCCACATAGACTAGGGAAGGATTCAAACACCAACAACCTCCTGCTATTATATGCAGTTGAAGACGTCTCAATCTCACGAACACCGAGCTTGCTATAGATCCCTAGCAGAGAGTACCGCAATTAACATTGGCTATAGTTGATGAAATTCTTGTGTCGGGATATCGAATGTGAAGAGCAAAATTAAATCAGTTTCCGGGTTAATCTGACCTCCAAAATGGGTCCAGTAAAAGCGGACCCTTTTTCAGGATCAATTCCAACCCGGGAGTTTTCACAATGCTGTTTGTGCATGTGGCAACTATTGGGAACCTACTCATCAAGGCAATACTAGGAAAGAATGGGACGGCCTTGGGTTACACAAAGGCGAATCAACCTGAAGCTTAGGTAACACTGGACACCAATGAGATGAATTGCAAACATAATGGCGACCTTGGATGACACTGAGGCTGACTATGCGATCCTGATGCTACACTGGATAAGATTACACAGTAGGTGAATTAGGAGAACCATGGAGGAACCATGGGATAAGTCGGTTACATGTTTGACAAGCACAGGAGTAGATGAATTAAGAAAGGTGGGACAACCTCAAATAGCATTGAGGCTACTGCGATCTTAGGGCAATCTTGAATAGCAAGGAGGCGAAGTATGAGAGCTTGAGAGACATTGAGATGATTATTGAAGAAGCTTGAAGCGAATAATTAGATCGGTGCGACATTCCATGAGATATTTCCTAAAAATCTAACATCATTTTACTCGGGAGGGGGGGGCAGTCATTGATAGTGAAATTTATTAATCCTTCCCCTCTCCACCTTTGAAAATAAATTGTACACCACTGTGGCATATATCAACAGTTTGTTTCGGGCATATGTCCCTGTTACATTATGAAGATTACCTTTGTTTGTTATTGTTGCACCGGTGATTCCCCGCAAATTAGTTTCTATCTAATTTTCCTAACAAATGTTTGACAAAATAATTGTCAACAAGCATGGCTTGAAAGTAAAGGAGCAAAGATTTTCTTTTCTTGTCAATTAAGCTTCCGGGGTTTCGACCCTGGGGGCGTTCGCCTTTAGACAGGTCCCAATACTCCCACTTGTATTTTTCGTTTTTTCTTAGTAGAAACGAAAATCAAACGAAAATCAAATGAATGATACAAATTTAAACATGGACCGTTTTGTGAGATGTTTTATCAAAAGAGAGACGATTGTTGTACTAGCTCTGTACCACCCATATGTGTAAAAAAAAAAGTGCATAACATTGTAGTATTGCCTATTTACAGTGCATCATCATTTCTTAAAAAAGGTGTTCCCAAAAATGTAGGCCCCTACCTATTGTTGGTTGTAGGCCACAATAAATATAATGCCAAATTCTGTGACTATAATTTGGTGCATGGATTTGATGCATGGATTTGGTGCATGGATTTTGAAAAACAAAAGACAGGCCTATGTCATTGCGCCGACCAAGCTTAACCATACTAGTTTTGGTAGATCTTTCCAGCCATTGCACCTCGTGCTTAGAAAATCCCTTTTCCACAGACAACCTACCAAATATATATTTTTTTCATTGCTTACAAGGATGACTCTGCTATTTTACTTTTGCTGAGTTTTGAATGCTTGTTTATGTGTTTTGTTTTCTTTATTTCTTTATTGGATGGGATGGGACTATTCCTCAAATTTGACTTGGGGTGTGGGGATGATGTTCAGGGGTGGTCATTGGAAATTTAAAATCAAATTTACACCACTGACTAGCTCTAGTAATTAATAATAATTAATAATTCCCATCTTCAAGTTCTTCCACACAACTACAAATCCACGTTTCTAAACTGAGGCTGGAAGGAAAATTGCTGGTTTGTCATTACACAAACTTGAATGTAGCCCCATGAAAGCTATTATACATGAATACCAAACCTTGATTAAAGTCAATTTTGTGAATACATGCATTTTGAATCAGGCCTATCTTAACCCTAACCCCTTGGGTATTTTTACTAGAAAGTATCCTGAATCCACCAAAATCCACCAATTTTGTCACACACAAAATGCTGGTGTCCTGAATCCATCAGAATCCGCCAGTGTAGATATTGGACATATCCTGAATCCGCTAAAATCCACCACTAAATTTTTGGTGGATTTTGGCGGATTCAGGATACCATGCTCACATGAAAATTTGTATAGTATGTTGCTGCATAGAATCCATCAAAATCTAACATATACAGTACATGTAACTACATGTATAATCCATCAACCAACATGACCAAGCAGTTAAAAACTATTGAAATCCTGAATCCATCAAAATCCGCCACATGCTCAATGTGGAGGTATCCTGAATCCGCCAAAATCTTCCAATACAGGGGGATGGATTTTGATGGATTCAGGGTGGTTAGGGTTAAATGTACTGTACAAGAACTCACGTACTGGTACTCGTGACAAAGTACTCACGTACTCGTACTCATGACAAAGTACTCACATACTGGTACTCATGACAAAGTACTCACGTACTCGTACTCATGTACTTGTACTCATGACAAAGTACTCACATACTCGTACTCATGACAAAGTGAGTCACATACTGGTACTCATGACAAAGTACTCACGTACTGGTACTCATGACAAAGTACTCACGTACTCGTAACAAAGTACTCATGTACTCGTACTCATGACAAAGTACTCATGTACTCATACTCGTACTTGAAGGATTTTTTTAATCGAGTACTGACAAAGTAATCGTACTCGTACTCATGAAAAAGTAGTCGTACTCGTTCTCATGAAATATTACTCGACTACAACTCTGGTTTGTAATAAAGTATCCATACTACCAAGGCTTTCGACCGTGTTAACCACACTATTGTGATACAAAAACTTTTAAACCTTGGACTCTTGGAGTCAGAGGGTCCACAGTTCCCATCATCTGCAGCTTTCTCATCACTGGTCGCACCCAAAATATTATGCTCATTTTCTTCAACCCAGGCAATATCCTGCGGTGTTCCCCAGGGGAACAAAATTAGGTCCAATACTATTTCTTGCTCTTTGTTCATGATGCATCAATATAATTGGAAATATGTGGATGACCTGACTTTGGAGGAAATTGTCAAATTTGGGGAACAGCAAAAACTGCTATATATATACAGAATGATCTTAACTTAAGTGGAACCTGCACATTACTACTACTAGTAGTACTAGTACTAGTACTAGTAAGATTGTCTCTAAAAAAAACTAGTCTAAAGCTACTCGTAGGTTATATACTTTGTGTATACACAAGCTAAAGTTCCTGTAACTGATATGATATACTTACAGTATTTATTTGCTACGTTAGACCAGTTCTGAAGTATGCTTGCCAGGTGTGGCATCAATTACTGATCAAACCAACTCAATAGAACGTGTTCAGAAACGTGCGTGCTTTCCCATGCTCTCGCAGGCTCAATATTTCTACTTCATAATCCAGACGACTTAATCTGCTGCTGCTTAAGTTTGGTAACAGTCTACTGTGCTCATAGAAATTATTTCGACATATGCTTCCACCAGAAAAATAATTTAGTAGAGAACTTACTAGTACTAGTAGATCACGTACTGTTTCAAGCATTTTAATACCGAGGTGTAACACTGAGCGATACAGAAATCAATACCTTCATCACTTCCCAGAATTCTATGTTAGGTCTGTATTGTTGCACACTTATGTTCAGTCATAACATGCAACAGCGCCCTCTTTTGGTTTTAGAAGTACAACTCATATTAAAATAATGGCTGCTTGCAACATAACATAATCCAGTGTAATCTTTGCCATCCTGTCATAATTAAAAACAATACAAGGTCTCTGCAGTTTAGTTTGCATTTGGTCATTGTCAAACTTTGTTTGTTCGCAGCTGTTGTTTTCTTCAAATGTACATGTAACCTAATCCTCCCAGCCTTCCTTCCCTGTTGTCTCCCTTCTCTAGTTTCCTTGCAACCTCCCCACGCCCACCCTCCCCTTCCTTCCTTCCTTCCTTATGGATATGTTTCTTCAGATGTTCCGTTCTCAATTTATATGTATTTGTAAATATGTATAGTACTTATAGTTTTTCTCTCCTTCTCGTTTCCATGTAACCTTTCCCCTTGCCTGCTCTCCCCCTAATTTACCCAGCCTTCCTCCCTGTTGTCCCCCTCTCATTTCCCTGAACCTTTCCAATTGCCTACTCTCCGCCTTCCCTTTTCGTACGATTATGTGTTTTTAATTTCTCCTTAAGTTTTTTATAGAGAAATCTATATGTATACTTATTTATAACTTTTTACGGTATTTTAACTATGTAAATTTGACTGTTTTCCGCCCACCGGCTTTGTCAGATTTTAATAAACCCTATATCAATATAAATTAATAGTACTGAGAATAAGAGGATCAGAGGTAGTTTGTCTATTAACAATATCATGGTTTATTCTTTATGAATTACAAGCTATAAAGTTACCGATTATGATCGGGTTTTTAGTAGCATGTAAACATAGCAAGTAAATTATGATTAGAAGAAATAAAATATGTAGGAGTAATATGAGGTTTCGTCCCTAATTTGCCATAGTGACCAAACCGCCCACATTAGGAAGAGACCTACCATTGTATCTAATCCACATGCATGTATTTCTTATAGTTTTGGAGATAGAGCATGCATTCAAATAATGAATGCTCTAACTGGCTACTTTTGTAATTTGGCAAAGTGACCAATTACCGCATTGGTCACTATATGCCAACTTAATTCGGGATTGGTCACTATGGCAAATTAGGGACGGTTTGTGGGAATGATGTGAGCAATTTTGGATATGGGAGGTGGCATTCTCTGTGTGGAAACATTATGGAGTTTGGAATGTGACTCTTGAGCACGTACGCAAAATATGGGAGAAGTCAATGGGAGAAGTCAAGTTTGAAAAGATGAAGTCCTGCCACTTTAACGGTAACAGTTTGTCATTGCTGGGCCTTGTTGATGGACATTGCTAAGAACTGGATACGTCTGAATGGAAATGTCATGATATATTCACGAATCTTTTATGGACTGTTATAAGCATGGAGTGATATTATTATTGAAGTCCATACTTCTTTATTTAAAGGCTTGTTACATATTACACAGACATTAACAGAAATGCTTGTCATGCTACAATGGGTGAGCACAGTCTGTTGGCACACGAATACACCAAAACTACCAAGAGCCGTAGAACCATAGAGAAAGTAAAATTATTAAACCAGCGAAGTATGTTTCTTCGCCCTCATTCAGTGATGCTGATCAAGATGGCTGTCATGTTTGCTACCATCAATCAATCATCAATCATCGGGCATTTGGAGAGCGCTGTCATTATAGTCAGGCACGTAGCTACGAGGGGGGCACGGGGGGCACGTGCCCCACCCCCCCAAAAAAAATTTCAGAGTTTCAAAAATTCAAAGGGGTGGGCCATCCCCCCCCCATACCAACAAATAATTTTGCGAAAAATTCTGGCTCACAAGAGCATGCACGGAATGTGCCCCCAAAAAATTCCAACTCTGCCTACGTGCCTGATTATAGTTGCCTATTCCCAGGCGCTAGACGGAGAAGTGAAGAAATATAAAAACAAGAATTCACAGATTTTTCTGACTAGGATCAGTTTTTATAATAACTATAATTCTAATACAGATATGTAATATTTGTAATATTCAACAAATATGTAGAACCTTTAGGAGTATAAATTATCGTTTCCTATTATTGGTATAACCGAGTCCTAGTTGAAAGATATAAATGACCCACTTATTACCATTCCAATAATCAATTACAATATTATTCCAATACAATATAAAATGAAGGCTTATGCCGGCAGAATAAACGAGGTGGAGGAGTAGCACTTTATATTAAAGAAAAATATACTTATCAAATAAGAAATGATTTGTGTGCTAGTACTCTAGAATTCGGATCATGCTTTATCGAAATTGAAAACTTAAATACAGGTATAAACATCATAACTGGTATTATTTACAGATACTTATTTTGGGGTGAATGTGCCAATTATATTTGTAAGTTCAGAATTTGTATGCATGCCCAAGTGGGGGTAATCCCCACTTCTATGTACTATTTTTCTCTTCGCCCTTATTTTATTTGTTCTATTTTTATATTAATAGAAAAAAATCAGCTGGCCCATGGTGGGGGGGGGGGGAGTTGAACCCCCAGATCTACTCACCTGTATACACCAATGCTTCCAACAAAAGTGTTATGTTATGGGAGATTTCAATATAAATCTATTGAACCGTAATACAGACAACTCACATGCTTGCCACTAATTCATTTATCATCTTATTGACAAACCCACTCGAATCACAGGTCGAAATGCAACTCTGATTGATAATATTTTCACAAATGATTATTTCAACCATAGTGCAGGTATTTTAGTCAATGATATTAGTGATTATCTTCCTATTTTTTATGGTTATTGATAAATGTAAAGTTAAGGTTGTTAATAACCTACAATACATAAGGCGTGATTTTAGTAAAACAAATATGAGATTTTGTCACAATGAATGTATTTTGACGGAATCATTTACGCTCGGGGAAACACAGGTTTACTTCTTATTATAGTTTAAATGGCTTTGTTTTACAATGTACACTCCCCTGTATAAGTGATGTGTAAATGTTCTATGAGAACACTCTGTGCCACTGTAACACATGCAAACTCAACTTTTCTTCAGAAGTTGGGATCCTGTGAAGGATCCAAGCATTAATTATTCATGATTTGGTCCAATCATAGTCAAGAATTTTAACCAATCAGGTGCAGGTGGAACACTTAGCTTTTTGACTTATCAGGGCATAGCTTTGCAATCCAGTGTTGGTTTTGGAGGGAAAATGCATAGGTATGCTTCATTCTGTCACAGCTTTTTGTGCAAGCTGGATAATTTTACCCACCACCACCCCAGCTCCTGCCTTCTCTTGCAGGTTCTTAACAGTGGCGTCTTTAACAGGATTCGAAGACAGCCAACTCATGATTTTCCATGTATCATTAGTGTTATGGGTAAAACTTGTAGCTTTGCATGGTGAGGATGATAAGTAAGACTAATTCTCCTGAGGACGATCAGAGCATACTGATCGAAACGTCGAGTTGTACCCCCAGTTCTTTTCAGAATTAGTGTTATGGTTATTGTTACTGATATTGTTACTGATATTCACAGATTTTGACCATATAATTTGGTTCTGGTCTGCTGGGCCTGGGTGCCCATTCATAATGGTTAGCCTGGGTGCCAAATGGTAGTTACGTACATGTACGTTGGACCTGGGTGTCCATTGTTTCTGTTGTTTCTTTGGGCCTGTTAGCCCAATGTTTATGATGCCAAACCAATTCGGTATCTGGCGAATAAGTTTCTAATAAAATTTATTACTTTAAGCTGTGGCGAAACTTCACAAAGTTGTGTCTTGAGTTTCATCCAATATTAATGAGTCCGAGTATAAGAGCACTTTATTCAATAAATCAACGAAACTAATTGGGACTTTATACATCTCTCAGAAAATATGAATGGAGTGTATGATCAATTCTCAGACAGGGTACTTCAACTTTATGAAAAATGTTTTCCTCCAAGTGATTTTAAATGCCGTATAAATAAAAACAAATCACCATGATTAACTGAAGAAATTTATAATTCAATTAGAAGGAAAAAATACATGTATATATAATACCTCAAGAATCTGACCTTTCAAAATAAATCTGTTTACGCACGGTATAAAAACCATCTCACAGTCTTAATGATAACGGCAAAAAGGAATTATTTTGGTAATAATTTCATCCAAGAGTAGAACAACATCAAAGGTACATGGAAACTGATTAGCCTAATTTGTTACTTTGTAGATATAAGCAGGCCTCCCAGTGCCTAATCTACCAAATATAGGCCTAGGTTTTTTAAATAGGTTTTTAAAGCAAAATATAGGTTATTATAGGTTTACCAAATGCCAAAACATAGGCTTTTATATGTTATTTACCGCGATTATGCAGTGAATAAGTAACAAGTTTTTGGTAAATTACCTACCTTCTGAGTACTTTTTGCAACATACCCACATACCCCTGTCCGGCAGAAAATCTAAGAGCAGTTCACATGTTACAGTTTTGGCTACTGTTTTGGCTTCATCTCTTTATACTTTTTCTTCAAAGCCATGAGGATTTTATGAGGAAGTTTAAAATGTGTTGCAGGAGATTAAAAGCATAGATTGTTATACCGGGTATAGGTTAATATATGTTTTTTGGGGGAAATAAAGGTTCCCATTTTGAAATATAGGTTTTTATAGGTTTTATAGGTTTTGCTGGGAGCCCTGTATAAGAAAATAAAATCCATCATATTTTGTTGAATAAGTAAGAGCTGACAATGATATAGATATTGCCAATGATTATTACTTTTTTATTTTGTATTTATTTATTAATTTTTTATATGAAACGATGTCCAATTGCAGCCAAAATAGCTGGACCGATTGAAATTCTGCCGTGCTGTGTTTTAAACGACTTTTTCGCATAGGGGTAGGAACGTTTGCCCAATTTCTGAGGCCTTTCTTAGGCACCATGCTTTGTGTATGGGAAATTTGGTCTGGTTCCAATAATCACGTTCACAATTCTCCATGGGAGAGAAAAAATTGTCAAAATTTTACATTAGCAATAGAGGAATATTTCATATTGATTCTACACCAGAATTTCATAGGGAATCCAGTCCAAGTGGTTAAAATTTGAAAACCCGTGTTTTCTGGGAGAAATATGGATTTTAGGGTAGTAAGTCTGAAAATGTGGAATTTTTGTTAAAAATTCAAATTTAATTCTCTTGGACATTGTGATTAGTGGAGGCCTTGTTGTACCAAAGATTACTTTTGTATGTAAACAAATTAAAATGATTTTTCGTGTTCTCCAAATTTTTTAAAATAAAATATGAAAAAAATCACACGTAATTCCGTTACCAAAATAATGCACAAAAGTAATTTTGGGGCAAAGAAAATAGAAATAAAAATCCCAACATTGTTTTTTTCTAAATATACCTCCCTACAAGTTTTATAAAAAAATTCACTTTCGGACATTTGCTTAGTACTTTAATATATGGTAACGGAATTACGGTAACCATGGTTACGGATACTGTTACAATGACTTTTACTGTGACTTTTGACATCTTCTGTGACAAACTTTTATTTAATGTTAATTAATAAATATTTTTCAATAAAAAAACTTTGTTTCCTACAAAATATGACACAATGTTTAGTTTGAATGCAAAAGTATGCTATTGTACATGTATTTGTACAGTGTTTATGGGCAGTACTTGTAGTAAACGCTCATTAATTTGGTTGGTAATTGTTAAGTTGGCATGATTTAATTGGATTATGTATGTTCAGGATATGTACTTGTGAGAACATTATTGCATATCATTAAAAAACACAAAATAGACATGCCTAAATGTAGAAATCCAAGTAAAATACTGTTTTTATACTGTTTTTGCCTTGCATTTAGCGCTATTTTTAGACCTGTACAAATACAATACGTAATTCTTTTACCGTCCTGACGTAATTCCGTTTCCATGATTGAAGGTATTTTTTTTCAATAAAGGAATAATAAAGAATTATTTCAAATTTTATTTTGCATTGTGTTATTAACCCTACTAAAGTCTATATACTACAAATAACACCCCTTTTGGAAATTACTAAACTTCACATCAGAGATTTATTAATTCATGCAAGACCTGAAAACTGCTTGTCCTTCGCCGTAATTCCGTTACCGAAATTTTGACCTCCCTAAAGTGACCCACCAGGTGAATTTTTGTATTATTATTATTTTTTTTCATTTGTGTCCAATAAATCTGTTGGATCTTGGCTCCCATTTCATACACAGATTAGTTGTCTAGTATAAAACATATTTTCTAGGTGATGGGCAAATGTTGGCTGGGTCATGAATGGACGTCATTCCGTTACCGGAAAATTGCCCACGTATCACGTATTTCACTGGTTGGCAAAAGTAAAAAGATCACAAAAAAACAAAACAAAAAACAAACAAAAATAAAAAAAAGACCAGAAATGACCGGAAACCGGAGACTTGTTTTGCCTTAACTAAGCCATTGGCGCTGCTTTTTAACAATTAAGTTATGTATAACTGGAGTTTTCCTGACACTTTAAACAAAAAGCCAAAGTAGTACCTGTTTATATAAATGTGGCTGTAAACATGACCTATATCAATACAGTCTGTATTTTCAAAATGTCTTGAAAAACTAGTCCACAAACGACTGTTATATTTTATTAACAAATATGATATTTTATCAGAATCATAATATGGCTTCAGAGAACAATTTGCTCCACTGAATAAGCAATTATAAGTATGTTGAATCAGAGTATTCAACCATAGAGAAAGGTTGAATATAATTATATTATGCTATCGAAAATAATTTTCGATTGGTATTTTTCTGGATCTGTCAAAGGCTTTTGACACTGTAAATCATGATATTCTTATTGATTAGTTAGAACATATTGGTAACCGTGGATTGGCCTTGGATTGGTTCAGGAGTTGCTTAACACACAGAATACAATATTTCTCATATAATTCTAAACACTCTTTTGATAAATGTATTTCTTAACGAGTTCCACAAGGTTCTATATTATATGTATGATATTTGCTTTTAGTAATTGGCTTTTAGCCAATAAATTATCTATTAATCTCAAAACAAACTACCGGTATATAATATTAAGCACTAGATAGAACAAATATACGCGTAATGCCTCTCTCTGTTTAAATGGAACTCCTTTTCATCAAACGATGATTTCAAGAAATTTTTGAATTCACATTCATTTGATGAAAATCTGTCTTTGTGGCATTGTGTAGCAAAATTTGTAGAAATATCAGTGTTACGAACAGATTGAATGTATAAACTTGGTTTATTGCCGGTCAGAAATATCGGTGTTACGAACAGATTGAAAGTATAAATTTGGTTTATTGCCGCTCGGAAATATCGGTGTTAGGAACGGATTGAAAGTGTAAACTTGGTTTATTGCCGGTCAGAAATATCGGTGTTACGAACAGATTGAAAGTGTAAACTTGGTTTATTGCCGGTCAGAAATATCGGTGTTACGAACAGATTGAAAGTGTAAACTTGGTTTATTGCCGGTGACGTCAGAAATATCGGTGTTACGAACAGATTGAAAGTGTAAACTTGGTTTATTGCCGGTCAAAAATATCGGTCTTACGAACAGATTGAAAGTGTAAACTTGGTTTATTGTTGGTCAGAAATATCGGTGTTACGAACAGATTGAAAGTGTAAACTTGGTTTATTGCCGGTCAGAAATATCGGTGTTACGAACAGATTGAAAGTGTAAACTTGGTTTATTGTTGGTCAATTTTAGTAATATGTTTACTGTGGCTTCATCTGTAGATTCACATGGCACTCACAGTGCATTGAATGGTGATTTTTATGTTAATTATAATCAAACCTAACGTGGTATTTCATACTGGAATAGTCTTAATATAATACGGATTTAAAGCAACCTGTTACATCAGATTAAATTCATCTTTTAAATGTTTAATTAACCAGGTCTCTGCCGTCATCTTGTCTTTGTCTGTCGTCTCAGGTCCTGTTTAAGTTTTTCACTTTTGTTTGTCGAACAGGGAAAAGTACAAAAGCATTATGCTTCACTTAATTTCCTACATGTAGACAAATAATAATATTCACTTATATTTCCTTTTCAACACGTAACATTTGTGTCAAGTAATTATTATTGCTGTACTGTTGTGTATATGTACTTATTGCTGACGGCATTAAATAAATATTTCCAAATCTATGAAATTTAGCGCAATGTCCTTTTAAGGGAGGGTTTAGTTGAATAAAAAAATACATAAAATTAAATAAAATGAAAACAAAATCTCATGGTTCCGCGCACCACACATGTGTGATCGGTCATCCTTACCCTTTCCACCGCCCCCTCCCCTCCGCCTTCGCTGATGTTGTATTTCAATGTTTGTTTTAAAACCAGTACCACCTTTACAAGTAATTTATAAATATCGATATTTTTCAGACACACTGTGGATAGATCAAACCCCGATACTCGATATTCGCAGCTATATATAAGAACACCTGAGTTCTTTTTCACCCAGTCTGCAAAGTATATCAGATCATATTAATGTTTTTAAAATGTAATTTTATATTGGAATTATTTAATAATCTATGTATCCCAGTGGCGTAGCTACGGGGGGGGGGGGGCCTGGGGGGGCCCCCATAATTTTCCAGATCCCCCCAGGTGCCCCCCACGAAAAATCCTCATAGTGCCCCAAAAACAGAAAAGCAATGCCCCCAGTGCCCCCCCCCCCGCCCCCCCCCTTCCCCACTGAAAAAGTCCTGGCTACGCCGCTAATGTATCCTGATGGTTTAAACATATTCATCAAACATGAACAGCCGGGCACTGTGTGTACAGTGAACATCCGGGCACTGTGTGTAAAGTACAGTGAACATCCGGGCACTGTGTGTAAAGTACAGTGAACAACTGGGCACTGTGTGTAAAGTACAGTGAACATCCGGGCACTGTGTGTAAAGTACAGTGAACAACTGGGCACTGTGTGAAGTACAGTGAACATCCGGGCACTGTGTGTAAAGTACAGTGAACATCCGGGCACTGTGTGTAAAGTACAGTGAACATCCGGGCACTGTGTGTAAAGTACAGTGAACATCCGGGCACTGTGTGTAAAGTACAGTGAACATCCGGGCACTGTGTGTAAAGTACAGTGAACATCCGGGCACTGTGTGTAAAGTACAGTGAACAACTGGGCACTGTGTGTGTGAAGTACAGTGTTTGTATTATTATTATTATTATTATTTATTCAGCCAAACTTCAAACAATCATACAAACAATACAAGGAGTGAACACATTACTACAATTAAATCTCATGAAAGATAAACAGTGTAAACCGGAAACAAGTAAGGATGAATTAGAATAACAATGCAATTCAAGATAAGACGTTGAGACAAAAATGATTTGAATACAGAACACAAGACAATCCATTCTAAGTTGGCCAGGATTAATACAAGTGAATAGTCACTGTTGCTCGAAAGCATATTAATCCATCCTTAGAATGGAACACAAAAACATCGAAAAAATATAATAAATTGGCAATGAAATATATACTCTGAGTAAAAAGTGCATAAATGAATCTGATAAAACATATTTATAAAATAAATAAAGAAAAAAAGTAAACAATAAATTAATCAACCAAACAATCAGTTAACTAACCAATCAACAGATAATCAACCAATTGATTAATCGATCAATTAATTAATACTGTAACAAAATAATAAATTAATACTGTAACAAAATAAGAAATAAATATAAGAAATAAATATAAATATAAAATAAATATAAATATAAAATAAATATAAATATAAAATAAATATAAATATAAAATAAAAATAAATAAATAAGTGTTAATTTATACAAATAAAATAATGAATTCATAAATAAATATAGTCTTGAATATAATGTTCTACTTGTCCTGATAATGATTGCTCAGATCTCTATTAAAATGACTAAATGACTCCAAAGTGAGGGCATCTTTAACATAGGGAGGTAAGTTACTCCAAACACGAGGAAATACATGAATAGATGTGTTCTTAAGGCTTAGGGTTCTAGCATAAAGGTGATTGAAAATAAGTTTATCCATGTGGCGGGTGTTTACTGACGTATTAGAGTTGATGATTGGACAATTAATTAAACGAAATAGGCATTTAGTGGTGAATTGGATAGTGAGTCTTTGTCTTCTACATTCTAGGGTTTGCCAGTTCAGAGTTCGTAGTCTGGCCGCGTATGACATTGCACCTCTCTGCTGTTTGAGGATCATCCTTGTTGCTCTCCTTTGAACCTTTTCTAGTTTGGATGTGAGGGATGTTGTGTATGGGCACCAGGCAGGCAGGCCGTATTCAAGGACGGGGATGACGAGGGACCGATATAGAGACATTAATGCATTTGTTGATGTTCCACCTGCAGTGTGCCAGATGAAACCAAGAGTCTTAGTTGCCTTAGCAACCACACTGTTGACATGGTCATTCCAGGTTAAGTTGTTACAGATAGTGACTCCTAGGTATTTGTAAATTCTAGTAGCTGTAAGAAGGGATCCACGAATAGTGTACTGTGGGAGGGCTTGTTCTTTCGTTGATCTACTCATATGCATAATCATGGATTTATTTGTGTTGAGCTTCATCCCATTAGACTCATTCCATGAGCCAAGGGCATCAAGATCTGCTTGTAAGGAGAATTCGTCTTCTGGGGATTGGATAGGTCTGTAAATAAGGGTATCATCAGCAAAAAGTAAACACCTAGAGTTCAGGGTATGGGATATGTCATTGATAAATAAGTTAAAAAGTAGTGGACCGAGGACACTACCTTGGGGGACACCGGATGTAACAGGGGACCAAGGTGAGAAAGCTCCTCGGTACATTACTCGCTGAAACCGGCCAGTCAGGAATGTTTTGAGCCAAAACCAAGTAGGACCACGGATGTTGAAGCTTTTAGCAAGTTTATCAAGTAGTGTGTGATGGGGCATAACGTCAAATGCTTTGCTGAAATCTAGGAAGGCAATGTCTATACGAGGGGGGCGGGGCTTGTCCAAGATTGAGGCCCAATCATAGATGGCACTTGTAAGTTGGGTGACGCAAGATTTACGTGGTGAAAATCCATGTTGATCATCATTACCAAGGCAGTTAGAAGAAGTATGTTCATTAATTTTATCAGCAACTGCCCTTTCCAAAATTTTGCAAACAATGGAGGTTAGGGCAATTGGTCGGTAGTTCTTGATGTCAGTTCTCTTGGCGGATTTATACACAGGGGTGACATTTGACATTTTCCAATCCATTGGGAGGGTACCAGTTAAAAGTGAAAGATTCATCAGGCGTAATAATGGCGGGGCGATTGAGGATGCCGCTGAACGTAACACTGTTGGTGAAATCCCATCAGGGCCTGGTGCTTTGTGAGGGTTGAGGTTACGTAATGACTTTAAAAGCCATCCCAGTTCTATTTGAATCGGCGGCAGTCCAGGGATCGGTAGGGTACAGGGTGGAGGGGATGCTGAACAAGATTTAGGAGGGGAATGGATTGATGTGAAAAACAAGTTGAACGCATTGGCAATGTCACTGGGCTTATGGAGTAACTTGTCAGTATATCGAAACTCTGGTGGACACTTAGACTTTCGCTGGCCTCTGACGAAACACCAAAAGCTGCGTTTGTTGTCTTTTGTTGCAAAAAGGTCATTAACGTATTTACTGTAGGCTAATTTCGTTGAATTCTTCACTTTATTGCGTATTTGTTTGTATTTGAGCCATGCCAAACTGGACCCTGAGTGTTTGGCTTTTGTGAACAGTTTATGCTTGAGGTGAATGAGCTTCTTCAGGTCTTGTGTTATCCATGGAGACACTTTGTTACGCCTTCGTTGTTTCCTTGGTATGCTGTCATGGATTGCGGCCTGCAGGATGTCCACAAAGCCTTCCCATGATGCATCAGGATTAGCATCATCCATGAAAGCAGACCATGGTGCAAGATGTAGAAGAGTCTCAAGGTGATTCATGTCGGCTTTTCTGTATTGAAGAAATGAACGGATGACTGCAGGTTGTGGTGGTGTTTTGCGTGCACTAAATGTAAAGCGCACTGCATGGTGGTCACTGCAGACTGGATTAGCAAAGGACTCAACGAGAGTAAACTTCTCTGGCCGATTTGTGAATATTAAGTCAATTGTGGTTCCAGTTGAGGATGAGTTGTTTGAAGGTCGAGTTACATCCTCAACTACCTGGGTAAGTTCAAGTGAGTTGGCAATCTCTTGAAGATGTGCAGAAGATGCCGACTCAGTCTGCCAATTAATATTACAATCTCCAAGTAGGATGAGCCCTTCATAGTTATGAAGAGAGGGTTGAACGGCATCACAAGCATCTTGCAACTTGTCAAAAAATGTGATGTCAGAGTTCGGAGGCCTGTAGATGATTCCCACTAACCATCTAGAATGCTTAACAGTCAAAGATAGCCAGATGAGTTCAATGTCCTTTGGATCAAAATGATCAAGATGTACTGGAAGTAATTGATCATTGACTATTGCCATGATGCCGCCACCTCGACTATCTCTGTCACGACGTACACTTGTATATCCTGGTAGGCATGAAGACATGGTGTCTGTGTCACTGGGTGACATCCATGTCTCGGTGATGAGAACAATGTCCATGGGATTGAGCTCTAGGAAAGAACGGAAGTCATCATGTTGTTTACTGCGTAAACTACGAGCATTAAAAAGCAACCCAGAAATAGTGTTCTTATATAGGGGGTGCATGATGATGTTGGTTTGAGTCAGCAGTATCAACTGGTTCAGGAGGATCAGTAGTTGTGTCAGCAAAGACACTCAGGAATGAAGTATCACTACATGACGAAAATGGCAAGAATGCAGAACAGCAGGGACAAAACCAGTCAATTGTACTTGATATAAGCAGGTTGTACTGGTTAATGGACATCTCAGGAATGCATTTTTGATGCCAGTACACATTGCAGTCTTCACATAGAAGAGATCTCTGATTGCATTTTACTGGGCGACTACATTTCCCACAGGGATCCTTAACAGGACCAGGATTGACTTCAATGTCTCCTGACAATGTAAGGGGTAGGTTAAATGTAGCTATGGAGTTGGGATAATAGTTAATTTGAGCTTTGCTAAACTTACAACTTGATCTGTGGGTTCCAATTGTTAGTTTGATGGTCAGCCATATTGGATGCACACAGGCAGGTACATGTAGCTTGGTGTAGTCCACTGGTTGTTGGAGGGAACAAAGGTTGGCAGGATGGTGACAATGGAATCGGTCAGGTGTGTACTGCAAGATGCAACTGGCTCTGAAGACTGGTAGAAGTTGAAGAAATTCTGATGGGAAAACACCACAGAATCTGCTTTCCCCAGCATCCAGTCCATCAGTAAAGCAACCATACTGATCAGCAAACACTAATCTATCATGTGGTATACAATTTACACTACTTTGAGGACTGTAGACAGCAAAATTTGTCACAAATGTGAGAGCCCAGCAAAGAGCTTGCAAGCAAGTAGCCATGATGCACTGTACAGAAATTACATGACATCACTTGTAAACAAAAGAGCACAAGATGGCAAATGGAGGGGGTCGGGATGGTAGGACTGATGGCCTTTCAGGGTAGGGTATTTACGCCACCGGAGAGTGGCGACTTTTACCCACCACCCTCACCTCCCTCCTTCCCACCCCCAGTATAGAAGGAAAATGTATCCATGTCCGTCCTGGATCCGTCACTTACAATGACTCCAAGGACACTATATAACCGTGTCTTGCACGTTACACCAACACATGTTAAGTGTTTTTTTAATCTATTTCTGGTCGGCGCGAATCATTCGTTTTATACGACAGAATGGAATTTTGTCAAGCTAGGGGATTCTTTGCTTTCGAAGTAATTGCCACAAAGTGCGGCGCTGATGTGGCCTTTATTTATAATTCCTATTGTCGCCACTGCATATTCACCCTTTCAGTTGGTAAATCACCCAAGTAATTGGCAACAACTGACACCGAAAATTTCAGCGCTGTTGCCGGCCCGTGTTAACGTAATATAGGGGACATTTGTTTTCCTCCAGCAGACCTTAGGCTTTTCTTAATTCGAGATAAAAGGGGTTCAGACAAAAGTACATTTTACAGTTTTTTTTTACCTGGGTTGAGCAGCTATTTATGATTTAACATGTACAATTTCGCACCCGGGGACTCGGGGTTCTAGGCTTGAGCAAAATTTCCAAAAACGTTTATTAAAATAGCACAAAAACGGGCAATACATCGTTAGGACTTAATTTAGGACAACATTTTTACAATACTTTACCTTGGGTTGAGATGACAAGAAAAGATTTCTGATGACATAACCTCTCTAAAATGGGGAAAGGTCAGTTATTGATATTTGCCCAGCCCCACTTTAAAGTCGCTATTAAAACTAATAACTTACTTGGTTTGATGATGGCATAAAACATCTCTTGAAATATTTCATACTGAGGAGCTATTTATCATTTAACGTGTACAATTTCGCACCTGAGGGGCTCTGGGCTCTGGGCTTGAGTACCCTCCCCCCCAATGATACTCCCACCCACAATTTATTATTTAAAACAATATAGTATTCTGTAAACTGATTCATGGTAAAGGGATGAAGCATATGGGAATTATTTTCACGCGGTTTTAGTAATTGAAGTAGTTACAAGATAATACAAACTATTCATATATTTTTGACCAGGGATAAGGTCACCCCAAATTACCACCAGTACACAAAAATTGGAGTTTGGAATTGGAAATGTTGAGTGAACCCCCCCCCCCTACCCTCAACACACACGCGGACCTCTGACAACAAATTAACGCCATTCCGACCATCAATTAACCCTTTATTTAATTATTCATTAAACACAATATTCATAGGAAGCGGTATTGTGAAATTGAACTTGGCGAGTAATGAGAATGTGACCCCTCCCCCTCCATGGGGAAATCCACAGTGCTCCACTGTTTCTGTACATATCTCTTTAACATTATACATTGTTTCTGATAGCATTTACAGACATTTTATATGAAAGACCATGACCTGTCAGATGTGCTATATCCTTGTAGCATGATTTGTCAAATTGTATATGTAAATTAAAATACAATCCGATGATTGATCATTATTGTTATATAATTGTACTTTTTCTCAGAAAAAAGGTATTCTTTGTAATGTCCTTGTAATTATTGTCATTCACGTTGCTTTTCAGAGCAAATGTCCTTTCTTCGCACCCTTTCGACAAGTTGATTTAAAGTTGGTGAAAGCCTTCGACATAAGCGCCGCGCGGTCATCACCTGCTTCGGCCTGGGTCATATATAGCCCCACACATGTCCTCATTTACAAAGATCACTAGGGACATGGTGATTGCCAAAGTGAATAGTAAAATCAAAGCTAAAATGAAACTAGAATATCTCATTGTAATTTTCAGAGAGTACAAGAAGTTCACTGAATTCAGAATTACACATCCATTCCTAAGACAGCTGGCTTCCAAAGTGACGCTGCGCCGCACTGTAAAACCACCGCACACCGTATGCATTGTTACTGTTTTGGTTGTTGGTTCCTATAGTAACCATCAAACCATGGCGTAAATATGAAATCATATTAAAGTGGCTTTTTAACGCTATTGGTTTACATCACTCACTGAATTAAATTATATAGGTCTACGACAAGGCAATAGAACTATAACGCTTGGACATTTTTTTGTATTTATTTATAAGATCATATTACAGGCAGTATACAAAAATATGAAACCAACAAACAACCAAAGAGACAAAGAGACATACAGAAACAAGCAGACAAAAGAATGGGAATTTTATACGAGTTATTTAAAATACATTATCTATGTCGCATTGCGCTGAAAAAAATCACATTACACAAAGAATTACTGGGAATTCGCTGGAAATGTATTATCCCCATGAATTGTGTTAAAGAAATAAAAGTTCGTCATGCGGTCTTTACTACAGTATAAAGATCGAGGACAATGGTCATGGGCGATAAAACGACCAAAAGTTTCAATTTCAATTTCTCAAAATAAGCATGTAGGCCCCCTATACATTGAGTACACAAATATACTCACTCGTTCAATAAAAACTGCCATAAAGAGCAATGTAGACAGGAAATTTACCCAGAAAAAAAGCAATATTAAAGGTACTCGGAAATTTTTTTTTTGATTTTTTGTTTGAAACACTGAAAAATTTAAATTTTGGTCAGATGTTTATTCACTGGGTCAAAATAATGTAAGGAAACATCGAAAGTAGCGTTAGTAACCATGGTTATAGGCCTATGTCTGAATTTGTCAAAATTAGTTGTGGTTTGCGACAAGGTTGTCCGCTCTCTGCCATCTTTTTCTACTTGTTGTAGAAGTCCTTGCAAATACGATAAGAACAAACCCAGACATTATTTTGTCAGACATTATTTTGCTCTGAAAATCAATTGGATTGTTAAATTGGATTGTTAAAAAACAATCCCATAGGAAAATGAGCAAATTTTTGTGATTATTATTAAAGTTATGTGGACCTAATATTTAATTCTCAATATGAGCAAGAACACAGTGAAGTGTCACCAAAATATTATAAAGGAATTGCTTTCTTTTTATAGAGAACTTATATTTTGTTGGTATGAACTTAATTCAACACATATTCAGGAAAAACAACATTTATTTATGTTGAAATCGGCCAGGATCAATTGGAAGGCGGACTAGTTTTAAATGCTATCATCATGATGCTATTAAAGACCCTACGGTAAGCGATGGTACAGAACCAAGACATGGACTTACAGTTTTAAGTTCCCTCATTATCTCCGTAAAACAGTAGGCCTAAAAGAACCTTCTAAATGTTTACACGCAAAACAGAAAATATTGTTGTTGTTGTTGTTTTTTTTTTTTGTTTTTTTTAATATTTCTTATGTGTGTGTGTGCGTGTGTGTCAGGGGATGGTTTTCTCCGTTGGGTGCCTAACGTATGCCTAATGGGGGACAGGTCAGGGGTCAGGTAAATCTGACACGTCCCCCGGCCTATCGTAACAAGAAATCGCAGCTGGTGTTCGGGATAGTTCATTTTCTTAATTTTGTGTATGATGGATTTATTGATGTATTGTAGGCCGTATACTCTGATACATTTATTATTCCTTCCCTTCCTTTATCTCCCCTCTCTTTGACATTCCCTTTACTCTTCTTGCAATTTTGCTTTCTACACGAAAACACGAAACAAAGAAACAAAGGAAAAAATGTAAAGGCCGTACTAATTATGATGGTCACAATCACAATGGTCGCAATCATATTATGTTGTCATTCGTGTGTTACTTCAAACAAACACTCAATTGCAGAATTCAGATTTACGATTTACGATTTAGATTAAGTAAACATGCATTAACATGCATACACATGTACTGTCGTCTATTGGTTTGTCTGTTCAAACAAGACCATTACACTTTAAAGGCATACATCACTGGATTTTGGAAGAGTACATCAATTTAGTGTTAAAAATAAACATAAAACTGTAAAAATTCCTCAAATTCTGTATACAAGTTTCGAGAAAACAGCGAATGATTATGGAGGACTTCAGATAAACTATTCTTGAAGGTGACAGAATATCGGATGGAAATATTTCTCAGGAGGTTTGGTACTAGTATCAACTTTATTGTCCTAGTTGTAAGCTTCCATATTGAAACTGGTATTGCAGGTATAGTATTTTATTTAATGACAATGATAAATAAATCACTGTTCTATTCGCCCATTTCACCCCTACTGAAACAAAGTTATACAAAACATAATTAAGAATACAATGGTCGTTATTATTTTGTTTTTCGTCTCGAAAGAAGTCCTGATTTTTTTTTAATTGATTGCAAATGAATCAACGATGTTCGTTTTTTATTAGTGCAATTTTGTGGAATCTTTGCTCCCCTTGAAATTTTCATTGGATTTGTCTCAGTAGATTTTAAAACTTGATTAAGGGAATCAGTGAAACAAATCTATACGACAATTTCACGGCAGATAACGCGATAAATTGGCATTATTATTGTAGTGATCGTTGTGAATTATATCGTAGATTGGACACTATGGTACAAATAAAATTAATAGGAACATTTTGATGGACACCCTTAAAATATGTGCAATCATGGAGGAAGAAAACAAAATCAATCATGACTGTATTGATAATAGAATTTGTTTTCATCTGTCAGTTATCATTAATTATTGAACCCACAGGACCATCAATTTCTGATACTGATTTCATAGCAATCTAGAATAAACAATCGACATTAATAAACCATTTAAAGTCAAGCCATAATTATTACTAGCTGTAAATAACCGTCATTTGATAAGTAACCGTGTATATACATTCAGAATTCGAACAATGAATCAGTGTCATACGCAATAGTAGAGACTTCAGGGAAGTGGGGGTAGCTCAATGTAATGGGGTATGCGGGCTGCAGCGGCGTAGCCACGGGGGCCTGAGGGGGCACGTCCCCCCTCCCCACAAATTTTCAGTTCCCACAGGTGCCCCCCACGAAAAATCCCGATAGTACCCCCAAAAAAAAAAAAAAAAAAAAAAAGGGGGAAAAACCCTACCCCCTGTGCCCCCTTCCCCCACTGAAAAAGTCTGGGCTGTGCCCCTACTAGGTTGGGGTTTTTACAAAATATCAGAAAATATAACATTTCTTTAAATTTGGATTTTTCATTTTGGGATATTTTTATCACCAATTTCCCAAAATATGAACCCAAATTTCCGAAAGCATCTCCCAAAGTAACTTAAAGACCAGGGGTCAATTTCATAAAGCTATTTACCCCAGTAAGCAAATTTTGTGCTTAATAGCAGAAAAATTGGCTTAAGCACTCATTTGCTAGCAAGTTAGCAGGCCTTTTCCCACGCTTACGGTTAGCAGCGTTTATGAAATGGAAATCGTACAGTAAATGACAAATCGGCTGGTTACAAGCTTTATGAAATCGGACCCAGGTTTCCAAAAGGGTATTTATAAGGTAAAGGCCTGGTTTTCGAATTTACTCCTTAATAACGGACAGTTTACGTTGGATAAAACATTAAGTGACTTAAGCATACATAACATATTCTGTTTATGAACTAACTAAGAAGAATTTATCATTTTTATAAAACACAAAAACAGACCACTGTATATGACAAATTTGCCATAACGCGGCATACTGCGAGTAGCCTTCTTCAAAGGCGAGCCACGAACTGCGTACATAAAAATTTGTGCACGTATATGCCATGCACGAAGGAAAACCCCAATTACCCACTGAATATTGTAAAAAATAAATTTCAATGAAAATGTTTTTTATTACTTTTTTAACCTTCCAAACTTTGTTGTAGATTTTATCACAAACCCACAAGTACATGCAAAAACAACCCAGAATTTACTGTGTAATGTAGTCACTATGTCACTATGTTACAGTAATTTGAACAATATATCGTGTACATTTATATACAATAACATTTTTCTTTGGGTGAATTTTCCCTTTAAGCCAATATTTCCGCAATTTAATTTCCAACATTTCCCCCATTATTAAAGCCCCACCCACTGGGCCTGTAGAATTGTTTTATATGCCTATTTGCATTATTTGTTTATATTCAAAAGGGAAATCTTACCCAAAGTGCCGTTAACAGAGTAGTTTGCTAGACTCCCTGAGGTATTGTTGACCTCTGTGTAGTTTACATTGGTCTGAATTTACGTGTACGCTGATTTGCCCCCCGGATAAGGGGACAGCTATCTTATGTGTAGTTTACATTGGTCTGAATTTACGTGTATGCTGATTTGCCCCCCGGGTAAGGGGACAGCTATCTTATGTGTAGTTTACATTGGTCTGAATTTACGTGTATGCTGATGTCAGACGTGTATTTGAGTCCTCAAATCTCGAGTACGAGTCCCCAGTGTCGAGACCGAGTCCCGAGTCATGTGGGTGGAGTCCGAGTCACGAGCCACTTAAAAGTTTCTAACGAAAAAAAGAAAACCTTAGACATGTGTCAAGGTTCAAAGTTAACTGAAAAAATACTTGAGATATATGAGCTCATATCTCATGTTCCAAAAATTTCCCAACATTATTCGAAAATGGTTTGAAATTTCTCAAATCTTTCGTTTAATGTTTTCGTTTTTATACAAATTAATGTTTCGAACCCGAATGATATTTATGTTTTGCTCAGGTAGAGGTTGATGTTGGGTGGCCTGGAGAGGGTTAGAACAACGTTTAGAATTGGAATATGGCGTCATCCTTTGAAAATTTACATATTTTTTGCATACATTATTTTTTCAACAGTGCATGATAATAAAGAAAAACCCCTGACCAAGTTGAGTTAAGAACACTATAATTCTCATGACCCCCACACTGTTGTACATTGTACATTGGACTCGCCTGATTCCATTTTCGAATAACGCGATGGATTTATCAAAATGTTTTTCCCACATTTCGGCCTGCAGCCAATATAATATATTGCTAGAATAACACGTGTCGCTGTATAACGTCCCCAAACCAATTAACCATAAAAATAAATATTTACGACATGTGTCAGTCTGACAGCTACGATGATATATTACCGAAAATAAAAATGAGCAGCATTTTAACAAAAGATAATTTCGACAATCTGACATATGTCAGCCCTAATCTTTCATTTGGAGGGAATTTGCATATTCATTCCCCATCCTCACTCCCAAAGAAATTTGTCATAGTTTATTAGGTTTTGTTGTTGAAAATACAGTCTAGCCTAAATATTGATTTGACTTCGTCTACATGAACATATGGGAAATATATTACTATCACATCCGGACTTAACCTTGACTCAATGCTGTTGTCGTAGTGCGCACTTACCACGGTATTCCCAGCCCGGCCCGTACCGATTGCTAGCCCGAGAAATTCAGAACAACTTACGGTGCGCCGTCCTCGGCCCTAGCCACGTACACTGTACAGCGAGACTAATAACTAAGTTCTGGATATGGTTGTGCATGCGACCTCGTACGCGTTCGAACGACGAATGGTCACTGTATGTACATGTACATACATATGCAACATGAAGATCTACATGTATACAGTATACATATGAATCCGTACACTTTATCCATGTGCGCTGGGGTTTGGATAGCTATGAAGTGGGGCAAAATTATGCGACCAAACCGTTTCGACGCGTCTTGATCAAGGCTAATCTGCACTAAGAAATTGTTCTTAATGAACTCCATAAAATCACACTTTATACGCTGAAATAGCTCACAAATACCCACACAGAGCCTCCTGAATGCAAAATATTCAATTTATTTCTCTAGAATTGACAGCAAACACCATGAAAATTGAGAGACCAGTGTTTGGGACAGCGTAATAAGTCTGGTACCCACTATCGTTCTTTTATTCACACAGTGTTGTACGCTGAAGCTTGGGTACATAATTCACTGTAATCAATTTCTGGAAGACACACAGGTTGTGTAAAATCTTACCCTATTTTAGATGTTCCCTGGTGAACCTCATAATAATTAAGTAAAACTTTACGTTGGGTAAAATGTTACCTAACAGCTGTAGGCCTATAATGTTGGTTAGGTAAAATTTTACATACTTGTGAGGTATAAGACTAAATGGTTTACCTCTGTTGTAGGTAAATTGTATAAAGTATTACATTTTTAATGGGGATTTTGTCTTGATTACATTATTATTTGGTACTAGGCCTATGGGAGTTTTGTACCTGGCCCAGTTAGAACTGTAAGGATTTCCTGGTTGAGGTATATGAAGGTTAAACAAATGTTGAGTTTTTAAATAATTGCATTGGTCTTCTCCTTGGTTCAGGTTAAGCCATAGTTGTTCCGAGTGAGGCCGATTGACAGCGTATAATGGTCGCGACACTACATGCATGCACATACTTGCACAATGACTTGTACGAAGCGGTCGTCGCTGTGTGTATAATGCATAATGTATGGTACATGTACATGACTTCCGCACACTGTACATGAGTACCGGTAGAGAAAATCACTCGCTGCATGCTGAGTATACGTGATATTTCATCCCACAAACGATTCAGGCTTAACCTTAACTAACGAGAAGAACAATATCTAACATAAATACTCAACAATTGTTTATCTTCAACCGCCTCAATCAGTTGACGATACTCCCACTGCTGTGACATTATTCGCCTTCGTGTTTTCCATTTTGAACTTGACGTTGAATGAGTTACAGTGCCTCGTGGGGGACTTTTCATAAAATCATGTCTTTTAGACACTTTCATGGTAAAATTCTACTATAACATATATTCTATTACTATACCTCATACATAACGCAGGGACGGATTAACCCCCACTAGTTTTTTTTTCGTTTTTGTTGTTGTTTTATATCATCTTTTTGACCTAAATTTAACACAATCAACGGCCAGTGACGGGCCGGCGGGCCGCCCGTCAGAACACAATATAATAGGCATATAGGTCCTATATAACATTTGCAGCAGCAGTTGGCAGCACAGCGCAGTGCGTGCGAAGCCGGGCCTGCCCCCCCCCCACCCTCCCGACGCGCACTACCCACAACGGGTGGACACACAAGGGCCTGTGAGAGACAAGGGCCCCTGCTAGCCTACACCGTACAAAGCTGGGCTTTGTACGGTGTAGCAGTGGTCCTCAAAGGGCCCACTTTAAGGGGTCCCCAGCAGGGACCTCCAGCCTGGGGGGGGGGGGGGGCCCTGAAGGCCGGGCCCCAGGAGCCCTTGTCAGGGCCTCAAACCCAGTACCGCGCCGCGCGGTCCAGTTTCCCCGAAGGGCCCCTGAGAGCCAAGGGCCCCTGGGCCCCGGCCCCACCGGCCCAATGGCTAATCTGGCCCTGACATAACGTATTCATGATCGAAAGCCGAATTCTCACTGGTCCATTCACCATCACGTGCCAGATGCTATTTTGGCTGTTTACCAAGTGCCCGCGAGTATTCGCGCACAGGGTAAATACGCATGCGTAGTAGACTGTCGCATATGCGTCAGTCTAGTACGGGGAACAGTCGCACGGGTGTAGTACGCACGCGCGAACATCGCCCTAGCTACATACACATGAAAAGATGGCGGCACACGTAAATGTCAATTCGCCTTTTCCCGAGCTCCTTATTATTGTAATGGCAACTGAATATGTATGAGGTATAGTAAAGCAAATAAAAAACATGGTTTATTTCGGGTGGACAGTTATGGAATTCCATATCTGCCATTCTAAAAGTCGCCCGTCGCCCTTCTAAACGTCGCGCGTCGCCCTTCTAAACGGCGCCCGTCGCCCTTCTAAACGGCGCCCTTCTAAACGGCGCCCGTCGCCCTTCTAAACGGCGCCCGTCGCCCTCCTAAACGGCGCCCTTCTAAACGGCGCCCGTCGCCCTTCTAAACGGCGCCCGTCGCCCTCCTAAACGGCGCCCGTCGCCCTCTTTGCCTTCGCGGGGTGAAGACGCATGCGCATGTAAACAAACTCATTTCATGCAGCTTGCAGTGTATGCTTGTGTGTGTACTGTAGAACTACATGGCTGTAGAACTATGTATGGAACGCCACAGCTGCCTTCGGTGCCCATATCGCTCCATTCGACCGATTCACCATTTCATTCGGCCTTTTCACCATTTCATTCTGCTATATCACCATTTCATTCGGCTACTCATCATTTCATTCGGCTAGTCTTCATTTCGTTCGCCTTTTCATCATTTCATTCGGCTATTCACCATTTCATTTGCCCATATCACCATTTCATTCGGCTAGTCTTCATTTCGTTCGGTTGTTCATCATTTCATTGACCCAATCATCATTCTGCTCGGCAAACCATCATTCGCTGCAGAACATCGATCACCGCGCGCTGCAGCCACCGGTTTAGGGTTCCACTGGTTTAGCCCTAAACCGATTAATATTGTACACGGGTTTGTTATAACGGCAAGCATAGTTTTGGAGGCTAGTGTAAGGAGACTATACTTGACCGTGGCCTCGATCTAGTAAACAACGGACTGTCACCATATGTGGATGCTCACGATCACATGTGCTAAAAAATTACACTACTGGGAAAAGTGGAAACTCATTTTCAAGACCTCTCCCCAAATTTCAAGAGTTGGTGGGAAGAATTGCCACGAATGCTGGTCATCTCGCCCCCTAGCAAGCTCGCCCCCAACAAAGTCGCCCCCAAACAAGCTCGCTCTGGCTTGTTACAATCTCGCCCCCAAACAATGTCGCCCCCAAGCAAAGTCGCCCCCTGGATATCAATACGCAAACACGCTAAAATGAAACAATAAATTAATTTTCAAAGTCATGGAACATTATAAAAGCATTTAAAAATAGATAAAATACACTTTTTTCATTAAACATTTATTCGTTTTTTTGTTTTCTGACACGTTTCCTCTGTGTTTATATACAATTGGAAGGAAAAAAAGGTAATTTTTGCACTGAAAACCCGGAAAGATCATGACATTTTATAAATTATATTCTGGGAATGTAGTAAAAAAATATCATTTATTTTAAATTAATGTTTTGTTGATTTGATTGTATATTTTTGGCTTATAAAGTTTCATAGATGAATGGATAAAGTTCAAAAGTGTAACTGTAAATCAATTTTGTTATTGTAAAAAATATTCAAGGATGAAATATTTAAAAAAAGCGATTGTGCTTTCATGTTTTCCTAGGCAATTTGGTGGAGCTGGAGGCCGATCTCTTTATAATTATTTATTGGGGCGACTTTGCTAGGGGGCGAGATGACCAGCATTCGTGGCAATTCTTCCCACCAACTCTTGAAATTTGGGGAGAGGTCTTGAAAATGAGTTTCCACTTTTCCCAGTAGTGTAATTTTTTAGCACATGTGATCGTGAGCATCCACATATGGTGACAGTCCGTTGTTTACTAGATCGAGGCCATGGTAAAGTATAGTCTCCTTACACCAGCCTCCAAAACTATGCTTGCCGTTATAACAAACCCGTGTACAATATTAATCGGTTTAGGGCTAGACCAGTGGAACCCTAAACCGGTGGCTGCAGCGCGCGGTGATCGATGTTCTGCAGCGAATGATGGTTTGCCGAGCAGAATGATGATTGGGTCAATGCATTGATGAACAACCGAACGAAATGAAGACTAGCGGAATGAAATGATGATTGGGCAAATGAAATGATGAGTAGCCGAATGAAATGGTGATATAGCAGAATGAAATGGTGAAAAGGCCAAATGAAATGGTGAATCGGCCGAATGGAGCGATATGGGCACCGAAGGCAGCTGTGGCGTTCCATACATAGTTCTACAGCCATGTAGTTCTACAGTACACACACAAGCATACACTGCAAGCTGCATGAAATGAGTTTGTTTACATGCGCATGCGTCTTCACCCCGCGAAGGCAAAGAGGGCGACGGGCGACGTTTAGAAGGGCGACGGGCGCCGTTTAGAAGGGCGACGGGCGCCGTTTAGAAGGGCGACGGGCGACGTTTAGAATGGCAGATATGGAATTCCATAGACAGTCGATATTAGCTCCCCGAGGTATTGGAAGTTGACAAACTAGTTCCCGAGGAGAAGCCGAGACTTTTGACACTGTAAATCATAACATTCTTATTTCTAAATTAGAGCATTACTTGTTCGTGGTCAAGCCTTGGATTGGAGTTATTTATCACATAGTAAGATTTCTAAAAATGTTGGTATATGAGCCGTTTGAAACCAAACAAGTTCTTCTAATACAGTAATTATTTTGTTCTTCCTTATTTGAATTATGCAATTCTTACCTGGGGTAAATCCACTACACTTTGTAACAAGCTATTTATTCTACAAAAACGAACAGTTCGCAAACAAGTTTGGGTTCCGTGATCATACAACTCCTTTGTTTGCAACTCTCAAAGTTCTAAAACTGAAATACATGTATTATCTTAATTTGGGGAAATTTATGTTTAAATATACTCACAAGTTTACACTATTTGCTTCTGTTCACTCATACAAGACTCGTAGTTCATCAAAAGATAATTTTTACGTTAATAAAATTGCCTCTTATAGATTGGTCTGTTGTATTGGAACAAACTATTTTTCTGACATATTTTGCCAAAAACTAAAAAGTAGCATTTTAGAATCTTATTTGTAGAGATCTTTTTTTAAGTTTATTTGTTTAATATATATCCTCCTTTACTTTTTCCCACTTTCTTTTGTAGTCTCTCAAATGAAGCTACATTCAGTCTTACTGGATGTCTTTGTTTGTTCGGTCTTTGTTTTGTGTTATGGGTAAAAAAGATGCTTCCACATTTTCCCTACATGTCAACATTAGGCCTACAAAATCGGTTAACAAAATCGGTGCGGTGATGCGCTATTTTTTATTATTATTTTATTTTTATTTTTATTTTTATTATTATTATTTTTATTTTCTATTTTTACAAATGTCGTTTATATAAATGGACCTAAAATATAACATTTCGAAGGAAACAATACTATATTGTGCGGGTCTGATGAGGCGACGCCTTGTGTTGTTTATTTTGTATAAATTAACTTATAGTTTTATTGCATCTATCTTACTGTATTCACTTAAAGGGATAATATCGTCACAATCAACAAGACATGGAATCGGAGTGCTAGTTTTAGATTAAGTTAAAGACTGAAAATAACTCCCCAAAAGATAAGGTTATATTACCGTTGCTGCTTGCATAATTCAGCCAGTAATTTTCAGTCACTGTGTTTATCTTAAACTAGGACATCGATTCTATGCCCCGTTGAAAATCTTTGATCGTGACGATAATGTCCCTTTAGCAAATGATGTAAATTAATTTAGATAGGATGTTGATGTGAAAGAAATGTTTATAATATATGGATTGCAATTATGATCATACAGCTTGTCAGGAAACCGCTGTGTTGTTCGTATGACCAATTATGGAATTCAACCAATATTATGATGGGTCTGGGCTATGTCATTCCAAGTTGGGTGACACAATGATTGGTAGTTGAGCATTTGCATCATATGTTCATACCCCTAGCAGAATTCAAATCAATCCAGCAATGCTGGCTGCAATTGTAATCGTTTCATATAAAAAATAAATAAATAAAAATTAACAAATAAATAAATAAAATATAAAAATGCCACTCTCTCTCAGAAATTAGATTATGTGATATTACTACTACACTGTAAAAAATTACCGTAATTTTACGGTGAAAAGTTTGTAAATTCTACGGTGAATTACCGTAATCATCCATTTCTCAGTGTTTTACGGCCGAAACCCTTATTATGGCCGCTCCCATTGCACTCTGGGATATATCCAATATGTACATGACTGACCTTAATTTGACCTAGCTTTGCGCTCGAATCATTTTCAAGGTTTAAATATGTGAAAATGGATGATTTTAGCCCATTTTCAAATAATTTACTGTTAATTTTATGATTAAAAAGGTAATATTTTGATGTTCTCTTCTATGTTGATGTAAAAAAGTACATTCAAAATTTAAAATATTGAAATATAGATTATAATTGCATGCCACCATGACTAAAAAGAGTTTCGAAAAGACAGTATATATAAAGAATACATGTTCCGTTTGTTAGTAATTGGAGAGGAGTGATTGAAAAAGGAACCAGACTACGCGTACGTATAGGTAAGCGAAAGACATTGTATACAATAAACAGTTGCATTGATTAACTCTAATATCTGCAGATCCATCCCATAGTAGATGCAGTGTTCCCCCATGGACATTAACAGTTGCGTCATATACGGTACCCGTAAAAATATGTAAATATTATACGTAAAATAACGGAAAGTTTCAGTAAAAACTATGGTAACCGTCATTTCGCAGTCCGTAATTTTGCGGGATTTTCCTGGCGTCCAAACTGCCAGGAAAATCCCGTAAAAAAACGAGATTTTTTTTTACAGTGTACTAATGCTGACGAAGTTAAGAAATTGTTAACGGAAATTAATATGTATAAATCTGCCAACCCTGACAATGTATCTCCAATGCTGCTTAACTTAGCCAGTAACAGCTTAGCTGAACCATTATCTAAGATATTTAACCTTTCACTTTTATCTGGCACTGTGCCTACAGAGTGGAAACTTGCTAATGTTGTACCTCTGCTAAAATCCGGTGACCCCCATGACAACTCAAATTACAGACCGATTTCACCTTGTTCGACGGTTGGCAAAATTCTAGAGAAGATTGTTTGCGGACACATTGTCAATCATATGTACAGAGGCGGCATTATATGTGTAACTAAATTATCAACATTATACCATCATTGGTCAGAAATACTAGATAAAGCTAAACCACCTCGAATTGATGTAATTTTTTTTTTAGATTGGTCGAAAGCATTCGATCGTGTGAGTTATCCGTTTACCGTTTGTGTAAGAGCGCTATATAAATGCCTTCATTGTATTGTATTGTATCAAACATTGTTAAACAAGTTACATAAGTATGGCATGTGTGGATCTACTCTTAACTGGTTTAACTCTTATTTAAATAACAGATCTCAAAGGGTACTTTTTCAGGGATCTCAATCTAACTGGGTAGCAGTTCACTCTGGCGTATCTTTGTTATTTAATATTTTCATTCGACCTTCCATTTTGTGTTCAATCCAGTCTGAGACAACTTACTGATGATTATACTGTTCTGTTTACGGCTATAGACACGATACTGATTCGGTTGTACTCCAGATTGACTTACATAATATAGTAACATGGTGAAATCTAAATCCTCCGTCTCTAAATGTAAAAAAATTTCAACTTATGACAATAACACGTTCTAAATCTCCTCCTTACCCTATTTATACAATTCTGACACTCTTGAAATTGTCAATAATTATCTTGGTGTAACCATTACTAGTGACCTTAGCTGGAAACAACATATAAACAATAGGCCTACTGTGTCAAAAACAACTAAACTATTTGGTTTCATTAGAAGAAGTGTAGGGATCCAGGTACCATTGTTAAACTTGACTGTTCCCTTTGTAGGCCCATTTTAGAGTATGCTTCCCCTGTTTTGTGTCCTTGTCTCGAAACCCAAAAAGACACATTAGAGAGAGTTCAGAGACGTTTCACCCGCTCTTGCCTTGGACTTTCAAGAAGAGCTAGTTTAAATTCTGAAAATGAAATTGACTGTTTCACTAGGTGTGCTCAATTAGGATTGTCATTATTAATTAGTAGACTTCGCTTTCTTTTCAATATCATTTGTTGTAAATGTTTGAATAATAGTTTTAACGTTAACATAAGCAATTACATTCAAATTAATATTACACATACTGACACTGTCAAATTTCATCATCAGAGTTCGAGAACAAATGATTTCATCTTTCGCTTTTTATAATCATTGTATCATTGTTAATGTTTGTTTCGTTTTGTAACTGCTTTTTTCGTACCCTGTGAAATAATAAATGAAATTAAATGAAATGAAATATTTGTTCCCCTTAAAATGATTGCATTTCAGATGTAATTATTTCACGGGATGTTTGATACATCATAAATGACATCACACCTAGTAAGTTTTACTTAAAACTTTCTAGGTAGAAGTTACATGTGAGCTTTAATATTGTACATGGAAAGAACGATCGTGAAGCACTCTATACTCACTATATTCCAAGTGACTGTGGAAACGGGAGTCGAACCCGGCGGGAATCGAACCCAACTGCCTGCTAGTGCAGACGTCTTTACCTCTCGACCACTGAGCTTGCCCGATGAAAATATACAGCGGGTACTGTGATTTGTATTTACGGAATTCTCGCGTCGGGATATTGAATGGTTGATTATATTTTCACCCCCTTGTGCGGATTACTTTATATCATTTTATTTATGAAGGAGGAGATTAATTCATATATTTGGCTCCAGTTTTCTGCCTCGTCTTAACATGACAACACTGGAAAGACGTTTCAACAACTGTTGAAACGTCTGTGATTTCTTTTGACGACATGGTTAGCGCAAACGTCTTGGCTCATAAGGTAACCATGTGATTATCCCAGGTTGGAATTACCTAATAGTGCGTATGAATGGAGTCCATTTTGGCCAGCAGTACACGAAATCTTATTGGTCAATTCTCGTTATGACAGGCTGAAAAAAAAATTGCCTTCTTACCTGAACAATTGAAGAATGCTCGTATCTGGTCGCGGTCATCGGTCAAGATTTTGTCCAGATATTTGCGCTTAACTTGGCGGTACTGAGACGGAGCATGAGACATTATCCCACTGAGGCTTATGTTAGTGCACTTGCAAGGATCATCAGACGATAAGACCCATCGGTGTGGATCTTTTAAATTTGGGTCATACTCCGATTTAATGAAGCAATCTTGTTGAGATGATACCAACAGAAATCCTACAAAATGAAAAGAGATTGTCATATCTCTGTTGTTGTAGTTGTTTTGTATTATTATAGATATATGTTTTTTTTATTTTATAAAGGTCAATTTAATATATTTGTTAAATATTTTAAGCCAACGCTATCGGTAATTTTGAAAATCATGAATAATCACATTTGTACATAAAACCATAAGTATTTTGTGTAAGTACCAGACATCTGATAAAAGCTACTTGTATTCTTAAGCTGATGATGGTATCACACATCTGTTGAAATATTTATGTCTCGAGTTCTATCGTTTTAGTTACAAATTGTGAAATAAGTTAATTTCTTTCATCTGAAGACGGCAATTACACATTAGAATAAATGCGAACAATCTGAAATACATTTTCACAATGTTCTCGTTAAAGAAACAATGAAAAAATCAGCTAAAATTTTCTTCACAAATTGGTTGTTGTAAACAAATATCTTGTTTTTTTAAATAAAGTTTGGATACATTTGCAGACATTATACCAAACGTATATACTGACTTTAATGCTCAATATTACGAAATACTGTCGGGCTCTTTAGGCATCAAACGTATTCCATGTTGTTTTTCCAAAACAAGGAAGAAAAATAATAAAATAAGGCTACTGAAACAATAAAAATAATTATCTACATATATAAAGATTAACCTTTCCGAAAACCAAGTCAGCCACTATCAATCGGACTTTCAATCTTTCAAATCAAACTTGGTTGTGGCGCTACAGTAAAGGCAGTGTACCTCTTTTGCTAAATGTCTGTAGGCCTAAAAGTATCCCGAATTTATGAACACTAACAATTATTTACAACCTATAAAAGTTCAAGCTTATTTCGTTGTGTTGTTTAAATTTAGGAGTGAAAAATATATAGTGTATTATTTGTATTCCTTTTAAGGTGGAAATGGATCACCAGTTGGTAATCCATTTCATATTTTAATTGTTTTTCATATTTTTTCGAAAACAATTATGTTAGGCGGAGTAACTTCTCACCAAGTAATTGGCACCAATTTGTTTTTTGTTCTCAATTTTTGAGCTTAAAGTGTATGGGGAATACTGGGGGTATTGGGGGTACATCATTATAGTGGGCGTATAGCGTGTTCCCCTTCCCCGTAGTTAAGCCACTGAATAAAGAATAACCATAATTACCTGTTGATAGCAGAAGTATGGCGAACGCTGCTCCATCCATTTTCTGTGATGCACGCTGTGAACTTGATTCACTGTGGCGACCCATAGCAGTGTATACGTTCTTATAGATAGTAAATACTGCATGTGACATGTGAATGATGACGTACAGTATACGCAAGCCAATTAGGAGCCAGTAAATTTACGCTGACTTTTTAAAGGGACAATATCGTCACGATCAACAGGGCATAGAAGCAAAATGCTAGTTTTACATTATCTCAGTGACTGAAAAAACGCATGATAATGTCATATTACTGTTGCTGCTGCATACATATCCAGTCATTTTCATCATCTTAACCCTGTCAGCATTAATCGGACAACTTGGATAAGAATGGCCATTAAATTATTGTGCACGGTTTCCATACGGTGCCTGTGGAAGCAGTGATAAATGAAGCACTGAGGCAGTAACGCACATTGGCCAATCAGGATACACTGTATACCAGGATATCATGAATATGGATGATGGTACTGCATAAACTAGGGGCCCCGTTTTGAAGACAATTAGCACGCTAATAAATTCCCCACGTACATGTATGTTCACAGCAGTTAACGTACACGTCACCTTGTTCCAGAGGTCGTGATTTCGCAATCCATAATAAACTATACACTACTAACGTTCACCTAAGCAGCACTCGGCAACATTTTGTAATGAGCAAGGACCAAATTCAAACATCGTTTTACACACGTTTGACATGCAGGGAATAGTTGAAATTGTTATATCTATATATAGAATATTTAATACATTTAAAATTATGTTTGACTCAAATAGTTGAAAACTATTTGTAAGATAAATCGACACACATGGAAAAATTGCTTTAAAAAAACAACGAAAAAAGTTGTCTATTGCTATAAATAATTACAAGGGCCTATTTTAAACTATTTCTTTAGTTTACCTAAATAAAACAGGCATACTGTCGTATACAACAACACAAAATCAATAATATTTTAGTGGTTTTATGCAAGCATTCTACACGATAGTCTATTTTGTCCATTTATAGGCTGTGTGCACATTGATTGGCATACTAAAAAGTCGAAACGGGATTGTCATACATATAAAATAAAATAAAATATTAAATATTAATACATATTTAAAACATAATCTTTATCCAATCTTATCAATTAAATGTGACAGGAAATGAAAGAACAAACATTCTTAACGGTGGGATGTTGCAGTCTACATGTACAGTACATGTACTGTACTGTCCGTTATACCACAGAGTGCTTTCTCTATACGGTTGTACATGTTTCACCGCTTCTCTCGCTGCTGGGTCGCACTATGGTCGGTGGTCACACACCGCAGCGGAGATTGAGTATGACGGATACGGCGAGAGGGCGTCCCCTGATGCAGTCGTTAGTGCATGGCGTACTGAAACTTAGCAAATAAAATCTCACCTTATACTCCACATATGTCTTTGCTCGTCTGAAAAGTAATGTGTAACTTTGTTTGAATATTTCGTCAATAGGTGTGACGAGCACAGCGTTAAATACAAGCTTAAATACAAACGAGTCGTTATCTCTCATTATGCGTCTTATGCCCCAGTCACACTGGAGGATACGACAACTTACAACAGGTTACGATCGTCTGCGACTGGAAATTACAAGGAATCGTAGAAAAGTCCTGCGACAAGTCCCGGGTGGTTGCGGGTGGTCTTGGGTAGTCGCAAGACCGAATTCGGTCTTGGGGAGGTTTTCGATCATGTTCAAAAACCTGGCTGCGACCAAACTGGTCGTAGCTGGTCGTAGCTGGTCGTAGGTAGGTCTTCAATAGTCGTGCGATGGTCGTGCTACAAGTCTTGGGTGGTCTTATCTTACGTAGTCGTGGTTCATCGTGGGACTATCCAGTCGTCCAACAGTCGCACGACTATGCACGACTATTCGCACGACTTGTCGTGCGAATGCACGACTAGTCACACGACTATGCGTGACTAGTCTTGCGACTGATCCTTGACAATCGTAGGTAGTCTTGGGTGATCGTACGACAAGTCCCTCAAGGTCTTGCGACCAGTCGTGCTATCAGTTGGCTACAAGTCGCAGACCAGTCGGGGACAGGTCTTATTGTGTGACTGCTAGGCCGACATCGCAGAAAAAACCTACGACCGGGCCAAGACCGCCCTAGGTCGCACGACTGACATGGTCGTAGGCAATCGCAGCTCCAATGTGACTGGGGCATTAGTTTCCTCTCCCAAATATCTCTTTTCTTCAATTGCGTTCATATTATCCTCATATCTAAATTTTTTTGGTCTACTGTTTTGCTTAAACAGCCTTTTGATATCTTTTCATTATTTTAATTGCCTCCATCACCAGTAAATTTACTTTGTATCATGTCAACTACCTATTGTCTCGTCTCTTTTCTGTTTGTCCTTTTTGTTTGTGTTTTTTGTCTGTCTGGTTGTTTTTAACAAGCTTCTGCTTATATAAACAGCCCCATGCTCTATTTCATTTTTTTTTGGTGCTATTAATTTGATATTTACTGCTTCATCGTTTAATGCACTTTTAATGTAAAGTTTGTTATTTGTTATGGAAGTATGGAAATAAATGTGATGTAATTGATTGATTGATACTGTTAACAAAAGCAAAGAACATTGGGAAAAAGTATGGTGGCTAAAAGAGGCCTCGCTGACAATCTGGCAAACGTTCATACCCCTATGTGAAAAAGTCGTTTAAAACAGCACGGCAGAATTCCAATCTATCCAGCAATTTTGGCTACAATTGGACATCGTTTGAACTAAAAAGGCCGACGCGGGGATCTGAGGCACCGTCGGTGGAAGCGGTGGGGGGGGGGGGGGGGAGGCACTTGCCCACCCACTTTAGAAAAGTTCCAGATTTAATGATTCTCTAAACTAATTCACAAATTGGCCGTGAAAATTGCCACAAATCTTGTATTCAGTAAAAGCATATAAAATTTGCTACAAAATTTGGGTCACTTTGTTCCAAAATCATTACCAAAAGTACAATAAAAGCATATTATATTAACATCCATAGTACTATTCATGTCATCAATTTATATAGGCCTATTGAGCAAACAAATTCTGAAAACACGACGGATTTAGCAATTCCCCCCCCCCCCCCAATATTTCGGCCTTCAGAATACAACTATTTAAATAATAAAACAATTAGGGCCTATGTGTCGCTCTCTAATGTCCCAAACAAATTCACCATAACTAACTCGGATGTTAAACTCTCTTGAACAAGCCATACAAATCAATTATGATAATATTTACGACATGTGTTAGTCTGACAGCTATGGTGATATATTACCGTACCAATAACAATAAGCAGCATTTTCACAAAAGATAATTTCATCAATCCGACATAATGTCAGCCCTAATTTTGAATTTGGAGGGAATTCGCAAGGCCTTCAGAATAACATTTAAATAATAAAACAATTTGTCTCTCTCTAATGTCCCAAACCAATTCACCATAACCAAATGCATTAAACACAGATGTTAAACTCTTTTGAACAAGCTATAAAAAAAATCAATTATGATAACATTTACGACATATGTTAGTCTGACAGCTATGGGGATATAACATTGAAAACATTGAGCAGCATTTTAACAAAATTTGCACAATCATCTCCCATCCTTTCTCCCAAATAAAGGAGTCATAGTTTATTAGGTTTAGTTTCTTCAATAGAGCTGGATGCTGAAGATCTTGGTTGTTGGTGTATGTGCTGGTAACATCTCCCTGTTTTACTTGTACTTTGGTGTTCTTAATTTTTAGCTTTTCTTATGGACACTTAATATAATTATTATAGTAATTATTTTTATCTTTATAATAGTACAGTAGCCAGATGCTGAGATCTTGGCTGAGGGTGCATGTACTGGTAACCTTCCAATTTTTATATTTCTCTTTTGTTGTTCTTATGTATTTTATCTTCTTATGAACTCTTTGTACATTGTTGTAAGTTTAGCCTTTTTATTGTTTCTAATTGTAAAGCGCTTTGAAGCTCTTGCATAAGGAGCTATATAAATTCAATATTGTTATTATTATATTGTTGTGTTATTGTTGTTGTTGAAAATGTGCATTCTAACCTAAATATTGATTTGGCTTCGTTTACAGAAACATATGGGAAAGATTTTACTATCATATCTGGACTTGATGAAGAAATTGTTTTCCAAAATACCTCACAAATGCTCACACCGAGCCTTCTGAATGCACAATTTTCCTTCACATATGTGACGTGTTCTACCGAAATCAGACACATTTGGGCAAGAAATCAAAATCGAGTTTGTTATTGATAATGAAAGTAGAGATCGTCAGCTTTACAATGATATCTTTCTTATATTAATTGGAAGTGTAAAAGCGGAATTACGTCATTTTTTAATTTGTCTTTACGAAAACTCAAAACGGAGTTATTGTTCTTTAAAGTTTCATTTGGTATAATTTAAGTAATGAACTTCTTACAAAGGTACTTCATTTTCCCTAGTACCAGGCATTACAGAATAATAATATTGCCTTATTAAGGGTTTTATAATTATACATTCATTATTTATTTATTTATTTATTTTTTACTATTTCTCAGTTCTGAGCTCTGCCCCAAATGTGTCTGATTTCGGTAGAACGCGTCACATATTTCCATTAAGCAGGCCCCATACCCCTCGCTGTGAGCTCACTTTGCACGCATCATTTTTGAAAATACACTCAATAAAATCACATTTTAAGCTGACAATAGCGCACAAATGCTCACACAGAGCCTCCTGAGCCCCGGGCCCGGACCTCACGCAGTGAGCTCTCTTTGCTCACTGGTTAAGATTAAGAAATTGTTTTTCAAAATGGACTCAATAAAATCACATGTTGTACACTGAAACAGCTGACAAATACCCACACAGAGCCCTAATTAAGCGGGACCTGGACCCAACGCTGTGAGCTCGCTTTACTCCTTGGCTTGCTCCGCTCAATGAGTTTATATTTGTTCCCCCTTCCCCCTCCCCATTAACAAAATCATTCCGCCGCTTTGGGACTAATGCACCATATAGGCCTATATTATATGGGGCAGCTTTAAAGTATAACTGGGGCAGCTTAATAATGCAATCAAATATTTTTTTAGCAACAAGCTAAATTTAATAGCATGTTTTGTTTCTACTTGTGGGTGTATATACAAAAGTCATTTATTATTAGAGTCGCCTGTGAAGTTTTGTCCACAGACACTCGGAATGCACTGAGTATACAGTGATATACACACGTCGGTGTAGGGCAAAATTAAATCAATTCAGTTTATCACCAGGCGCAAGAATTTCATCAAACTATTCAATTCAATTCAATTCAAAGTAACATTTATTTCCACATGATATCATCATCAAGAAAAGTACAGTGGGAAAATACTGAAGTGGAGGCACATTCCAAAAAAGCAGGGCTTGTCAAGGAACAGCCTGTGTACAGAAACAGAGTAACAGCTTCACACACAAAAACATACGCATCATTAATACCACATACAACAATGACAGTGTGTATACGTGTACTAAGACTGACAAAAGTAATTAGACAATAAGTAACTTAATGAGAAAATAATAAAATGACTGTAGAAAATAAAATTTAAAAGGGTTTACTGAGGAGACTGGTGAATTAAAAAAGACTTGAGTTTGTGTTTAAAAAGAGCGAGTGATTGACATTCAGAAAGTGATAGAGGAAGGCTATTCCAGTTTACAGGGCCAGAGAACGTTACAAAATGTTGAGAGAGAGAGTGGTTTTGACAAGTGGAATGTGAACTTTAGAAGAAGACCGGGTATTGTGACTGTGAACAGACCTATTTAACTGAAAAAGATTATGCAAAGTTGGAGGAAGTAAATTATTGGAGCATTTGAACATGAAAATATCTTGTTGGAAGCTGTTGATATTAGTAAGAGTAAGAAGATTAAGTTTACGAAACAACGGTCTAGTGTGTTCTCTAAACTGAGCCTTGGAGATAATACGGACAGCTTTTTTTTGTAACTTCACTAGTTTGTCAACTCTAGAATGAAAGTTATTTGCCCATACAATGTTACAATAAGACAAATGGGGAAGAATCAGTGAACAATACAAAGTACGTAAAATATTACATGGGAGAATAAATTTAAGCCTACTTATGATACCAATACTTTTAGACACTTTGTTTTCAATCTCTTTTATGTGAAATTTCCAAGTAAGACTATTATCGATATAAACACCAAGAAATTTGGTATGTGACACCTGCTTAATAGGAACAGTATTAATCTTAACTTGACAGTTAGAGGGGGAAGAAATATTGGAATTTTTACGAAAAATCATAAAATTACATTTGTTCAAATTAAGAGACAGTCTGTTGGCTTGGAGCCAGGTAGCAACATTACCCAATTCTATGTTGATGGTATTAATAATAGAAACCAGAGTAGCATTGTCACCAGAATAAAAAACATTGGTGTCATCAGCAAATAAGATAAAAGATAAAGAAGTAGATGAATAACAAATATCATTAATATACAAAGAAAACAACAACGGGCCGAGAAGGGATCCTTGGGGTACTCCACAAGTAACAGTGTTGGTAGCAGAGCTAGAACAACCAATTCGAGTATACTGACTTCTGTTGGAGAGATAACTTGTAAACCAGTTCAACGGAGTACCCCTTATACCATAATAACTTAATTTATGTAAAAGAATGCTATGATTAGTCGTGTCAAAGGCTTTAGAGAGGTCTAAAAATATTCCTACAGAAATATTATTATTCTCAAAACCTTTAGTGATTTTGTTGATCATATCAATGAGGGCCATGTCAGTAGAGTGGTTACTTCTAAACCCATATTGACCATTGAATAAAATGTTGAATTTATTTAAAAAGGCACTGGTTCTAATGTAGGCTATCTTTTCGAGTATTTTAGAGAAAACTGACAAAACGGAGATGGGTCTATAATTAACCAGTTCACAATGATCACCACTCTTATAGATGGGAGTCACCCTAGCTATTTTAAGCGTGTCAGGAAAGATACCTCTGGAAAGAGATAAGTTAAAGACATGACACAATGGAAGGCTGACATGCCCAATAACAGATTTTAGCACATCTGGACTGATGTCATCGTATCCTGAGCTCTTACCATTCTTCAAAGAATTAACAATGTCACAGATTTCCTTTTGGTAAGTCGGATACAGGTACATTGAATCAGTATAACTGCCCTTGAGATAATGATCAAAGGCTACCTTGGGCTGAGGTATTAGACTGCTCAAAGAAGGGCCAATGCTAGTGAAGTAGTTGTTAAACGCAGTGGCGATTTTGTCAGGGTTGGTAATCAGCCTTCCATTGTGGTTAATCTTCTTAAACATCATATTGGTAGAAGCGTTTTTGTTAAGAATTGTTTTGATAATACTCCAGGTCTTCTTAACATTGTTCTTGGCATCATTAAATTTGTCAGTGTAGTAATCAATTTTACATTTCTTGATTAAAATATTAAGTTGATTGCGATAAAGGATAAACTTACTTTTATTAGATGCTGAAGGGTGATTAAAGATTGACTACAACGGAATAATGATAAGTGCTGTGTTGCTGTTTTCGTTCGAGAAATGTGTAATGATTACTAACATATTATTATTATTCAATAAAACTTGTTCCTTCATGCAAAAAAAAATCAATTTGATCGGCGTTCTACGACCCAGAAAAGCCCAGTTTCACCAAAAGCCCTCAACTCATGAATAATTCATACTTCGTGTGTGACGTAGCACCCATGACGCTTTGTTACCCCCACGCACAACAGTCGATCGTGTGTACTGTATGCATTTACCATACATGCAATGCGGAACAACAGCGGACAAGCGACATCTTCTAGACCGAAAAACAGCGAAAATGTCCGATAGCAGCGAATATTGGGAAGATCACAGTATAGATGAGGAAGAGAAGTTTCATATAGGCACTTCTGAGGATAGTGATGTCAGCTCTAGCGATGAGGGGAGCTCCCCAGACGAGGTAGAAGGCGAAGACGATGACGAAGAAGTCGAAGTACATGGCGCTGAACCATACCGGTTCGAGCCACTTGCGGCGCCTGCAGTTGACCAGCCCGGTGACGGTGATCGTCAGGCCGAAGACGACGAACCAAATCCTGATGATAGACGGCTAATTAACACAGACTGGTAAGCCCACAAAATGATTCATGAATGAAATACTGAATGATGCTTCGTTTGATCAATTCGTTTCTGCTGTACAAAAATAGTTGTAGGCTATACTTGACAAAAACATGAACGAACATGATGGAGACCCAAGGTACATAATGTAGTAGTACATGTACATGTGTACAATTGTACATGTGTACAATACATGTACAGTGGAAATTTGGGGGTAATTACTATGTCTTGCGTTTTATGATTTGTTGGCAATATTAGCCAGTATTTATGAAGACATGATGGGAAAGTAATCACTGCTCAAAATTCAAATAAAATCATGATCTTTTACCATCATGCTTTAAGCATAATTGACATTTAGTCTTTCCCTTCAAATCAAAGGTTGTAGCCCCCTGCACAATAAAAATGTTTGATCTGCCCATGGAAAAATGTATTCCTTCATGATGTACCTGTCCTTGATCAGTTCATGGGGGATGTATTTCAAGATCAATTTTTAAGTAGTGCAACCCCAATGACAAAGTTACTAAAATTATATTTTCCAAACTTGTTTTTTTTTTGTAATAGGTGTTCGTGTGGACATTGTGTTCTTCAGCCTTTGCTCGCAAACTGTATATGTTGCAAAGAAGTTGAGAAGACAGAGAACATGATGCGGCAGCTGGACATCAATGTGGATGATCCCAACCAGTGCCTTACCATCCATGATTGGTTTGATGCGATCTGCCTCCACCCAGGAGTGCTTGCAACAGCGTATCTTCAGTACAGAGCATACTATGGCAGAGATGCAGTTGAAGGAACGCTTGACCAGTAAGTGATTTGAGTGTTGACTGAATGTACAAAGCCAATGTACCATCAATTTCAATTAATATTTTAGAGCAATGTCACTTTTGAATGATCTGCATATCAAGCAGATTACTTTTGATTGACCAGAATGAGCACCGGTGTTTACTTCAGAGTAACCGCACACAACTGAATATGACCTTGGTTGACCCACGTGCATCTATATCTTATTGTACATGCATTACATGTATGTAATTGTTTACTTTTGATCATGATTGCCTTTTGGTATGGTTATAGTTTTATAGCATTTCAGTTTCACATGGTGTTAACGTAAACAATATCGATACTCCACCATGCAAATCACAAATCTTATGTTTATAATTTTGTCTGATTTTTTGTTTTGTTTTACAGAAAATATCGCCATGTTGCATATCGGCAAGTGGTGAGGTGGTGTTGGGGTTATCTTGGCCGTTTCAACCGGGTGCCACTGCCATCATGTGTAATGGACGCAATCCGCAGGACGTTCCCAAACCCTGATGGACAGTACAAAGGATTTTCGTATCCACCACTGGATTAGGCCGATTTGCTTTGTTTTATTTTTTAAATTGGTAACATTCTTCCCTAGTTATAATGATCTGGAGGGAGTTACAAATTATTTTGTGCGTTCATAAACCATGATCAATGGCAGAATCAATTACGTGTGTATTTCATTTTGTGTCTTTTCGGGGGGGGGGGGAGAAGTTGATTAATTTAGCACTAATGTTAAATAAACTTGTTTTATGTTGCCAACAATACACTATGGTAAAAACATTACAAATTCGGTATGGCAGAAAGATGCCAAGAACTGAAAATTTTACAAGACCTTAGTACTTTCGAATAAATGACAAGACAAAATATGTATGTATTTGCATGGAGGAAGTTCCTTCCTCCATGGTATTTGCAACCAACAATTGAGTTTATTTTTGAGGTTAAAATATCAAAATTAAAAAAGTTGCCTCTTGATGACGAAAACAACTTAATCAAAATCCTGTACATACTTGTTTGGAACTTGGCCATTGTTCTGTTAAACCGAACTGGAAATCCTTTGAAATTCGTTTCACACTTGCTGCTCTTTTCCCAGGAAAAAACTTACAATCAGCATAACTCTACTGCTGAGCAGGTTCAGATTTTCTTGGATTAAAGCTAATTCAATTAGGTTTTTTGGCTTTGCATCACAAAAGGGAGAAGTGTGACAAAGACTAATATTGTAAATCTCATGTTGGTAAATCTCATGTACTTCTGCCTATAAAACTTAAAACTTGTTCTGAGTGTACAGTGGCAATAAATTGTAAAATACAAGAATAGAATAACAATAAATGTGTACAGGCCATGTCATTCTGTCTTCAATCAAATATTAATAATAAAAATATAAAAGACATGTGTATAGCACCAAATCCATTTGAATAAAATGCTCCCAGGCCCTTTAAATATAATAAAATAACCTAAAGTAACAATAGCAAAGATTATAAAAGATTAAATACATGGGAGCCAGATAAAGTGATAAAAACAGGCAAATATCAGCAGGGGCGGATCCAGGAATTTTGGCATGAAGGTGAAATCCTTTCGTGTATTATTCACGAACTTCACCCATTCCTTTGATATCGCAGGATCCCGCGGAAATTGAAAAAAAATGAGTCTCTGGATTCTTAATACTATTTCTAGTGCATCCACCAACAACACATGAAGTCGGCATTATATAACTGTTACACAACAACGTCGAAAAAAAGCTTCATAAAAACTTCATGCCTCTGCTGACGCATGAAAACGCATGTATATTCACGGAAGTAACATGGCGTCTTCTGTTTACTCTCGGGTGCTCATGGGTTATACGTCATCCCTTTTCGCTGGTTTACAAGTCCGCTGGTACTATATCGTGGATTTCATAGTGGATTTTCAATGGGTCTTTGTCGGGAACCAGTGCAGGGCGGGAAATTTCAAAAATAGAAGAAGCGGGGTCTAATTTTTTTGGTCAAATTGCAACATAATTATAAAGAGAAAAACATGACCACAACAATAAATTGTTACCTGAACACAACATAAACAAGGTTCGATAGTCAATTTAATGTGAGAGTTCTCGTTGTAGTCCATCTTTAAGCATTTTTTATACAATCTATGCTTATATTTGACAGATTTAATCAAACCAGCAGTCATCCAGCACTTTCTTTTACGAACAACATTAGCTTTAACTTTCTTGGCAGGAAAACACTTATCATAAAGTTTGGAAAACATTAAGTGGAACATATCAAAAGCCCCATTAGGGTCCTCGTTGGATAGCACATAGTTCCAGTTAACCTTGCTAAGTTCATTCGAAAATGAGGCAATATTACAAGCATTGATTTCCCTTCTCACATACTGTTCGGATCTCAATGGAGTTTTATGAGTACTGAATGTGGATATTTGAAAAACTGGCAAATGATCAGTGATGTCAGCAAACAAGATTCCACTTGAGATATTGCAATCAGTGTTATTCGAAATAATGTTATCAATAAGAGTAGCACTGGTTTCTGTGATGCGGGTGGGTTTGTTTATTAATGGAAGTTGGTAATTGCTGAACAAACTATTTACAAAGTCCTGAGTGGCCTGATGCGATTCATATTGAAGGAGATCTATGTTGAAATCACCCATGAAAAACGTGAGCTTATTTTCCTGATTGATTAAATGTAGAAGGTCATCAAAAGATTCAATAAAATCAACGGGGTGGACCGTAGGTGGCCTTTATAACACTCCTACAATGATATTTTTACGCCCTGGGGAAGATATTTAAATGAAAAGTGACTCACAGATATCGCTGTTTAGGGATAAATCATCCCTCTTTTTAAAAGAAAGGGAATTATGTACATACAAAGCAACTCCTCCACCTCTTTTGACTGCTCTATCTTCACCAAGAAAACTGTAACCTGTAAGTTCGTATGGTGGACTATCCTTATGCAGCCAA
>CM055819.1:53093072-53144480 GCA_029582265.1 Zoroaster sp. YZ-2022
TTTCGGGATAAAGACCTCGTGGTCAGGGCGAAAAAGGACGTCCCGGGTGACTTTTTATCCCCCGGCTCCCTCGGTCTTTATACTTTTAAAACCCGGGGACACTTTTTTCCAAATACAATTCGGGGGGATGATGCATTTGTGAAGATGGGGCCAGGTCGAGCGGTTTGTGCATCGGGTTTCGGTGGTTGAGTCGTCGAATGTGGGTTCAAATCTGGGGAATTATTACGATTTAAAACGGCGATGTTGGCGTAAATGGTTTGGCCCACCTTTGGCCGTCAGGGCCATAGTCTCGTGCCGCGATAGTAAGGGTCGCGCCGGGTCCATTGTTCGTCCGTCGGTCGTGTCCTTTTTTTACGCTTGAGGGGCCGCCCAGTCCGGGGGTGGTGCGTCGGCGTCGTAGTCGCGTCGTGCCGTCGCAACGCGCGTCCGCGCCGTCCCTCGAAACGCCTGTCGCAGCAACGCCCCCGCCCACCTTTGCTAACCCCTGGTTTGGCCGCCTTATTCGGCTTTTTCCCCGCGACAAATTTTCCAAAAAAAGTAAAAGGGATGTTAAATTGGGGGAACAGCGATACAGGGTTTAAGGGGGGAAATGATAGCGTTTGAAAAATGGTAAAAAAGGGGAAAAATTTTTTAGCCCCCTGGTTTTGATAAAATTTTGGGTTAAACTGGGTATTCCCAAAAACAGTCGTTTTCCCGGTTGTGCTGCAAATTAAAAATCTTTTTTTAATCCTGTCGCTGAAAACAATTGATAGACGGGTTTTGTTAAACGGCTAGTAAAGTTTAAAATTTGGGGAAAAAGGTGCAGTGGATCGTATACTACTTTTCCCTAAATTTTTCCAACAGTCACAGAGACAGGTCTGACAGTAAATTTTTGACGAAACAGTCATTGTTCGTGGACACTTAAAAAAACTAAGAGTATCCAAAACCCGGAAAACGATTAAGTGGTTTAAGACCAGACATTTCGTCAAAATGTTTTAATTTTTATCCTTGGGAAGAAGTTTTAAAAACCTTTCGAACTCAATGCATCATGGGGAAAATACGTTTTTTGTACCAGACGGGAGAATAACTTTCCCCTTTTTTGCTTTCATTTGGCCCCTCATATCTTTTAAACAGTTTATTGGTTTGGGAAGAAAAAAACCCCTTAAATAAAAAAAAGTCTTTCCCCCTTGGGTGCCGGTTTTTAATTTTTAAAACCCCGAAAAACGGGGTTTTTTAAGTTGGGTTTTTTCCCCAGGGTGTGTAAATTTTTGAAAAGGTGGTATCGTGCGCACCCCCTTCTAAAGTTTAAACCCCTTTAAATTTTTTTTTCTGTTTTTTTTTGTTTGAAATTTTTTTTCCCAAGGGGCGCTTTTGGGGGGCCCCGGGACGGCAATTTCCCCCCGGGGTTTTAAAATTTTAAAATTTTTCCCTTTTTTAAAAAAAAAACCTTAAAACCCCCTTTTTCAACCGTTTTTGGGCAGACCCCGGAAAACACCACCGTTGAAATTTTTGGCTGGAAAAGGGGGGGAAAAAAAAAAATTTAAAACGAAAAAGGGAAAGGGGCCCCCAACGCGGGGCGCGGCGCGGGCCCCTTTTCCCAGCAGCGCTTGCACGGAAGGAATTCAAAGGGAACCCCGGGGGGGGCCTCGGGGGGACAAAAAACCGGGAAAAGCGGGGGAAAAGGGGGCCAGCCCGGGGGGGGCTTTACCGGGCCCGGGGGCCCCCCGGGTTAAGGGACGGGAAAAGAACCCACCGGGGCCCTTTTAGGCGCAAATAAAAAATTCCGATCTGGTTTAAAGGGAAAAAATTTTAAAAATTTTAAATCCCACTTTGTCTGGGAATTTCCCTTTTTTACCCCTAAATTCCCCTTGAGGGGGATTGTTTTTTTTTTTTAATTTAAAAAAGGGTGTAATATCGAAAGGTTTAAAGGGGTTTTTAGCCCTTGGTGGGAGGCCGACTTTTTTTCCGCGAGGGCCGACGCGACTGTGCGACGGCACGACGCGATTACAAGCACGCACGGCGCGACCATCTGGCTGGCACGGCTGACGGCAATGTCTGACGGCGACGACTGAAATACGCACGCTGCCCCTGTACAGAAGCGGTACAAACCATGCGACGGGCACGACGCGACGGCACGACGCTGACAATGTCGGCACTGACGCTTTGACAATTCTGTTCGCTCTGACAACACAATACTGACTCTGACAACTTTGTTTACTGACAATGCGGTTTAACGACGCGACTATGGCGCCGTTGACGGCGCAAACGGCTAGGACCAAACCATTCACGCTTGCCATACATCCGCCGTTCGTAAATGGCAGTAATGGAATTTCCATCAGAATCTCAGTGCACCGTGGTACTGTAGTGTCCTGAGCAAGACGCTTTACTATAATTGCTTCTCTCCACCCAGCAGTAAATGGGGCACCTGTGGAGGGGCAGAGTTGGTTGTTGTGTTTTGATTAGCCCTATATGCGCTGAATAACGCAGCAATTGAGATGTATACTCCCCAGGTAGCTGAGATGGTTTCAGGAATGATTTATGAGCCTGGTGAGCAGTGGTAATAATGTACAGCGCTCTGATACCTTGTTTAAGAGCGCTTTAAAAATGCCCGACATTATTATTATTATTATTATTATTCCCAGTAATTCTTTGTGTATTGTGATTTTTTTCAGAGCAATCCGACATAGATAATGTATTTTAAATAACTCTCTATAAAATTCTATCTTTTGTCTTGTAGCGATTTTTTTGCTTGTATTTTGTACATGTTTTTATGTTCCTTTATGTACCAATTAAAACGCATTTGATGCATGTATAAATTTTTATGAGTTTATATTTTTGTACTACTGCCTGTAATAAATTCCATTTCTTTTGTCTGTTTTGTTTCTGTATGTCTCTTTGGGTTTGTTTGTTGTTCATCATTTTTGTATACTGCCTGTAATATGATCTATAAATAAATACAAAAATGTCCAGGCATTATGAGTAGTTCTACTGCCTTGTCGTAGATGGTAAACCAATAAAAAAAAAAAAACCCACTTTATTATGATTTCATACTTATGCCGTGGTTTGATGGTTACTATAGAACCAACAACCAAAACGGTAACAATGCATACATGGTGTGCGGTGGTTTTACAAATGCTAAGCGCGGCCCACTTTGGAAGCCAGCTGTCTTAGGAGTGGATGTGTAATTCTGAATTCAGTCAACAACTCGTGTACGTAATTTCTCTGAAAATTACAATGATATTCTAATTTAATTTTAGCTGTGATTTTGCCATTTAATTTTGGCGTCACCATGTCCCCTTGTGATCTATGTAAATGGGGACATGTGTTGGGGCTATGACCCAGGCCGAAGCAGGTGATGACCGCGCCGCGCTTATCGAAGGCTTTGCCAAACTTCAAATCAATTCATATGATTAAATTCGTGCGAAGAAAGGACATTTGCGCTGAAAAAACAACGTGAATGACGATAATTGCAAGGATATTACATAGAATACCATTCTTTTTCTGAGAAAAGTAGCAATTATATAACAATAATGATCAATCATCGGATTGTATTTTTAATCTTACATATACAATTTGACAAAATGTTGCTACACAGGATATAGCACATCCTGACAGGTCATGGTCTTCTCATATAAAATGTCTGCAAATGCTCTCAGAAAACAATGTATAAAAAAGAGATATGTACAGAAATAGTGGCGCACTGTGGATTTCCCATGGAGGAGGGGTCACATTCTCATTACTCGCCTTAAGTTCCAATTTCACAATCCCGCTTCCTGCGAATATTGTGTTACTACGGAATCAGTTAAATAAAGAGTTAATTGATGGTCGGAGTGACGTTAATATGTTGTCAGGAGGTATGCGTGTGTGTGTTCAGGTGGTGCGGGAGGTTCAATCAAACATATCCAATTCCAAACCCAATTTTATTGCTGGTGGTAATTAGGGGTGACCTTTATTTGGTCAAAAATATATGAATAGTTTGTATTATCTTGTAACTACTTCACCATTACTAAAACCATGAAAATAATTTCCCCTGTCTGTCATCCCTTTACCATGAATCAGCCTGAATCAGTTTACAGAATACTATATTGTTTTAAATAATAAATTTGGGGTGGGAGTATCATTGGGGGAGGGGGGGTTACTCAAGCTCAGAGCCCAGAGCCCAGAGCCCCTCAGGTGCGAAATTGTACACGTTAAATGATAAATAGCTCCTCAGTATGAAATATTTCAAGAGATGTTTTATGCCATCATCAAACCAAGTAAGTTATTATTTTTAATAGCGACTTTAAAGTGGGGCTGGGCAAATATCAATAACTGACCTTTCCCCATTTTAGAGAGGTTATGGCTATCAGAAATATTTTTGTCATCTCAACCTGTTGCACAGGTAAGTATTGTAAAAATGTTGTCTAAATTAAGTCCTAACGATGTATTGCCCTGTTTTTGTGCTATTTTAATAGACATTTTTTGGAAATTTTGCTCAAGCCTCAGAACCCCAAGTCCCAGGTGCGAGGAAATTATACATGTTAAATCAGGCAAATACTGCTTCAACCCAGGTAAAAAAACTGTAAAATGTACTTTTGTCTGGAACCCCTTTTATCTCGAATTAAGAGAAGCCCTAAGGTCTGCTGGAGGAAAACAAATGTCCCCTATATTACGTTAACACGGGCAACAGCACTGAAATTTTCGAAGCTCGGTGTCGAGTTGTTGCCAATTACTGGGTGATTTACCAACTGAAGGGGTGAACATGCGTGGCGACAATAGAATTATAAAAAAAGTAAAGAGCCACATCAGCGCCGCAATTTTGTAGGCAAATACTTAAAGCAAAGAATCTCTAGCTTGGACAAAATTGCAACATTCTGTCGTATAAAACAAATGATTCGCGCGACCAGAAATAGATTAACAGAGGACACTTAACATGTGTTGGTGTAACGCAAGACACGATGCTCTATATAGTGTCCTTGGAGTCATTATGATGGACGGATCCAGGACGGACATGGATACATTTTCCATGTATACTGGGGGTGGGAAGGAGGAGGTGAGGTGGTGGGTAAAAGTCGCCACTCTCCGGTGGCGTAAATACCCCCCACACCCTGAAAGGCCATCAGTCTACCATATCCCGACCTCCATTTGCCATCTTATTACTCTTTTTGTTTACAAGTGATGTCATGTAATTTCTGTACAAACACTCGTACTTGACACAGTGCCCAGTTGATTGATCACTTTACACGACAGCGCCCGGATGTTCACTGTACATACACACACACACACACACACACACACACACACACACACACACACACACACACACACACACACACACACACACACACACTCACACACCACCCTCATCGCGACATTGATTTGGTGGGTATTCCTTTGTTCGTCTCTATTATCCTTTTTCCTTATAATTCTCCTGTGGGTAAAAGATTTTCTATAGTTACCTTGTGGGGGTCCAATTGTATTGTGTTTTGGACCCTATTAACGAATGGTGTGCACGTCGTTTACACACACACACAACCCTCACACACACACACACACACACACCCTTACATGTAGACCACAAGCAAACTGAGACGATGCTGGGTATTCTATCAAACGGAGGACAGTGGTACAATTTTGGGTAGTATTTTATCAAATTGAGGATACATACACAATCACTGTCTGTGATGATTACTCTGCACTTTAGGGTATGTATATAATGTTTTTCTTAGTGCTTGGGAGATATTAACCTCTGTTATCTTCCCGCATAATTAGTCAGCATAAATAGTCAGCATAATTAGTCAATGAATACAGGAATGATAAATCTGCTCGCTGGGCAATTTGGAGGTAAATTTGTCTTTTTGGCTTTAATCCTATTTTTTCTATTGTCTGTTCTAGAAGCGTGCATAATACCTTTCTTCAGTTCACTCTAACTTTCAACTTTGATAGAGCTTCATTGTGTTTTGCAAAGTCTTTTAATGTTCACGCCGTTCGAGTGCGAAAAGCCACAGGACAGAGCCGCTTCAATGTCACGCTTGCGGGTAGTTTCTTCATCATCGAAAAAATCTGTAGTCCCTCCATGACGCCTCTTCTCTTCTACAGTCCATGGACGATGCTGCCCTCTTCGAGATAACGGGAGGCCCCCGGGGACCAGGATGGGCCGCAACCCAAAAGTTTCCCTATAACAGTTAAAGTAATTAAAAAGACAATTTAGACATAGGGAAATCATTCACTCTCGGTGCAGCTGAGGCTGGGAACAGAGAGAAAGAGAAATAATAACTAATAATGTGTGGACTTATATACGCATGCGTTTATCCACCAATGGAGTGGTGCCTCAAAGCCTATTATTACCCTGCTCATCAGGCTCATAAATCATTCCTGAAATATCTCAGCTCCCCTGGGGAGTATACAGCCTCAATTGCTGCCATTACAGCACATATAGGGCTAATCAACCAACTCTGCCTCTCACTGCAGTACCCATTTAACCCCTGGGGTTGGAGAAGCAATTAGGAGTTAAGTGTCTTGCTCAAGGACACAAGTGTCATTGCGGGCGGGAGTCTGAACCCCATATTCTGCTGCTAACACCAGAAGTCTTGAGTCCGTGTAAGACTAGACCCCGCTCGGCCACGACACTCCATTAACCCTCCTATGCCCATGCCGAAATTTGGCCCAGTCAGCACGGTGCACTCACAGACAGTCACTTGAGTATTTTTGGGTGCATTGCCAATTATTAGGTCAAACCACAGAGTCACACAGAGCTGTGTATGTACTGTTGTTGAGTGGTTTTAGTTTTACCTCCTAGCCACATGTCCTTGCATTTATTTGAGTGCACTGCACAAAATCAATGGGTTGGGAGTTACATACAAATTTTGAGTGTATTTGAGTGCACCGCACAAAGTCAATGGGTTGGGAGTTACATACAAATTTTGAGTGTGTATTTGAGTGCACTTTCAAGTCAATGGGTTAAGAGAGACATAAAATTTTGAGTGTCTTTTGAGTGTTAAAAACCTCATAGAGGGTTAACCCTCCATGCCCAGAGCTGAAATTCTGGGCCCAGTCAGTACGGCACTCACAGACAGTCACTTGAGTTATTTTGGGTGCATTGCCAATTAGTAGGTCAAACCACAGAGTCACAAGGTAGAGCTGTGTATGTACTGTTGAGTGGTTTTAGTTTACCTCCTAGCCACATGTCCTTGCATTTATTTGAGTGCACTGCACAAAGTCAATGGGTTGGGAGTTACATACAAATTTTGAGTGTATTGAGTGCACTGCACAAAGTCAATGGGTTGGGAGTTACATACAAATTCCTTTGAGTGTATTTCAGGCACCGCACAAAGTCAATGGGTTGGGGAGTTACACAAATTTTTGAGGTATTTGAGTGCACTGCACAAAGTCCAATGGGTTGGGAGTTATAACCAAATTTTGAGTGTATTTGAGTGCACTGCACAAAGTCAATGGAGTTAAGAGAGATATAACATTTTGAGTGTCTTTGAGTGTTAAACCGAGTAGAGGGTTAACCTTCTATGCCCAGGCTGAAATTCTGCCCGTGGCCCAGTCAAGCACCTGCACTCCCAGACAGTCACTTGAGTATTTTTGGTGCATTGCCACTGGGTAGGTTAGGTCAACTACCACAAGCCTGCGCCAAAGCTGTATGTATCTGTTGGAGGTTTTAGTTTTACCTCCTAGCCACATGTCCTTGCATTTATTTGAGTGCACTGCACAAAGTCAATGGGGGGGAGTTACATACAAATTCTAGAGTGTATTTGGAGTGCACTTTCGCACAAAGTCAATGATGGGTTAGGAGTTACACAATAAATTTTGAGTGTATTTGGAGTGCACTGCACAAAGTCAATCGGGTTAAGAGAGACATAAACATTTTGAGTGTCTTGAGCAAGTTAAACCTATAGGAGGGTTAATAGAGAGAAGAAGAGAATGAGAAAGATAGAGGAAATAGATGCCAGACTGAAAACAGATGGAAAAAAAAAAATATAAACAGCCAAAACTTACTGTTATCATCATAGGAATCATCACTCGAGTCTGATACAGTCAGAAGAATCACTGCTGTCAGCTATCAGTGGTGAAGCCCTCTGTAAATATAAATAAGAAACAATAAAGAAATGATTAAAGTATTTCTGCTCGTCACAGCAATGAATGTGCTTAGCACACAGTGGGAGGGGGGGGCGAGAGGATGAGAAAATGTATCGGTCACTACATTTTAGGCAATTGAGGAGCCCAAACAAAAAAGTGAGGGGTACACACAGGGGAGATATTAGGTTTCACAGTGGCTGTACGTACCTCCAGTGACATGTAACTCTTGCAGTGATTTTGCCATGCTGGGGACCCCAAGTGCCCCTCTCCAAGCTGAGGAAAAGTCGTGACAGTTGAGTAACCCTCTCGAAATGATTATCTGGCATCTGGTAGTATTCACGATGGACTACGCAATCGTGACCCATGTAAGTCTGCCAGCCAGGTTTCCAGCTGATGGTCCTTCAAGGCAAGAATCTGTGATGCAGTCGCTTTCACATGTTTTCAAGTTTGGTAGAGCGGATGCTGTCGGCATTGTCGGAGGGCCTGCATCGCTTGCATCGCCTCTGAGACAGTCACTTCCTCGAATATGGCTCATGCCTCCATAACAAGACTGCGTGCAAACAAGTACACGTTATTCTGTGCACCTCAGCTTGAATTCTTCTTTGCAACCAGAGTACCCCAACCACGTCGTCTTGGCCTCGTTAAGGGAGAAGGACTGGCAAAGCACAGTTCTGTTCCTCTCTACCAACTATTTCCAACGACTTTGAACATTTTGCAGAGGTGCTTTCGAGATCAGTGAGCACGCAGTCCCTAGCCGAGCAACAGATGTTTGTGCTTGTTGAAATCTTTCAACTTTCATCTTGAAACTTCACCCACCTCCTGGCGATTGATTGACACATATGAGGCTGCACAGTGTAGGCCTCATTCAATATCTTCCAGGGTCGCGGGCCCTTGTTTCCCCCGGGCAGCTTGAAGGGAGTTTTTGCTGTCACCAGTGTCATTGAGAAACGATGACATTTTAAATCCTACATCAGCATTTGGTGGGGAGAATGAAGTGGGGTTATGTCGCTTTCCTTGGTACAGCGTTCTGCGCATTGGGTGGACACATGTTTCTCTCCATTTCATTTCACACAATTGCAGGAACTGGTCGGATGTTTGTAAGCTTTGTGCCTTTCACCGGACTCCAGAGCATTTCCATTGAATGAATGCCGCAATTTTCTTAGATGTAATGCCCAATCTTCAGTGCTAGAGATGGAACATTGATACAACTAACACTTCACTGAAGCTCTGCGATATCCTGAAGTTGTAGCCTTTTAGATATATCACTCATGAGGTAGGTGGGGATGGATGAATACTTTCAAGTGCGATGCATTTGGTAGGTTGCGTTTTTTCGCAGTTGGATGACGAGGCGACCCAATTGCGTAGCTTATGCTTCGGATATATCCCATGTTGAGTTACGTCCGGGCCCGAGCTTCAGGTATTCACTTTGGCTATTACCATCTGGAGCACCAGTGAATCGGGTTTTGACTATGATAGATATATCATCTCTCTTCATGGGACTTAAAACTTTGTTCAACTTGAAAGATACATTGTCAACGTGAGGAGGAGGTTTCGGCAAATCACTCTTGTGAACCACTCGTCCACGCCTACACCCTCCATCAGTATGTGCATTGAGCACAGGCTTAATTGGGCACCGTGTCTCCAAAGATCACCGCGTACATACAATAACCAAAAACAATGTATGCAACGGTCCATAGTCATGGGGATCATGCCTTATGATTGGGCCTATATGCCATATGAGGACACCGTCACCCTCCTCGAAGTACTCTTTGCAATTGTAGGTTCTGTGATTACCAACATTAGCGTATTTTCAACAGAAGATTGTTACGGCACTACGGTTGGTCTCCGAGTAATATCTACAACTCTCTCTCTTTCTTCCTTATGGCAAGACCGAAGATGACGGGGCAACTTAGCCTGAGGTTCGTCCACACAGTAAAACAAAAGTGTTTTGTCCCATTTCCCTTTGACTCCACCCATATTACTGGTCTGCATGACTGTCACGCATACAGTAGTTCTCATCGGGTTCAAAATCATCAGGTAGAGCTGTGTGGCTCGTTAGTTGGGCTGCTAGACATGTCCGAGGCTTGAGGTAACACTGAAAGGGTTGGTTGGCCACCGTCATCCTGCACTGTGGCGATGGGTGGACCAGTTACTACAATGAAATAAAACACACATATTTACGGTCAGCAGTGATACACGCTTATTTTCGATCTGGGAAAGGCTGCAGTGAAAGGGGAAAGGGGGGAGCTACGGCCAAACCCCATTAACCCCTCCATTATCAGTGTAGTTCTTTCACAAAGGTGGACCCATGCCAAAATGTCTCAACTGGGACATGTTGTGGCACGAGATGCCTTATCTTATCTAATGATTAATGGCATAGCCCAAGGCTCTTCAGAGAGATGAGGTAAACTGAAGCAGCCACCTTTTGTTTCATTGCAAGGCTAACTTGAAAATAAACCAGTGCAGTAAATGCGCTGCGCTTATACACGTACTGTGTGAGGATCAGAACAGTTTGGTTTTTGTCCCACACCCAGGGCATTTTGGGGTACCCATGAGTAGTAGTAGTTAGATGGGGGTTCTAAGATTAACTACTAAAAAATGATTTTTAAAAATCATTTTTGGCGGTGTTGTCCCAAAACCCCATCTATCTAACTTCCTACTCTCTGTACCATTCTTTTGTACAGTATGCAATATTTTGAGGCATGCACACAAAAAGCATTGTGTACTCAACAGTTTTTTTGTTGCAGCATTTTGGAGACTGCATGTATAGAAGGGTTAATCGTGTGTGTAAGAGTACTTACTTTACAGGGCAACTTTTTTTGGTGACGACCCCTATGTTCCATGTTGTAAGATACTTATAGCATAATGCGATTGACCACTCACTGGGAAAAATAATATAAATCACAAACCTAGATTAGCCCTCCTACACATAGAGAGAGGGCCAGACTGTAAACCCAAAATGTCCAAATGTTGTGGCCACACACATACACTGCTTCTGTGCATATGCTTCACACTGCCCCTTTAGTAAGTCTCCATTGTACATACACATATTGTTATCGAAGGATACCACAGTTGACCTTTTATTGTTAGTAAGCAGGTTAAACCAAACTCCCAATAATAATTGGCACCATCAGCTGTTGAGAACAATAAACCATACAAAGCCCCATTGGGATTTCTCAGTGAGTTGTTGGTAAACACCAGACTTCTCCATAGTAACCTTACCAGCTCATCTGAGTCTGGAACAAGTATTATGCCCTGCAATACGGATCATCAGCACTAAAACCAACAGATGGCGAAGGCATTATTGCTATGCCGTGTAAAGCTATGGGGTTACCACTTGATAATAGCATGGGTTGTAGTGAGCCTGGCATGAAGCTTGCTTAAAGATTTCCGGTGATTGCAGGAGGTTGTAACAGACCAACCTCCTACAATCAGCAATCAGTAAATTTTCAAGTGTCATTCAAGCCAGCCATGCCACTAATAAGCCGTGCTATGGTAGGTATAACTCATCATAGTTATACTGCATTACGTGTAACATAATGCCTCACTATGTCCGCGTTGGTTTAAGTTTTTTGTGTTATATTGCAGGGCAAACATACTTTGTTCCAGACTCAGTAACTGGTTTAACAGAGTTACCATGGAAAGTCTGTTTAAAAATAACTGCTGAAAAATCCCGATGTGGGGACATGGAGGCTTGGTATGGTTTATTGGTCTCCAATGGCCGATGGTAATTATTGACCGGAGTTTGGCTACTGTAGCAACTCTGCGCCAAAAATCAGGTCAACTGTGGTATAAGCATGTGTCTTGTATGTCAGTTGTATGAGCAGTTGGTTCTGAAAGAGCGCCGTTGGGTAACGTGCGCCTTTGAAACAGTGTACCTGCCTCAAAATGTCTAGACCACCAGGGCTCCTTTTCTTAAATAGCACAACACCTCCCAAAGAGATTACTAGTTACACATGGTTGTACCCGCAAGTTTACTACTATAGTTATACTCAGCATAAGTAGTAGTTTTACTATCATCCACACGGAAATTCATCCACACCATGGCCTTCAACCATCACTTACTAATACTATATAAATAGAATTTGAGTCAGATTCAGGCTTCCCCAACTCCTCAGTACTTAACCAACTCGTACTCCAACCACTCCGTACCTTAACTCGTACTTCAACCAACTTGTACCCCAATTGGTTCAACTGGCCCCATTTCAAACCAACCCGTGACGTAGTTGGTTGGACGAGTTTGTCGGAGTAATGGTGCTGGTCAAGGCAAGTACGAGTTGAGTTAATGTAATTAGATAATTGGCACGAATCCAATGAGTTGACCAAAATGAGCACAGAGTTGGTTGGAGTACGAGTTGGGGGAAAGTACGAGTTGACCTGCTTTCCATATAAATAGGACCTGGTTTGGTGTTAAAATGACAGCTCTATACTGTGTTTTGTATAATGTATTGTTCAATAAACTTAAAATATAATGATTATATATAAAGAGTTATAATAAGTCAGCTATGTGGGCATTTCATACATACAACCCAAGAGGCTGTGGATCACATTATTATATTACATGTTAATCGTCATTATATTAAATGATTACACTATGGTAGGCCCCTACGACAAACGGTTACTGAACTAACCTAAATAACAAATGCATCTGAGATCGAGAGCATACTTTAAAATTGCCATAATTTTCTATAGACTTTACATTTTAGTAGCCAATCGTTAGTACGGCATAGTACATTCTGACTTGGCTTACCTGTATCTTGTGAGCGGCCGAAAAATACCCGTCTCTCTCTCTAGCACTAGGCAGGCACGCACTGGGTGGAAAAGCGACGCCATCTTTGAGTATACCAAAAGCATCTATGCTGATGACAACAACAGCAAACGCGTCTCCACATGTCAAAGTATTGTAACTAGAGAGGCGCGTGGTACATTTCCAGGCGATTCCGTAAATCCCGGACGACAAAGATGTGTGACCCCAGCACTCCGTCTTTTTTCTCTATAAGACCTGACGGCTTTCAAAACGTGAGATATTTCACTGGCCGTCATAAATAGCTGTTCAGAGTTGCCAATTTTCACTACGTTAGTTCAAATCGAGGACGTCCTCGTTTTGCATCGCGATGCTCGGTTGGCTAGTATGAATTTACATGGAAGACCTCACTTGACGTGATTAACACGTACATACTGTACACACACACACACACACACACACACACACAGGTAAGCGTAGCTATCGTTGTGTGGACATTCCTTGTTCTCGATGTGTACTTAGGATAGGAAATTCTTAAATCGTTCCCTATTTCACAGAAGAGTGTTTTGAAAGCGGTTTTCGTTCTATTTTTCCCTTTTAATAATATCCTTCGATTTAAGTCAAAGAACCTGACTAGACAAATCACTAATTTCAGAGATACTCGTACTTTTCCAAAGTCCAAAAACATTGTGTGGACGTGTGTAAGTCCACCCACACACACACACACACACACACACACACACACAGTGCCCGGCTGTTCATGTTTGATGAATATGTTTAAACCATCAGGATACATAGATTATTAAATAATTCCAATATAAAATTACATTTTAAAAACATTAATATGATCTGATATACTTTGCAGACTGGGTGAAAAAGAACTCAGGTGTTCTTATATATAGCTGCGAATATCGAGTATCGGGGTTTGATCTATCCACAGTGTGTCTGACAAATATCGATATTTATAAATTACTTGTAAAAGTGAAGGCGGTGGGGAGGGGAGCGGTGGAAAGGGTAAGGATGACCGATCACACATGTGTGGTGAGCGGAACCATGAGATTTTTTTTTCATTTTATTTAATTTTATGTATTTTTTTATTCAACTAAACCCTCCTTAAAAGCGACATTACGCTAAATTTCATAGATTTGGAAATATTTATTTTAATGCCGTCAGCACATAAGTACATATACAACAGTACAGCAATAGATTACTTGACACAAATGTTACATGTTAAGAGATTTTGTCACAATAGATATGGTTTGACGGAATCATTTATGCTCAGGAACACACAGGTTTACTTCTTATGGTTATAGTTTAAAATGGCTTTGTTTTAAAATGCACCACCCTGTATAAGTGATATGTAAATGTTCTATGAGAACACTCTGTGCCACTGTAACACATGCAAACTCAACTCCTTTCTTCAGAAGTTGGGATCCTGTGGAGGATCCAAGCCCTTAATTATTCATGAATTGGAATTGTCCAATCATAGCCAAGAGTTTTAACCATAATCAGGTGCAGGTGAGAGTATTTATTGTTCATAGCTTTTTGACCAATCAGGGGCATAGCTTTGCAATCCAGTGTTGGGTTTTGGAGGAAAATGCACATGTATGCTTCATCTCTGTGTCTACCAAGCTTTTTGTGCAAGCTGGATAATTTTACCCACTGCACCACCCAGCTCCTGCCTTCTCTTGCAGGTTCTTTACAGTGGCGTCTTTAACAAGATTCGAAGACAGCCAATCTCCTAATAATAACACAGCATGATTTTACATGTGTCATTAGTGTTAAGGAAGTTATTGTTACTGATAGTGTTACTGATATTGATAGTGTTTGTAATACAATACACTGTGATTTTAACTTTGTAAGGGGTCAACAGCCACTCCTCTTATGTACCTCAGTGGGGTGGATGCTGTATCTTCCATAGGCACAAAACATGGCTGTAACCTGCACAAGTGATTTTGACCATATAATTTGGTTCTGGTCTGATTAGCCCCCTGGGCCTGGGTGCCCATTCATTAGCTGGTTGGCCCTGTGTGCAAATGGTAGTTACGTACATGTACGTTGGACAATCTGGGTGTCCATTGTATCTGTTGTTTCTTTGGGCCTGTTAGCCCAATGTTTTGATGCCAGCTTGCCCAAATCCAATTCGATATCTGGCGAATAAGTTTATAATAAAACTTGATTACTTTAAGCTGTATGAAACTTCACAAAGTTGTGTCTTGAGTTTCATCCATTAATGAGTCCGAGTATAAGTGAATATTATTATTTGTCAACATGCTTAGGAAAAATAAGTGAAGCATAATGTTTTAATTTGTGCACTTTTCCCTGTTGGACGAACAAAAAGTGAAAAACTTAAACAGGAAAGAGACGACAGCAAAGACAAGATGACGACAGAGACTCTGGTTAATTAAACATTTAAAAGATGAATTTAATCTGATGTAACAGGTTGCTTTAAATCCGCACTTGAGACGTCTGGTATTCCAACATGAAATACCAGGGTTAGGTTTGATTATAGTTAACATAAAAATCACCATTCAGTGCACTGTGAGTGCCATGTGAATCTACAGATGAAGCCACAGTAAACATATTACTAAAATTGACCAACAATAAACCAAGTTTACACTTTCAATCTTTCTGACCGGCAATAAACCAAGTTTACACTTTCAATCCGTTCGTAACACCGATATTTCTGACCGGCAATAAACCAAGTTTACACTTTCAATCCGTTCGTAACACCGATATTGCTGACCGGCAATAAACCAAGTTTACACTTTCAATCCGTTCGTAACACCGATATTTCTGACCGGCAATAAACCAAGTTTACACTTTCAATCCGTTCGTAACACCGATATTTCTGACCGGCAATAAACCAAGTTTACACTTTCAATCTGTTCGTAACACTGATAGTTCTGACCGGCACATAAACTAAGTTTACACTTTCAATCTGTTCGTAAACACCGATATTTCTGACCGGCAATAAACCAAGTTTACACCCTCTTCAATCAAGGTTCCTAACACTGATATTTCTGAGCGGCAATAAACCAAGGGTTTACACTTTCAATCTGTTCCCCTACACCGATGTTTCTGAGCGGCAAATAAACCAAGTTTAACTTTCAATCTGTTCGTAACACCGATATTTCTGAGCGGGCAATAAACCCAAAGGTTTATGCGCTTTCAATGTGTTCAACAAACACCGATATTTTCTGAGCGGCAATAAACCAAGTTTACACTTTCAATCCGTTCCTAACACCGATATTTCTGACCGGCAATAACCAAGTTTACACTTTCAATCTGTTCGGCTAACACCGATATTTCGACTGGTAATAAAAACAAGTTTATACATTCAATCTGTTCGTAACGCTGATATTTCTACAAATTTTGCTACACCAATGCCACAAAGACAGATTTTCATCAATAGCCAGATTCCAAAATTTCTTGAACTCATCGTTTGATGAAAAGGAGTTCCATTTAAACAGAGAGAGGCATTACGCGTATAATTATTTGTCTGTCTAGTACATACCGGTAGTTTGTTTTGAGATTAATAGATAATTTATGGCTAAAAAGCCACCATTATTAAAAGCAACATATCATTCATATAAATAATATATAGAACCTTGTGGAACTCCTTGAAGAAATACATTTATCAAAAGAGTTGTTTAGAATTATATATGACACAAATTGTATTCTGTGTGTTAAGCAACTCCCTGAACCAATCCAAAAGGCCAATCCACGGTTACCAATATGTTCTAACTAATCAATAAGAATATCATGATTTACAGTGTCAAAAGCCTTTGACAGATCCAGAAAAATACCAATCGAAAATTATTTTCGATAGCATAATATAATTATATTCAACCTTTCTGTATGGTTGAATACTCTGATTCAGCATGAAAATATGTTTTATACTAGACAACTAATCTGTGTATGAAATGGGAGCCAAGATCCAACAGATTTATTGGACACAAATGGAAAAAAAAAAAAAAAAAAAAAATTCACCTGGTGGGTCACTTTAGGGAGGTCAAAATTTCGGTAACGGAATTACGGCGAAGGACAAGCAGTTTTCAGGTCTTGCATGAATTAATAAATCTCTGATGTGAAGTTTAGTAATTTCCAAAAGGGGTGTTATTTGGCAGTATATAGACTTTTAGTAGGGTTAATAACACAATGCAAACATAACATTTGAAATATTATTCTTTTCATTGAAAAAATTACCTTCAATCATAGAAACGGAATATACGTCAGGACGGTAAAGAATTACGTATTGTATTTGTACAGTGTCTAAAAAATGGCGCTAAATGCAAGGCAAAAACAGTATAAAACAGTATTTTACTTGGATTTCTACATTTTAGGCATGTCTATTTTGTGTTTTTTAATGATATGCAATAATGTTCTCACAAGTACATATCCTGAACATACATAATCCAATTAAATCATGCCAACTTTACAATTACTAACCAAACCAAATTTAATGAGGGGAGGTTTACTACTGCCCATAAACACTGTACAAATACATGTACAATAGCATACTTTTGCATTCAAACTAAACATTTGTCATCATTTTGTAGAGAAACAAAGTTTTTTATTGAAAAATATTTATTAATTAACATTAAATAAAGTTTATCGCCAGAAGATGCCAAAAGTCACAGTAAAAAGTCATTGTAACAGTAAATAAAACTAGCAGATATAAGTGCAGTGCAAATCCCGTAACCATGGTTACTGTAATTACCATACCATATATTAAAAAAGTACTAAGCAATGTCCGAAAGTGAATTTTATAAAACTTGTAGGAGGTATAGGTTTAGAAATAAAACAATGTTGCGGATTTTTTTATTTTATATTTTCTTGCCCAAAATTACTTTTTGTGCATTATTTTGTAATGGAATTACGTGTGGTTTTTTTTCATGTTTTATTTACAAAATTTTTGGAGAACACAGAAAAAATCATTTTAATTTTACATACATACAAAAGTAATCTTTTGGAAATATTTATCTTGAGACACACAAACAATTATTTTCCCACAAGGCCTCTACTAATCACAATGTCCAAGAGAATTCAAATTTTGAATTTTAAAAAAAAAATTCCACATTTTCAGAACTTACCACCAAAAAATCCATATTCCAAAAAACACGGTTTTCAAATCTTTAACCACTTGGATTGGATTCTATGAAATTCTGGTGTAGAATCAATATGAAATATTCCTCTATTGCTAATGTAAACTTTGAAAATTTTTTTTCTCTCCCATGGAGAATTGTGAACGATGATTATTGGAACCAGACCAAAATTCTCCCATACACAAAGTATGGTGGCTAAGAAAGGCCTCAGAAATTGGGCAAACGTTCCCACTCCCTTTTGAAAAAGTCGTTTAAAATACAGCACGTAAGCAGAATTTCAACTGGTCCAGCTTTATTTTGGCTGCAATTGGACATCGTTTCATATATAAATAAATAAATAGATACAAAAAAAAAAAAGTAATAATCATTGGCAATATTCTATATCATTGTCAGCTCTTGCTTATTCAACAAAATATGATGGATTTTATTTTCTATACAGGGCTCCCCAGCAAAACCTGTAAACCTATAAAACCTATATATTTAAAAAAAACATATATTAACCTATACCCGGTATAACAATCTCATTTTTAAACTTCCTGCACACATTTTAAAACTTCCCATAAAACTTTCTCATGGCTTTTGAAGAAAAGTATAAAGAGATGAAGCCAAAACAGTTAAAAGGCCAAACTGTACATATACGAACTGCTCTTAGATTTTCACCCGGACAGGGGTATGTGGTGCATATGTTAAAAAGTACTCAGAAGGTAGGTAATTTACTCAAAAAAACGTATTACTTATTCACTGTATAATCGCGGGAAAATAACCTATAAAAGCCTATGTTTTGGCATTTGTACAAACCTATAATAACCTACATTTTGCCAAAAAACTATTTAAAAACCTGAGGCCTATATTTGGTAGATTAGGTACTGGGAGGCCCTTATGAGTACTTCAAAGTAACAAATTAGGCTAATCAGTGGGGCTTCCATGTACCTTTGATGTTGAAAATTCTACCTTTTGGATGAGAAATGATTATCAAAATAATTCCTTTTTGCCGTTATCATTAAGACTGTGAGATGGCTTTTATACCGTGCGTAAACAGATTTATTTTGAAAGGTCATGATTCTTTGCGTATTATATATACATGTATTTTTTTCCTTCTAATTGAATTATAAATTTCTTCAGTTACAGTAATCATGGTGATTGTTTTTTTTTTTACAAGGCATGCATAAAATCACTTGAGGAAAACATTTTTCATAAAGTTGAAGTATCCCGTCTGAGAATTGATCATGCACTCTATTCATATTTTCTGAGATATATATAAATCCCATTAGTTTCTTGTTGATTTATTGAATAAAATTGCACAATATTTGTTTTACTAAAATCACGCTTATGTATTATAGGTCATTTACAACCTTAACTTTACATTTATCAATAACCATAAGTTTACCGATTTTTTTTCTTCTATTAAAATAAAAAATAAGAAAAAATAAAATAAGAGCGAGAGAGAAAATGGTACATAAAGTGTTGTTTTTAAGTGGTGTTTGGAGGGGATTACCCCACTGGGCATGCATACACAAATTCTGAACTTACAAGGCATAATTGGCACATCCAACCCAAAATAAGTATCTGGGGTTTGTAAATAATACCAGTTATGATGTTTATACCTGTATTTAAGTTTTCAATTTTCGATAAAGCATGATTCAAATTCTGAGAGTATTAATACAAAATCATTTCTTTATTTTCATAAGTAGGGCCTATATTTTTCTTTTTTAATATAAAGTGCTACCGGTAGTCCACCAAATTGCTTTATGTTCTGCCGTGGCATAAGCCTCATTGTTATCTTATATTGAATAATATTGTACACATGTAATGAGTATTGGAATGGTAATAAGTGGGTCATTTTATATCTTTCAACCCGGACTCGGTTATACCAATAATAGAAACGATATACCTCTTAAAGGTCTCTACATAATTTATGTTGTTGAATATTACAAATATTACATATATCTGTAATAGAATTATAGTTATTATAAAACTGATCCTAGTGAGAAAAATCTGTGAATTCTCTTGTTTTATCTCTTCACTTCTCTGTCCTAGCGCCTGGGAATGAGCAACTATATTAAGCCTTTGTAATAAATGCCCGATGATTGATGATTGATTGATTGATTGATGGTAGCAAACATGACAGCCATCTTGATCAAGCATCACTGAAATGAGGGCGAAGCAAACATACTTTTTTGATTTAGTTTTACCTTTCTCTATGGTCTCTACGGATCTTGGTAGTTTTGATGTATTTGTTGGTATGCCAACAGGTTGTACTCACCCACTGTAGCATGACCAAGTTTCTGTTAATTAAACTGTCTGTGTAACCTGTAACAAGCCTTTTAAATAAAGAAGCATGGACCTCAATAATAATACCAATAAATACCTATAACAGTCCATAAAAAGTTCGTGAATATATCATGACATTTCCATTCAGACGTCCTCCAGTTCTTAGCAATGTCCATGAACAAGGCTCAGCAATGACAAACTGGTTACCCTTGAAGTGTGCAGGACTTCATCTTTTTAAACTCGACTTCTCCCCATTAACACTTTTATATTTGCGTACGTGCTCAAAGAGTCATTCCAAACTCCATAATGTTTCCTTCCACACAGAGAATGCCACCTACACATGTCCAAAATTGCTCACATCATTCCACAAACCGTCCCTAATTTGCCATAGTGACTAATCCTGAATTAAGTTGGCATAGGTGACCTAATACGGTATTGGCCACTTTGCCAAATTACAAAATAATAACCAGTTAGAGCATTCTGTCATTTGAATGCATGCTCTATCTCCAAAACTATAAGGAATACATGCATGTGAATTAGAGGTTACAATTTGGTGGTCTCTTCATGATATGTGCTAGTGGGCGGTAAAAACTTAAAAATTGAAAAAGTCGGATTGGTCACTATGGCAAATTAGGGACGAAACCTCATATTACTCCTACATATTTTATGTTATTCTAATCATAATTTACTTTTATTATTTACATGCTACTAAAAAAACCCGATCATAATCGGGTAACTTTATAGCTTGTAATTCATGTAAGAATAAACCATGATATTGTTAATAGACAATTACAAACAACCTCTGATCCTCTTATTCTCAGTACTATTAATTTATATTGATATTAATATATATATCGATGGTTTATTAATAAAATCTGACAAAGCCGGTGGGCTGAAAACGGTCAAATTTACAAAATACCGTAAAAAGTTACCAATAAGTATACATATAGATTGCTCTATAAAAAAACTTAAGGAGAAATTAAAAACACATAATCGTACGAAAAGGGAAGGCGGAGAGTAGGCAATTGGAAAGGTTCAGGGAAATGAGAGGGGGACAACAGCGAGGAAGGCTGTTGGTAATTAAGGGGAGAAACGGGCAGGGGAAAGGTTACATGGAAAACGAGAAAGAGAGAAAACTATAAGCACTGTACATATTTACAAATACACACATAAATTGTTCTTTAAAATGAGAACGGCACATCTGAAGACATGTATCCATAAGGAAGTAGGAAGGAGGAGGCGGGGGGGCGTGGGGAAGTGTGTGAAACTACTGGGGAAAAAGGGAGACAGGACAGGGAAGAAGGCCAGGAGGATTAGGTTACGTGTAACATTTGAAGAAAACAACAGCTGCATGGAACAAACAAAGTTTGACAATGACCAAATGCAAGCTAAAACCTCAGAGACCTTGTATTGTTTTTAATTATGACAGGATGGCAAGGATTACACTGGATTATGTTGGAAGTGTTCGCCGAAGCAGCCATATTTTAATTATGAGCAGTACTCTAAAACCAAGAGAGAGGCGCTGTAGCATGTTAGTGACTCGAACATTATAGTGCCAGAAGATACAATACTTTTGTAGTATCTTTGATGAGTACATACAAACAATATCAACAATTACAGACCTATCATTGTTTAGAATTCTGGCAGAGTGAAGGTATTGATTTCTTTATATCTCAGTGTTACACATATGTATTAAAATGCTTGAAACAGTAAGTGATCTAAGTTCTCTAATAAATTATTTTTCTGGTGGAAGCATAATGTCAAGGAATTCTATGAGCATGATAGACTAGCTGTTACCAATCTTAAGCAGAAGTTTAAGCCGTCTGGAGAGCCTATCAAGAGCATGGGAAAGCACGCAAGTTTCTGAACACGTTCTATTGAGTTGGTTTGATCAATACTAATTGATGCCACACCTGGCAAGCATACTCCAGAACTGGTCTAATGTTTATTATACTTATCTGGGGGGTCCTTACTAGACAAGCATTGCTTCTTAAGGGCCCTCCTTCAGCTTCCACTCAAATTTAATTTTCTTTATACCTTCATTCATTATTATCCATCTATTATTATTGCTACAACCCTTATAATATTATTGTATGTTTACTTATATCCATAATGTATATTTTGATAAGTGTGGAAAATATTAAAGAACTGAACAGAAATATTGGCTAATCAAACACAAAAACCAACTCTGCCCTCACAGGTACCCATTTACTCCTGGGTGGAGAGAAGCAATTATGGTAAAGTGTCTTGCTCAAGGACACAAAGCAATTATCGGCGGTCGCGGTTGGGATTCGAACCCACATTCTGACGACTCAGCAATCAGAACACAAATCTGATGCACTTAAACCGCTCGACCATGGTGCACTCCATCATAGGAGCTTTTAATTTTTTGTACATTCATTCCTGTACAGCGTCATTTTTTAGGTGTGTAAAATATGTACTAAGAGACCCAGGCTATCAAATTCCAGCAAGATTCATTGGTAACTTGAGAGTTAGTGGATCACTGAGATATTTGAAAGGATTGTCCATTTGTTCAAAAATGTCCACAGTGTATTTAGAGCAATACTTAGAAATAAAATGTCAGATTCTCAATGCTGACCATGAAATAAAAAAAAAAAAAAAATAAAAAATAAAATAAAAATAATAATAATACTGTAAGTATATCGGTTATAACTTATAGGAACTTTAGCTTGTGTATGCACAAAGTATATTATGACTTATGTCCTAGTACGAGTAGATTTAGACACAATCTCAGTAATGCACATGTTCCGTTTAAGATCATTCTGTATAGTGACGCCCTCAAGAAAGAATCATGTGAGATACATAATTTAAAATTAACAGAGTCAATGTGAGAGTGTTGAGCTGAGGCACCCCTACACTCAAAAACTGACTGCATTTTGACATTTAGAGAGGGGGTCAGTAGGTAAGACATCATTATCTTTATACCAAATAGAAAGGTTGTCATTAAAAAAATATCAAGATGTAGGCTAGAAGTTTTGCTGTTCCCCAAATTTGACAATTTCCTCCAAAGTCAGGTCATCCATATATTTCCAATCAGGAAATTTTAGTATTGATGCGTCATTAACAGAGCAAGAAATAGTATTTTGGGCCCTGGGGAACACCAAAAGGGATCTTGCCTGCTGAGGAAACTGAGCATAATATTTTGGGTGCGACCAGTGAGAAAGCTGCAAGAACGATGGGAACTATGGACCTCTGACTCCAAGGTTTAACAGGTTTTTGTATCAGAATAATGTAATTAACATGGTCGAAAGCCTTTGGTGGTAACTTGGACACACTTTATTACAAACCAGAGTTGTAGTCGAGTAATTTTTCGATGAGAACGAGTACGATTACTTTGGCATGAGTACTCGATTAAAAAAAATCGCCTTGAGTAATTTGATAATGAGTACGAGTAGCAGTACTTGTCATGAGTGTACGAGTACGAGTATTTTATCATGAGTACGAGTACGTGAGTACTTTTATCATGAGTACGAGTACGTGAGTATTTTTATCATGATGTACGAGTACGAGTACTTTATCATGAGTACCAGTACGTGAGTATTTCTTGTCACTGAGTACCAGTATACGTGGAGTTTTTACGGATTCTTGTACAGTACATTTAAGATAGGCCTGATTCAAAATGCATAAAGTATGTACAAAATTGATTTTTAATCAAGGATTGCTTGGTATCTCCATGTGCCCTTATAATAAAATAAAATAAACTTCATGGGGCTACATTCAAGTTTGTGTAATGACAAACCAGCATATATTTTCCTTCCAGCCTCGGTTTGAAACATGGATTTATAGTGTGTGGAAGAACTTGAAGATGGGAATTATTAATTATTATTAATTACTAGAGCTAGTCAGTGTGTAAATTTGATTTTAAATTTCCAATGACCACCCTGAACATCATCCCTACACCCTCAAGTCAAATTTGAGGAATAGTCCCATCCCATCCTGTTAATAAAAGGAAATAAAGAAATACAAAACACATAAACAAAGCATTCAAAACTCAGCAAAAGTAAAATAGCGCGGAGTCATCCTTGTAAGCAATGAAAAAATATATTTGGTAGGTTGCCTGTGGAAAAGGGATTTTCTAAGCACGAGGTGCAATGGCTGGAAAGATTCATTAAAAAACTAGTATGAGTTAAGCTTGGTTTGTGCAATGACATAGGCCTGTCTTTTTTGTTTTCAGTGGAATCCATGAACCAAACTTCCATGCGCAAATCATAGTCACAGAATTTGGCATTATATTTATTAGCCTACAACCAACCCAATAGGTACATTTTTGGGGGAACACAATCTTTTGTATAAAATGATGATGCACCAATTGCAAATAGGCAATACTACAATGTTATGTACGTACTTTTTTTTTACACATATGGAGTGGTACAGTTGGTACAACAATCGTCTCTTTGATAAAACATCTCACAAGACGGTCCGTGTTTGTACCATTCATTTGATTTTCATTTGAAATGCTGCACTTAGAAAAACGAAAAAAGCTGACATTAGTGGAGTATTGGGACCTGTTCTAAAGTTAAAAACGCCTTGGGGTCGAAACCCTGGAGAAGCTTAACATTGACAAGAAAAGAAAATTTCATACTTTACTTGTTGACAATTATTTTGCCAAACATTAGATAAAAAACATTAGATAAAAACTTAATTGCGTGAAGGGAATCACCGGTGAAACAATAACAAAACAACAAAGACAATCTTCATAATGTAACAGGACATATGCCCAGAAACAAACTGTCGATATATAAGATGGTGTACAATTTATTCTCAAAGGTGGGGAGGGAAGGATTAAAAACTTTCACCTCGTGACTGCCCTACTGCCCTCAGAGTAAAATGACGGATTTTAGATTTTAGGAAATATTCAATCCCTCATGTGGAATGTCGCACCGATCTAATTATTCGCTTCCAAGCTTCTTCCAATAATCATCTCAATGTCTCTCAAGCTCTCATACTTCGCCTCCTTGCTATTCATGATTGCCCAAAGATCGGTGTAGCCTCAATGCTATTTGAGTTGTCCCAACCTTTCATAATTCATCTACTCCCGTGCTTGTCAAACATGTATGAAACCGACTTATATCCCATGGTTCTTCCATGGTTCTGCTAATTCACCTACTGTGTAATCTTATCCAGTGTAGCAATCAGGCTCTCTGTAGTTAGCCTTCAGTGTCATCCAAGGTCGCCATTATGTTTGCAATTCATCCTATTGGTGTCCAGTGTTACCTAAGCTCACGTTAGCCGACCCATGTTTTCCTAGTATTGCCTTGATGAGTAGGTTCCCAATAGTTGCCACACGTGCACAAACAACATTGTGAAAAAGCTCCCGGGTTCGAATTACCCTGACCCAAAGGGTCCACTTACTGGACCCATTTTGGAGTGTCAGATTAACCCGGAAACTGATTTAAATTTTTGTTCTTCCTGTTTGATATCCTGACACGAGAATTCTCATAAACTACCATAGTTTATGTAAATTGCGGTATTCTCTACTAGGGATCTAGAGCAAGCTCGGTGTCTCGTGATATTGAGTTTGTCTTCAAATGCATGCTAATAGTAGGAGGTTGTTGGTGTTTGGAATCCCACCATAGTCTTTATGTGATTTTGTTCCCACAGACACCAAAAACATTCACTGTAGGCCTATATCAATTCCAGGACCCAACCAAGAAAAAATAATGGTCCGTACAGTAACACCCATGCTTAAGTCAGACATAGTCAACTGATCCCTTTAATCCAGGTCAGACTCTTTCTAAACCAGTTCACAGGTAAGCTGAGTTTTCTGACTGTTGGTTTTGTCAGTCTTACTTCAAACATGAGCACAGCACTTTAAGAGCCCCCTTTTTCTGTGTCAATTCTGACTTGGTAGAAGTAGATGAAGGAAGAGACTTCATTTGAATCTAGAACATTTTCCTTGTTTCTGTGACAGAACCCCAAGAACAGTCTTTAGGGGTTTGCCCCCGATACCGATATCATAGCTATGACCCAATGGTGAACTTTCAATCCCCAATGCCACCGATGGCGTAATAGCGGTAAACGACTCTACGGTGTCATACAGCCCAATCTCCAGGGTCCGAATTTCACCAAGAACAGCACGGTGGTTAATTGTATGGCAAGCGATGCTGAGGGCAATGCGCATCGCCTGAAGTGTGCTCCTTCAACGTTCAGATATGGGGAAATCTTCTTAGATTAAAGGGAGTGATGTACACCTTGGTAATCACCCGAAAAAGAAAAAAAATGAAATTAATCTAAAACTTACATTGAATTGAAGTTGGTTTTGGTCCCAAACATCCTGAAGAAATTAGTCCGGTTCTGACATGTATTTGTAAATGGAAATGTATTAAGAATTTCCCAAAGGTGTAATGCATGTCTGTGATCCATCACATATTAGAATGCTTTTAAACCAATCTGAATGTATTTGCACTTTTTATATCTTTGTAAAACGAAAAAAGTTGCCAAGCTCTTGGGTCTTTCCTATACATATTTTTTTTTTATTCTTATAAAGCATGGATACATTTACAGACATGCTACCCTAGGGTCGGATCTAGAAGGGTGTCAAGGGGCATTGGCGGATCCGTTAAAAAAGAGAAAAAGAGGTAGAGAGAGGGAGAGGAGAGGTGAGAATGCCTCTCATTTCCCCCTCACTGTGCTTTTGTTTTTTTCTCTCTCCTCTGATTATTTCATTGTAATTTTTGTAGTACTGCGAAAAATAATTGTTTTTGGATTCTCAGCCCCCCTAAAATGTTTCTGATCCGCGCCATGAGGGGTCTCGCACACTCCCTTTTATGGGATGCATTTACACATTTTTACCATTGGTGCGAGCACACTAGATCCCTTCAAACGTCATAAATCATAATAATGCATTTCTTCCCTTTCCTTTCTTCCTTCCGGTCAAGCTCAAATAGTCGCCTTTAATTTATCAGCAACTCGTATCAAGAATCAAGAACATTTTGGTAATCAATTTGATTTGTAATTGTTCATTCACAGTGGTGAGCAGTCTTTTCAGATTGCCATGATGTCGTTATCTTTTGCAGGTACTGACCGTTCAGTCAACTTTACGATCGCCCATTGCCACTGGATTACACCGGGTAAGCCACTAACCGTATCATCGTGCAGTCCGATGCCGGGGACAGAATTCACCAAGGACATCACGATGGTTAACTGCTGCGGCGAGAGATGCTGGAGGGTCACGTGGCATCACAAGTTTGTTCTTTTAACATTCAACTGAAAGGTAAAGAAAACTCCTTATGCTTTCTTTTATGACATACAGGGTGTCCCGAAATATCTCCTTTTTACGTTCGTATCATAATTTTACAAACAAATTTACCAACAAGTATTTTTACCATTATTATTGTGCAATTATGTCCCAATGTTGTATTTGTTAATTTTTTTTTTAAATTGTTAGTCAAATTTAGATGAATGGTTTCAAACAGGAAGAGGATTGTGTAACACTATAAAAGCGTCATTCACGCTGTTCCAAGTTTGAGAATAAGAACTTGCTCATTATACCGTATACTCATGCTTGGAATGGAGTCAAAATAACAAAAGCGTTACTATTATTGATTTGTTTGTTGTTCAAAAACTGTTGCAGTAAATCCGACGAAAGTTTCCCCAGAACATAGTAAAAAAATTGTTGGTAGCTAGATTTATTAGATTATAAACATACTGACATTTATGGGACATCTTGTATGAGATTATTCTGGAGCTCTGCTCAACAATACATGTACGATCAAACCCAACTTAATGAAAATGTGGCAACATTTCATTAAGTCCATTATTCACATGGTCAAGAAACATGAAACGTGTAAAACCAATCTATGAAAGTTTAGGCTCAAAACTTTTGGGACCTCCCCTTTTCCGGGAAAAAGTTAGTTACCCTTATTTAAATATTCTCACAGTGTTCAATGCGTGAACCGTAAAGTACATATGGGGGAAATGTCATGATCCACGATTTGCCTATTATGTTGCAGATATTACAACAGTACGTTAACACTGACAGCACCCACATATCTAATTTTGAATCTTGAACTCTTTTCCATATTTTGCCACTGGCATTTTTTTTTTCCAGATTGCACCCACTCAATGCACTCTTGGTCAACGTTCGCCTGAGAAAAGAAAATCTCAAAAGATTCCTAAACATTACTTTTACACAGCGGCGGCACCAGATCTGTTAAACTGGGGGAGGAGGGGCAAAAGCCTAAATTTAAATGGGGTAAACATTGTCTTTCAATGTAAATTTGTACTGCTGAAAAGCACGTACGACTTACCATCGGGGAAAAAATTGGGGGTGAAAATTTTACACTGCAACCTCTATTATTTTCTGACCAGGCTCGTCAATACATTACACCAAAATTTAACTGAAAAGTATTTAGTAGAATTATATTAAACGATGATGATGGTATCAAGTATTTTTTGAAATATTTCTGTTTTTTGAGGTGCTGTTATTTCATTGTTACAGCAAAATAAGTCCAAAACATATTTCTCAACTTAAATAATATCTGAATGAAGATCCAAATTCCACGAATAATTGTACATTGTTTTACCTACCATGTATTACTTGATACTTCTTTGAATGAACAAAGTGTATTTCAACTTCACGAGGATTAATTATGAATATGTTATGCAGAAACCAGTCAGAACTAATAATGTTCAGCCTAAAAGACATTATACGTCACATAATGTTTACCGCATCACTGTTTTGTAAGAGCTAGATTGGTGACATGTTAAAAATGATAATTATAAATGCTTCTCATAAGCATATTTGAAGACAATATGGAAATAAAACTTGTGTGATATGTGGGAAAATAACAGTTCTCAAATTCGAACAATTATGAGACGATGATCTTCCCAAAAAGACATTATTTCACAGCAGGGGCGAGCCTAGGAATTCGCAGATGGAGAAAACTCTGATAAAAACAGATGCATCCTCATATATTTTCACAGTATAGACCTACATTTTGTATGAGCGATAAATAATGGGAAATAGTGCGCTTAAAGTTGTACGCATTTTTCTGGTTTTTCGACACTCTATACCCCCCCCATGAGTGCTTCCGTGCTGGTTGTGGTGGGGTGTAAAAATTCCTCTAAAATGGGAGAACATTCAGATAACTTCTCTAACTGTACACAACATTTATAATATTTTAAAGATAATAATATTAGTCTGTTTGGTTCCTGAAAACTACCAATAAAACACACATGTAGGACACCTTAAAAACAGACGAATAAAACAAAACATCGACATGCTTTTTGGAATGAAGTAATTTTCTATGACATCATTATGCTTGTACCCATTCTCAGGATGCTTATTGGCTCCTATGATTGTGTGGGCAAGAGTCTCATTATTTTCATATGAGAGTATTTGTTTGGTTTTTATCATTCAGCTTGCCGTGATCCTCTCTCGGGATGGAGAGTGGAGTTATACCTGACAGAAGTCAGTCTGCTTGTCGGTCTGTCTGTCCCTTTCATTCATCATATATACCCAAAGGAAAAGTCTCGGCTCAATTATCAAGGTAATCCTTATCTTCTAGATATATTCGGTGCTTCATATTAAACCAATGACGGTTAAGACAATATGGTTGGTTGAGGACGTGATCACGTAGGGCATAATCAAACTGATGAGGTTATTATTCACATAGTACAACGTCACATTTATTTTCATGATAGACATTGTACCTAGACTTCAGGGGTACACTGCCAGGCAGCTTTGTAGATATAAGTTACATCACTTTTAATATGTTGACTTTTTATGTTGAAGACAACTCTCTCGATTGTCCCTCAGCTCACCTAATTTTGCCTTTATGGACATTATTGTTATTAATATGTATATCTAATTTTGAAATATAAATATGTTATCATTTTTTTCATGTTCCCATTTCAAGCTTCTGAATTGTACAAACAATCGTTAACGTGTCCTGCGAGAAAAATCATCTGCCCGCACTTTGAGATTTTATTTGGCTAAAAAGTGCATATAGCGCTTTTATGTAAGTTATGTAAGCTGCGTGATAGATTTCCTGCATCACATGCAAGTAGTTTTTTACAGTGTGCATTGGTGGTCATTTTCCCAACTTAAAACATCAATTATGCGAGTATTTGGTATCGCCAATTGTTAGTTGTTCTTTGTCCTCGTCATCCCTGAGTTTGGGGCATCTCTTCAAGAGGAGTGCAACCGCTGCTTTTTTTTTAAGTGTTCTCAACTGTTGTAATTTAATGGGTATTTAACGTTTTATTGCGTTACTGTTTATTTTTCATATGGCGGAATAATAAGCCTATATTGGAATTGTGCGCACAATGAATTATGGGAGTTGGGTTTCTTGCTCGAGACGGCCACAGTTGCCTTTCACAGCTTGTAATTTACATGTAGAGCCAGACAAGGAGAGGTTACCTATAGCCTATAGAATGCAGCGCCAAATTGTTCCTTTTTCTGAATTTGACCTAGGGAAACCGCAGTTGCTTTTCAAGTCAAATTACGTAAATTTATAAGAAGTAACCCTTCGGTGTGGCCCTGCATCCTATATTAAACGTTAGTTGTGGTTGTACCCAGACAAGTGTGCTTTTATAATCTTTGGATGTATTGCACAGGTAGAATGTTGGGTACATCCGACCGCCACTTTCTCCTATTCAATATAACCAATAATGTAATCTTTAAACTACACCCAGTAAGGTGGAGAAACATATGGATGATGATGGACATAATACATGTACTATAAAGTTATCCAGGATTTTTATTTCATAAAAATCAGGCATTTTTGTCAACTCCCTATTAGTGCCCAACACGGTGTTGTGCACATGCGCAGTGGCAACTAATAGATCCTTCTATTTCCTGAAGGGACCGATTTTTTTTAGAAGGCTGGAATTAAAGTCCAAAACCATCATAAAGTGGGGTTTTTAAAGATGGGTTTTTCGCAAAAAAAATCGTTACGAATCATTTTTTAACTGGTTAGTGGTTGCAAAATAAATTCCCAAAAAACCTTAAAAAGTGGTGGTCGGATGGCGATGTTCATTCCTAAAAGTGGATTTTGTAAAGAGTGGTTATCTCTTTCTGTACCCCAAAAATTGATAGAATCATTTTTCTAAGTTAGTGGTTAATTTTTTTTAATTTTTTTAAACCCTTTTAAACCCTAGTGGCGGTCGGATACAAACATTCTTTCCAAAATTCAACACTCCAGTGAACACCGACTTTAGAGACATATAAAATAATCATATAACAGAATATATCCTACTACTATTCTCTTAGAGAAAATGATAGATATTGAGCAATTTATCGGGGAAAAGTAATAACTGTTCATCTTGTACTTTCTGGGTCAAATGTGCAGTGTTATGTATTCATACAGTAATTTCATTTCAGATCAGATTAGTTCTTGTGAGTACAGTTAAGCTCAACCCTACCTTACTTTTGGAGGTGTAGTGAACGGATCCAATAGTGGGTGTATGTAGAAAGAGATATCTTTAAATGAATTTTGTAATAAATAAAAGTGAATAATCTGAGCAACCCCGTTATATGTGACCAGCCCAGACATCAGGGTATGCTTGCTGCCAGGCGCAGCAGAAATAAATTACATAATTCTTTTAAATAGCACCACGACTTTGGCATATAGCGCCATCTTTTTAGTTTCAAATTAGCTTTCATGCGCTAAATGAGCATTTGAAATGTCTTATCAAATTTGCATGATTCGCGTTCATTTTAAAAAGCTTTTTTTTTCAACACAATGGAAGTTATGTAAGTTGGGATAGATTTCACACATGCAGTAGTTTTCAGTTGGAGATAAAGCAAGCATGTAGGTCATTTTCAAACTTCAAAACTTCAGCTGTTGCAGCTAACACATTAGTGTGCGAGCGTTTTGTGTTGTCAGAAAAGTCAACTTCTCCCTCGTCCTGAGTTTGGGCATCCTTCCTGAGACATGAGCTGTTAGAACTTGGAACTAGTGGGATCAATTGTTCCTCGTGAGCAGCTGTAAGATCAACCCCCATGCTTCTGAGGTAGTGGAACAGGCCATCGTTAGACTCATTCATCTGTGCTGGCATTCATTTATGTTTTGATTTCTTGTAGAAAGAGATTTAAACCAGAACTGTAAAGAAAAAAACTAGAATATCTCATTTCAAGTAAGCTTCCGGGTGATAAGACGATAATATTGAATATTGCGATATCTTTTTATTCAGTTACGATATTGAGAATCTTTTGTTATCAAGATATCAGCAAATCAAGCGTTTAAAATAATATATCACGATTAAAAATTGCACATTGTGAATGTCAAGTCAAGAAATCTCAATAAAAATGCACATTCTTTTCAGCTTTCAGAAGTGAGAAACAAAAGCGAACCTCCTTCAGTACATACTACACAAGCAAATGAATTTAGCGACTTACTGTGAGCAACTTGTAGAGGGGTATATACCTGTGGTTATCGGCTCTAAAACAATCATGTTAATAAAAAAATAATCGCGATAATATTGAAAAATCTCGATATATATTTACCAATTTATTGTGGATGAAAAAATCTATGTTGTAAGCTTAATTTCAAGACCTTTTTGTCACTAGTGCCACCCTCGTCTTTCCACCTCGATTTACATGAAGCGATGTAAAGTATAAACATCGTTTCCCAAGACATCGATTTCTTCAATATTTTAATCTTTTGTTATATTATTTCAGGTCATTTTGTCCAATGGTGTAATGACTGTCGTTTTGACAGTAGTATAGTATTAAATTAAACCATAGTATTTAACCAAATGATTAAGCCAGGACCAGTTTCTTTTTGAGACTGAAAAAACAGAACTATAAAGATAGCTTTACATTTTATTTCCAAAAAGATCTTTGTTAGTTGGTGCGTACCTTCATCCTTACACCCTTGGTGACCTTGGTTAGCGTAGTTGGAATGTCAACATTTGAAACAAAACCAAAACAAAATTTTTAGTTGGCAGAAGCGACAGTCATTACACAATCACGTCATGAGGTTGCTGCTCTTGGAAACCACAGTTGTTTGGAGAAGAAAAAAGGTACCACTAAGTTCTACCCTACCTTCAGTCTTCTGTCTGGGAGTGCGACACCTGGCTTTTCCAGAACTTGGTGATGACAACACCTATGTTGGAGAATTGTTGGCCTGTGACATCTATATGGTAATTTTGATTTACCAAAGCTTGATTCACCTAGTGAACAGTGTACTTTAAACATTTAGAAAAATTGTGTTTGGGACTTGCTCTCATTGTTTTTAACTTTTTTGTTGCCCAATTTTCTAATTTTATACTGTCCAATTTTGAAATCTTACAGCTGAAATTTGTGACAACATTTTTGAGGCTGTGATTGTATACAATATATCAGTAGCTGTTAAGTAAGTGCTGAGCATTTAGACAGAACATTAACATTGCCTTGGTAATACTAATATATGAAATATTAAGCAAGCAAAACCCAAAGCAAGAACATTATTTATAATTTTGCAAGATTGTGGTTGGTTACTTGTTAACTCTTGCTTAATCAAAGTGAGCAGTGCTTTGACAGATGTGTTTGATCACTGAGATAATTTCCTTAAGCTCTTTTCACACGACAAATGCAAACTAGGGTCCTTGGTCTCGGTGCCAGTTGTGCATTGACCACGGACGTTAATCAAATCCCTCCGTCTGACATCTTCACACGGCGAAGAAACCCACGTCCCGTGTCACGTAGCTCTTCGTCTTTTGGGGTGTCATCAAGGTCAACATTGTTTATAGTGCAGTTAACTGGTATCCAGCACAGCTGAAGCGTTGAATCGCGATTGTGTGTATTGATTACCATTCATTTTTCCCGCGCCATTGTGGCTTGTATTGTATATTTATTGTTGGGCGTCTGTCCTCTCTCTCTCTCTCACTGCACTCACAGCTCAGTGCAAAACATGGCGAAAAACGATATAGAATCGGTAATTTTTTTAACAAATGTCCAAAATCTCATCGGAAGAAAAAAGAGAAAAGCGGAGAATTATGACGGCGTACGACAGAAAGGACCATCCAGTTGGATTACGATTGGTAGGCTCCACTAAAGTTCAAAAAGCTGGATGGTCTCGTCCACAAACCACAAAGCGTGGATATACGTGCCGGGGGAAAAATGGAATGGGAAACGTCAATACCGCCTATCTAGTGTTGGCTTTATGCCATCAATTTCTCTGAAACGTTGTTGTTTCGACGTTTTCTAAGCACATTAAACTTAGCAAACAAAAGCATCATCATTAGCTGTTCGGACGTCGCCATCTTTGATTGTAAAGGCATCCTGGGAAATTTTTTCTTCTTGCGCGGCATGCATGGTAACTCTCGCGAAACAATCCTGGTCTCTGTGCGGTTTGTTCATTCACACGGCCTATCGTGGTGAACTTTCACAACGGTGCTTTTTTGTTGTTGCTGGTCTCGACCGTGGTCAGGAAAAGACTACCATGGACCTGTGTTTGTGCAGAGCAGAGGTACATTTCACAACGAAGTGTATTTGACAATATTGTGTTCTTAGGACCATGGACCCCTGCTTATTTCCCTCGTGTGAAAAGGGACGGGATTTAGGGTATAAAAATATACTCTGCTTTCAGTGTAGAATGGGAAGTCAATTTGTGCAAATAGTGTATTCCCTACTGTTTCTGCCTTTTGGCATAATAGTGTGGTGCACTGTAAGTTCTTTTTTGGGAGTAGCATTTTTGTGTGTAAACATATGAAAGTTATGTATGGTTGCCAATCGTTGTAGTAATCCGGCTGTAGTTTGGATATTCTTCCCATGACTGCATGTTAGAGGTACATGTACGTGTCAGCGTCAGACCTGTTGTAGTTTCCTGCATCTCATGCCTCATCATCCATCCTTCTTTCTCCGTTCTGCACTTCCCAGTCACAGCAAATAGACCATCAGTTTGCCACTCGCAATGCTGCAAACCGCTTCACTACTAATGCTAGATTTACTGCTGCTCGCCAGTTAAGGTAATGGATGCCAATTGTTTGCTTGCACGGTGCTGTATGGTTGCCATATTGTCCCATGTATTAATCCTTTCACTCTAATGTGATCCAGCAGGAAAGTTTGTATCTAACTATGGCTACTTGGGGAAAGACAGTTTGGTCCCTGGGTGCAAAGAGATGTCTGAATGAAGATTTATTAAGCCAGATAAAAGAAATTGAAAGACCAAATTCATGACACGACCACAGAGTCTCAAAAAATAAAAACTATCGTGACATTTCTGATGATGATGTCGAGTCAGAAAAAAGTATTCCAGTTCAATCTCTGAGGATTGGTTGTAATGTCAAAGTAATCTATAGGTCCCGCTCTTTGTCAGGAGTGATAAGGGTTGATTTGTGTTTTAACACCTCACTGGGCCTGCTAGAGAAGAAGTCCAAATTCTGAACTCTGTTATTCTATGGAGGTTAAGCTTTTAAGATACGAAGAGAGAAGCTCTTTTAAGACAAGGGGTTCATCTGTTGCAGGTTTTCAACAGGCTTTCATTGAGAGAAAACGGACAGAAGGAGAGAACATTCAAGATTTTTATCTGCTTATTAGGATCCCTTATCGCTTGGGTCAATTGGTTTGAGAGGCAAGGAGTAGACTCAATAGGTTCTGATTTTAAAAAGCATAATTTTGTTGGTATGTGTCCAACAATGGCATCCAATTGGTGGTAAAAGAGGTGACATGTCTTGTTGATAATGGTTCAATGGTGTCCACCCTCACGGAAGAGTGTTTCCTTTCCTTTTTTAAGCCTTTGGGTACTCAACTTTAAAATGATACTGTCTGGTTGAGGATTAATTCTGCCAATGGTATGAAAAATTTCCTTATATTGGAAGTTTGCATTGAAACTGACATTGAGTGTGTGAATGGACGAATATTCCGCAGATGGGAATTTGATTGTCAAAAGATTCAGTTGTCAAAGAACATAGAGAACATAAGAGGCAAGTTCCAGGCTTACTTGGCATGAATATTTTATGAATTCATTTGTCAAATGGATGAATAAAACTAATAGAGATAATTTGTCATCATCAATATTTTGAAGTCTGTTTTCATTTCACAACATGGTTGGGAGTATGCGGCAGGAGACCATTGGCTTTAGCTAAGGTGTCCTCCAACCAAAATATCTTTATTCCTCCTGGAGTCTACTGTCACTGTGCCATGAAGCACAAACATCTACACTTGTAGCGGTTGGTGACGCTTCCCTGGTCAGAGTTGACAATATTTCTACATCTGGGTTCATTTTGTGTCCAAAAACCCGCACTGGAGTTCTTCAAACCATAGAAAATTTCCCACTAACACTAAGAAGTTAAGATTCATATTTACAGTTGACCATGTTCAGATTTCTCAGGTGAAAGATAGTACTTTTGACATCTACACCCCAAATTATGCTGCTACGTACCCAGTAGACTTGGAGGGTTTCAGGGTTGAATGAGAATTTCCGAAACAAGGAATGGGTTGTTGAACAAGCAGATATCTTTACAGATTGTGATTGGGATTTTAGGGGATACAAAATGTAATGGGGATGGGTGGACAAATTACCCTTGAATTACTGGCTGAAAAGGAGAGGGATAGAGTGGACAGTGGTTGGGATCGATGTTGGTTGAGCACTTTAATTAATAAAAACAAATAACCCACATAAAACAGATTACATAATTTCCTTTGAAATTAAATATTAACCCAAAAAGCTTTTAACTCTTGTGAAATAATTCAAAATAATTCATAACTCAAGAGAATAGAAATAAACAAAAGTTACTTCCTTTTAAGAAAAGAAACACAAACTAATTACTGTAAAAGGACTGACCTTTTCATAATCAAACCTATACTCGAATGCAGAGTATAAAGAACTCCAACTAGTCTTTAGTTCATAAGAGAGAATTAAGAACTGAAATAAAAAATAATAAATTTAGTAAAAAGTAACAATAAACATGCGAAAAATGAAATATCTTGTAAAGTGGGAAAAATAAATTTATCCTCCAGTCTGTTAATTGTCCCTAGTAAATACATGAATTAACAGAACTGGAAACTTAGATTTTATAAAGTAATACTTGGCAAACCAATAAATATAAAATCATAGGATAATTTAATTCCTTGTCCCTACTCTATATAAACCAAACATGGTAACTGTAAACAAATAATTAAAGCTCTCCTTTTTGACTCGAAAATCGGGGCCAGTTTATTATCAAGTCAACACTTGGCTACAAATTACCAAAAAACAAACTAAGCTACTGTGAGTAGTGGTGCGTTTTCGGATATTTTTTGGGAACTGGATACCCAAAATCGGGAAACTGTGGATACCGGATGCTCATTTCCATTTTTTGTTGAAAAACATGCTCTGAAAACATGTACTGTAAATGGTAACAAATTGACCTTTATAATACACATTGTGCATACCATACTTAAATCGATCTTTTCTTTACTGTGTCGTTTTTATTGAAGTAAAACCTCTTCATGAAAAAAGAGTATCTTTATTGTACAATGCTCAAAATAAATAGGACTCAAAAGTATTTCTTGGTCCAGTTTGTCCATGTGAGGACACAAAAGCAGTTTTGGTGGAAGCAAAGTGCTAAATTACCACGTGCCAGCATTTTAAACTTACTTTTCACGTGTTATTGCAGGTCTAATGGCGGTTTAAACTGGCAGATCATGTGATGACAGATAAAAATGCAGATAACAGGTTGATGGGAGAATGTTTTTTTCGCCCCACGATGACAACGCCCGTCCCCATGAAACGAAATCATAACAGCGTTCGCCTCAGATTAACCATATTCAGCGGCTGGGAATGGTTTCGCCATTTCACCAGACATAACCCTGTCTAAAATTTGGGCAATTCCAGATTACAGGTCAAAAGTCACAAACCCCTGTTTGCCTCATTTAAACGCCATTGTCACGTGTTGTGCATGTCTAATGACGGTTAAACTGGCAGATCATGTGATAAGACATGAAAATCACAGATAACAGGTTGATATACAGTACTCAATATCAAACTTGGCTAATCAGCTTTATTTCTTCGCGAGGTAACTCCACAATTGACTTCAGTAGGGATGTTGCAGCACCCTGACTCGCACACATTCTGCACAACGCCGCCTCATGCAACATTACAGTGTTCCGGATCACAGCTTGGTCGAGGGTTGTTCCACTCATCCTGTAGAGCTGCTGTCAGGCGGCAACGTTCCTTACAGGAGGGTTGTGACTTCTGACTCTGTAACCGAGGTTCGCCCAAATGTTCTCTGTAGGGGTTACGGTGCGGGTGAAATGGCGGGCCATTTCCAGACGCTGAATATGGTTGTCTGTGAGGAAAAACGCTGTTAAATTTTCTGCTCTATGAGGACGGGCGTTGTCATCCATTGGAATGAAAACATCTCCCCATCAACCTGTTATCTACATTTTCATGCCTTATCACATTATTCTGCCAGTTCGTAAACCGTCGTCGTATACTGCACAACACGAAAAAGTGTTTAAATGCATAGAGTTGGGATGTATGACTTCTGACTCTGTAACTCAGAATTGCCCAAATGTTCTCAATAGGGTTAAAGGTCTGGTGAAATGGCGGGCCATTCCAGACGCTGAATATGGTTATCTGTCAGTCTTGCTTCATGAGGACGGGCGTTGTCATCCATTAGAATGAAAACATCTCCCCATCAACCTGGTTATCTGCATTTTGTGCCTGTTCACAGTGATCTGCCAGTTTAAAACCCAAATGTTTTAGACATGCACAACACGTGAAAAGTGTTTAAAATGTTGCCCAAAATGTTTTGATACTTTACTTCCACCAAAAAAATGCTTTTGTGTCCTCACATGGACAAAATGGACCAAGAAATACTTTTGAGGTCAATTTTCATTTAAGCAGTGTATTTACTGAAAGTTATTTCTGAAATAAAAACTGAGTCACTATAAAGTCTTCGTTAACCCGAGCAACAGCTCTACCTGAAGATAACACGTGACGAAGTCAGGAGGTTAGAAGACATGTCATTGTGCACTATCGTCACTGGTGTGTGCATGATCTGTTGCGCTCTGGTTGGTTGTTCACATTCACAAAACACGTGTTGAATTATTATGTCATTAAAGGCGATGTGGGCGGAACCAGGTGGGGAAAACAATTACAAATGTACTTGCGCTTTGCTAATGCCCTGCCGTTTTCTAAATGAAGAGATATCCCATGCGTCATCATGTTGGCTGGATTATGATTTCTAGGACGTGATCCGGACACTAATTTTGACCCGTACTAAGATAATCCACATTATAAGAGTATAAACTTCAGGCCACCTCTCTTGTGTTTGTCGTAATGCCTCAGTCACATTGGAGCTGCGGGATGTTCTACGACCATAAGTCCAGTCGTGCGACCTAGGGCGGTCTTTGGCCCGGTCGTAGGTTTTTTCTGCAATGTCGGCTCTATCGGTCACACAATAAGACCTGTCCCCGACTGCTCTGCGACTTGCTAGCCTTCCAGCACAGTAGCACGACTGGTCGCAAGACCCTTGAGGACTTGTCGTAATGATCACCCAAGACTACCCACGATTGTTGGAGGGATTAGTCGCACGACTGAGTCGCATAGTCGTGTGTCGCAGTCAGGCATTCGCACGACAAGTCGTGCAATAATAGTCGTGCATAGTCTGATGCGACCGTTGGACTGACCGGATAGTTTTCCCGGTGAACCACGACTACGTAAGACCACCCAAGACTTGTAGCACGACCATCGCACGACTATTGAAGACCCCCTATCTACGACCAGTTACGACCAGCTACGACCGGTTTACGGTCGCGGTGGGATTTTTGACATGATCGAAAAACCTCCCCAAGGGTGACCGATTTCGGTCTTGCGACTACCCAAGACCACTCACCTGCAACCACCCGGGACTTGTCGCAGGACTTTTCACGATTCCTTGTAATTTCCAGTCACAGACGATCGTAACCTGTTGTAAGTTGTCGTATCCTCCAGGTGTGACTGGGAAGCAAGTGTTCAAGCCGGAAGTTTTGGGGTTCACCGGCTCCAGACGATTACCCCAGGCGGCATGGAAAACCCGAGTGTGTCTTGGCTACCCTAGGAATCCTCGTCGTTGTTTAAAAGCGCGAGGGGGAGAGTGATCTGTTTCCAAAGACGCCCTGATCTTTTTTGCCATATGCCACGGCTGTAGTCTGCACCATTAATACATTACCCAAACCTGCGCTCTGTTGCTCTGTTGCATGTTTCCTTATGTGGCACCGTCTGCCGCATGTTTCATTGACGTAATGCAACACATCGAACAGACCGTTACGTTGTGTATTCTCATAACAAACTTTTATAAATTACTCAATCATGATCGTGGTATGCACTCTGCCCCCACTAATCCAACAATAACTGCAAAACAAAGGCAAACATTTCCGTCCTGTGTTGTTGTTCGTTGGAAGCCGCTGCCATGCCCTTTGTGGTCTTAACAACCCGATACAATGTGTCACAAAACAGTTGGAGAAAAATGTATGGCAAATGTCGGTAAAAATACTACAAAGGCTTTATTGAGACGTAATCTCTTGAATTTAAAGATGAATTTGTCTGTAAAAGTGTGGTAAACAATACATTGTTCATGAGTCACTGAATTTTCTGTCTCGCTCTGCTCAAATGTTAAGTCCAAATTTTAAAAAGTCGTTTACGGGTAATTGGAACCAAAAAAATGGAACCAGGCCAATGACAGTTTCGGTCCGGGTACTCAGATACCGGACACAGTCCTAACTGCCAGACATTCAACCCCTCCATTACCTGTCTATATTTAAACATAACGTCAAAACAAAATCAAATTTAAAGTCCAGCCCAGCTCTTTCCCCATTAAAATATTCTAAAACAAAACCCAGAAGATAAAATCTTGTCCTGAAACCGTAGAAGGGCTTCCTAGCCTTACACTTGGCCCTCTAATACTAAAAAAATCAAGGGATGGTTTCTATATCGGATTGAAGGCTTTACGCATTGTGGGAAATGGTAATTAGGAAAGTTTTGGTAATTTAGGATAGTTTCTAGTAGCTAAAAGTGACATAAACGAAGAGTTAACCTAGTCACCAACATGCACCGATAAGGCCTATGAGTTGCTCTTCTACCATAAGATCAAAGTAATGTCCACATTAGGAGGCTTTGTCTCTAAGAGCATCAGGCAGTGGTGTCCCCATGACTATAATACACGTCGAGTTATACCTCCAAGTTCTTTTCAGAACCAATTATCACTCAATTGAGAATTTCATGGTGTCACATGTCACCGCAATTAGTCTTACTTATCCTCCCTCACCATGCACAAAGCTTCAAGTTTTACCTTGTCCCCATAACATGTTTAATTTACGCAATACACTGTAGGTCTTTTGTACTTGGGGGAAAGTAGTATTTTTGTAAAGTCAAGTTAGGGGATTGTTTCTCTAGTAAAGACATGCACACACATGCACACGCTTAATTGAGAGTTCGCCATAATGCTTGTGCAAAAAACTGAGGTAGTGAGAGTGTGAGAACTCTGGAATGATTATTTGAAAGAGGGTGATGTTCCTTACATGTTCAACCCCTTTTCCTTAAAAATGCATGAGAAGTAAAAAATTCTTTAAGAAAAGACACTACCGTTTTTAAATCTTACACATATCCGTAAATAATATTGTGTCAAAGAATTAGCAGAATTGAGTAATGTAACAAATGATGTAATGTAAGTTAATTGAGCATACAGTGCTATACATACGTCGGTGTGGGAGCAAAATTAAATCAATTGTTTATCTCCCGACGCAAGAATTTCACCAATATATATATATCGCAGAACCTGCAGTTATATAGGATTCTAGCCTGCCAATCGTCATCGGGCCTTTTGAACCGACTTTTCCACTACGACTCCAGTTTTAGCTTTTGCAGATTTTTCCTAAACCATTCAATCTTGATGTGGTGGAAGCCTCTCTGGGCTTGGTGTGCAACATTTTATCCCAAATCAAGACGGTAGTGAATGTGTAATTGGTATTTGCAAGTCGTTCCCTTTGAGACAATGAGAAAAAGATGGAGAATATAGTTCATGGAACAATGGGTATTAGGTCTCAAGTGGGCGGTGACAGGATGTTTAAAGAGAACCCCTTGCATGGGTTCTGGTTTGTTGCACAAAAGGGCAACAATGTGTTCCCCAAAATATAACAGTATATAACTAATAAAACCGTTTACAAATAAATGCTAGTACATGTGGGTACATGCATGTATCTCATTTTTATCTCTATAATTAATGACCCTAATACGGAGATGTTGTGTTTTGTTAAAGATGATAATCAAGTTCCATACGGCGCACCGAAATTTGACTAAAAGTGTCAATCACTGAATCAAAGTTAATAGTTCAGAGAAATCTGCGCTCTATGCTTAGTATGAGGTAACGTGGAAAGCCTTTCTTCCGTCATTGTGGGTCTGAGGAGTAGGTTTTTGTCAGCTTTAGACGGTTGAAGATACCACAGTGGTACCTGTAGTTCTTGTACAAAAAGGTCAAGTTTAGAAAGACATTAAGACGTCCCATTCTTAATCATTATGCAACATTTTCTGTATGGTGTTTTGAGAGGATCATCTGCAAACTCTGGCGCAGTGGCGCACCCAGGATTTGATTGGGGGGGGCTCAAATATTTTCATTTGAAATCCAATATGGTGGAGAGACATGGCTGACCAAACCATAACCGGCGCTTTGGCTGCAGCTTCATGTCCCCAGTCGTGCTCGTCAGTGAACCTACGGCACATGTTAAATGTTTCCTGGTGGTTTCTAGTCATCATAAAGAAGACATTATGGCATGATTCGGACTTCCTAGGGTTTTACCTTCCATATAATTTCTCTCTCTTGATGTAAAAGAACTTGAGCTTTTTTTTCGTCATAAAGATTTCTTATAGTTAATACTTTCATTGGTGTGGACGTAAAGTTTGCTTGGCGTCATTCCGGGCGGAGCTAATTTTTCAAACACGGAATTTGGCGGACAAAACCCAAACCCAATATTATCCAATCGGTGGGCAAGCCATAAGAGTGTCACATAATCTTTGTAAAAATTAAAACCCCAATCCTGGGCCATTGTGTACAAACTGGAAAGGAGTTGGTAGTTATAATGCGGGCGTGTTTTAAATTTTACGAGTAACCCTCAACGACAGTCAACGACCCCAACAAGAGAAACGGACAAACAGAAAATGAAAATAAAAATTATAAAGCTGTTCCTTGATCAGGGTGCACCATGGCAGGGGGGAGAATGTGTAAAAATGCTTGTTATATATACTGGTGGCCCCTTCAAGTTTACATGTACATGCATACGCAACGCCGTAACAAATATAATAGTGAGTGGAATAAATGGAAAACTTTTGGAGGGAGTTGAGTCTCCTGAGTCCCCATCCCCTTGTTACCACTGCCGTATACTCCTTGCCGAACTCCCCTGTAGACAAGACTTGGGCTCAGATTTTGCCTCTTTTCACAACCCTGGCTCCCTTTAAAAAAAAAAAAAAAAAAACATCAGCGGGCCTTGGGGGGGGCTCGAGCCCCAAAGCCCCCCTGGGTGCGCCACCAAGTTCTGGCGATGCTTTTTTACAGAAGTGACAAAACCGGTTCTTACTCTGTTTTGGCAATGTCATTGTCAATGTCATCCTCGTACATAGATGCAAAGTGTTCAAAACCCTCAGTTTTATACCACATATAAATGTCCATTCATAAGACACTTAAAGGGGACTACACATAGTCTGGAAATCACTAAAGTGTGCGACTGTCCGACTAGTGTATCGTGTGCCCTAAAGAATACAGTAACCCTAAACTTATCAACAGGATCTGTTATTGGCTCATCATGAGCCATCTCACCAGGCATGCGTCTGCGTGCTTTACACACTCTATCTGGTGGTCTTGAATTCAGTAGACACCCCTTCGATTGTGGCTGTGGCACGTACCTCCTCTTTCGCAAAATATCATCAAAGACTTGGCTTGATCTTTGCTGTTTCCAAATTTTTCAATTGGTTGAATCTATCAGGAGTACTTTCCATATTACAAGATGCAAAGAAGTTTGCTGCAAATACTCGTAAACGCTGTTTCAGTTCGGCAAAGAACTTTAGACAAATGTCAGTCATGATAACAACTAAATTTCAATTGCTGGAAGAATTACAGTAAAACCTCCAGCTTCAGCTTTTGATCTCGGCAACGTTTTTATTCTCATAACAAGGGCGCAACCACGTGTTGAAAGTTGGGGGGGTCCCAAGTTGGGGGGTCCCAGTGTGATGTCAAGAATGCCAGCATTACTAGAAGCCTCATGTATACATAAAATACCAAAATGTTCCAGAAGTTGGGAGGTCCATGAGAAAATAGGGGTCAGACCCCTGGCCCCCAGTGGTTGCAGGTTTGCTCTGCTAACATCTTCTACACACCACAGAACACAGTGTACAAGTTTTTGAGTGGTTTTATTGTCGTATGTACAATACCATCTAGTTTCCACAAAGGCGTTTGTACTTTGTCTTCTTCCATGTTTAACTTTTCTGAGCACTTCTAAGTAAATCGAGGTTAACTTGAGTAAGAAAATGTACACCTTATGAATCGTACCGAAAAAGTGACTGCTTGGCACAGTTACCACATTATATCTGCAAGAACCAAGTTTGTGGTTTTGTGCACAACAATGTACATATAAGGTATCTTGGGGAATTCACTTCTTTAACTCTAGTCTGTAATCTGAAATATGAGTTCACATTAGCAGCCTAAATGTATGATCGAGATTTTCTTAGCGATATCATTCAAATGTGTAAGAGTTTTCTTTTCATAAGTTAACAGTGTCTTAGAATCACTCTCTTGGATACTGAATTGTTGCTTGTCCATATAGTGCAAGCAAAAGGAAAATTAGTCATTATATGACATATCAATTGTAGAATCCAGTATGACAATTGCTAGTAATGCACGACTTTTGCTACCACTTATAATCCGTGATCTAACATTTCCTTTCCCCCGTGTGTCCAATGAATCTCGTTTTGGATATGTGGACTGATAGGGTAATTTGCATTCTTTTGGTGTTGTTGCACTATGGTGAGAGCTAAAAATGCCATCATATTATTTTTTGACAACAGCTTTACTAATTCAAAAGTTGCCTTCATTCTGAACCTTTCCCCGTACATGATTGCTCATAGTGAGTTTGTCTTGTGGATGGGAAAGATTCACGATGACTGTGGAAAACAAGGGTTGCCTTAGCAAGATTTTTGCTTGACCTGTCTTTCATGGGCATGAAATTGTTCTTCTTTGACTGTTTTTCTAACTTAAAAGCGTTCTTTTGCTTGCATCATCAGATGAGCAGCAGCTTCACAATGTATTTGGCGTGTGTTCATGAGTTTTGAATTTGTCTGTTGCCTTTTTCCGATTTTTTGAAACTCATTTCCATCAAATATGGACTCGTGATCTGTTTTACCTTCTGTTGGGAAAACCCCAGCATAGGAAACAGTAAACTAAAACAGTAAGATTGAATATGTAAACCATTCCACGATATGATTTTATACCTTTTAATTTATTTTTATATTTTTTAAAAAAGGGAAAATACCAGTCCCAGCGGAACGCTTCCTTTCCCCTTTTGTGTAATTTAATCCCAGTTGACGGAGTCTATGAGACACATTATAGCTGAGGAGTAATCGGGCGCTTTGTTAACAATGCAGGGTCTGTAAAATTCTTTGGTTTTATCCAGAAGAGGCTTCACACACCAATGTTTGTTCAATCGTCCAAATATGTCAGTCCTTAGGATCTGCATCGGTCATGTCTTTGTCCAGAGAACGGGGTTCCACATGTTTCACCCTGCCAATTTCGTTCTTCTGATCAGCGGCTCGTGGAAGGGCTGGAATGACGAACTTTCTGCCTTTTAAAAAGTGATAATATCCTCATCCATACCCGCAGGCGCCAAATGGCACATATTTGTGGTCGTGTTGTTGAACCAGGGGATAAGCAAATGGCAATTTTGAAACGTATTATTTTACGAGACCGGCGTGGTTTATTGGTCCAAAGCCAAAATGTTTAGGGCAATTTCATGACGGTCGCCCTCTATCGACGATTTAATTTAATCCGCGCATAGTTGGCGTCTCCCCCAGCCAGCGCGTTATTCAAAAGAAAAAGTGGCTGCGGGATAGTGGTGGCTGCCGAATCGAATCTTAACCGCGGACAGCGATAGAAATGCTGCCATTTTGGCAGAGATATTTGATGATAGTGACCGGGAAAAGGAGACATCACACGGAGAATGATGAAAACAGCGATGATCAGGGTGATGATGGAATCCTCAAGCGAAGGCGAAAAAGGACATTCGAGCGACGTGGATCCGCAGGATGAGGTATTTATACTGTGTAGGTCATGACCGTATAACATTACTAGTTAGAGCTACCAACCTTTTTAACATCGGCACAATTGGGATTTTTGGAGAATAGCTTCATTTAAAGCTGTATGCAACGAATTTAACATTGAGTGTAGATAAATGCCAGTTTTATTTTACGCATGCTCTTCTTCCACATGTACTTCATGTTTGACGAGATCGTGACTAAACTATTGCCCCCAACAAAAAAACCACACCAAACATCTATACTCTAAATAAATGGCCGCCAATTTAAAAAGCCAAGATAGCCACCATTGGCAACCATATTCAGATTAAAAGATTTATCACGTGATTATGTTATTAATTTATGTATTCAAAATATAGAAGACTTATGCGTGTAACATGTTATTAAAGACGAAAGCATATGCGAATTGCATTATTTTGCATGACACTAAAAACAAATGGATATTTAATTACATTACAACCGTTGCCATGATAACTGTGGACCTTCCCCAAATTAAAATTATTGTATTACGAGATTATAAAAAAAAGTCCCCAAAAATTTAATCAATCTGGTCAAAAAATAGCGGAAATAAGTGCCAATTTTAGGCACGCACTTTTCATAAATTATACTGTGTGATAGACAAAAGCACCTCTTAAATTTTATGTCCTTCCTTCCGCAGAAAAAATGGAAACCAGATGGAAGAAAACAGACTTCAGATCTTCAGAAAGAGGGATCAGTCTTCAACAGGAAGCCGATGCGAATTCCGGAGGCTCTGGTCCTGCAGGTGACTTCTCAGGCCCTTTCTGCAGTAACAGGTATTCCAGTTGGGCCCTTCTGCGGTGCCGTCTGGGATGCCGCTTGTAGGGCAAACAAACCGCTACGCAGAGCAAACTGTTTCAGAAACCTCCTGGACCCCACTCACTCGAATGAGCCATGATGGCATTTTGTAGCGCTACTGCTTGCTATGGGCATCAACAAGTCGCCTCAGTACAATATGTACTGGTCAACATAAAGTTCACGGATGTCATTTATCCATCCATAATGTCAAAAGTAGATTTATTTCCATTATGCGATTTTTTTCCCCTCCGACAACCGGTTGCCTGGAACCAAAGCCTCTGGATGGGCAAACAGTTTAAGAGTTAGGGCCCTTTGCTGAATGTCCTCCTCCCCAAACCCGCAGCCTCCATTACCTCCGGACAGAACCTATCTCCTGATGAGTATGCTCCAAATTAAGGGACGCCTCGGTTTCCTGCTACAGTACATGCCCCTGAAAACCGGTCAAATGGGGAATTAAGGCATTCTCTTTGAACGAGTCAAGAGACAGGTTACAACCTTATTCGTGGATGCTGTACAAGGTGAGCTAGCGTTAAGGAGACAGTAAACTTCAAGAAGGCTACATGTACATGTAGATACCGATTTCATCCCCTCAAAGTGCCATCCCTCTGACTTCCTAACCATCCCAGGAGGTCGTCGTTGAACTTCTAAATGGACTTGAACATAAAGGACATGTAATTTATTGTGATAATTACTTTAACAGACCAAATTGGGTATCCAAACTGTCTCAATTAGGATTTTGGATGTTGTGGTCCAAAAAGCGTTATACTGCACAAGGGAATACCGAATACACCCAAAGACAAATAGAATGAAAAAAGGAGATAACCCCAAGAATTTTGTAAGAAGGCTGGTCAGTTATGCATTGTTTGGCATGATAACAAAAAATGTTGTACTCCTAACAAATGTAGAGTGATTGCCAAGTAATTACAAAACAAATTCGGTGTAGAGAGCGAAAGTGGATTTCATTGAAATTGCTAAGCCCAAATCTATGAATAACTACAACAAATTCATGGGAGGAACCGATCTCGCTAATCAAATTGTTCAGTACTACACACACATACACACAGAAGTTTGAAATTAGTGAAACAGAGTGTTTTTCAGTATGTTGGAACATATCCATACTCAATGCCACGGTAATTTTCAACAGCATACCAACAAACAAACATGTCAGTAATCTTGACTTTCCCGTCTTCAAGTCATAGGGCAGCCTACCTCTCACAGGTTGGGAACGTAATGCAATGCTGCGTTTTACACGATCCAATGCGAATAACCTTCCTGTTCGGCTGGATGGAGAAATGGTATCCTGGCAAAAACCCTTCCGGAAGAAACGTGACTGCATTGTTTGTAACAACCGGCGATTACGCAACAGAAAACAAATGAGGATGATATGTAAACAATGTACATATCCGATGTTAAGCCAGTTCCTTTACTTTGAGAAATACCATATTTCTTGCACTTTGCATAAATTACCAAACAACCCATTTTGGAGATAACGACGACTTGCCAACAACCAATTATTGTTGTGGTAAGCGAACACTTTAGATTTAATATTTGTAAACTATATTAACGAGCATAATTATTCAACCTTACTGTTCAAATATGAAGTGCAATCGCCGGTGAATGTATTTTTCAGGAAAAATTATAAATCCAAAAAGTGGATTGTTATTGTAAATTAATCAGTTTTTTTGGCCACTCTTGTACATGCATTCGAAATCTCCATCACTCTTGGCTCCCTCCCTCCTCCTCCTCCTCCCCCTCCCCGCCCTCTCCTCTCCCCTCCTCCCTATTCAATGTTGGTCAACAACTGTGTTCGTGTGCCCTAATCCCAACCAACATTGAATGGGGGTCATTTTGATTGAATGTCCCCTTCAATCAATAGATAGATAGTTCAGAATGGCGTAAACAAATGTGTCCCAGTATTCAATAAGGCTCTACTCGAAACAGATTAATCTGATAGAAAAGTGTCCAAAAAAGAGCCTGTAGAATTATCCTTGGTGTTGATTATGTATCTTACAACCCGGCCCTATCAGTATGTAAAATGTTCCCCAAACCCCCTGAAGTGAGAAGACACAATATCGGTGTTGATTTTGCCACTGCTTTAGCTAGCCATCCTCAGTATCAAGAATTGGTTCCCTTTTGAAAAATCCTGTTGGACTGTTTTTGAGACAAAAGGTTAAATATCAACAGTATTTCTGTAAAACCTCAGAAATTTTTTCAAAGTGCCATCTGGTATTTTATTTAATCTACTTAACACTACAACACACATATAAATTTATTACATTATTTAACCACATAATTTAATTTCTTAAATTTATTTAATTACACCTGTTTTAACGTGTTTGTATGTATTTTTATATACATTTTAAATTCTGAAATTATGTTGTTTATTTTTTAAATTAGTTTTGTAACATTGTAAAAATTACACACCAATTCAGCGCCTTTGGCTGCCATGTGACACATTTTTAGTGTAATAAACCATCAATGAATGAATGAATGAATGTAATCATGCAAAGTTCAAATCTTTCCCAAATGTTATTGTGCTGTACCAAGTTGCATGCTGTACAGTGGAATTGCACGTAATGTGCATGTACATTTAACTACCTGGTATGAAGTGGTGGCGCTCTTCATTAAAGCCATAAAGGTATATGGTACACAAAAGTGGATTATCTGCACCAGTATTTTCCTGGTATGGAAAAGGTCACACTGTGAAAAATGGGATGTGGCAATTTTGAAAGGAGATATGTTCGTGCCATCCTTTCTTCTTTTAACTTTCTGGCCTGGGTGTTTGGATCCCGTAATATTTTCAGTTTGTCACGTTGACATTTATGCTTACAATAAGCACATTCGGCTTCATTCTGTTTGAGACGACTTTATGGTGGGGTGTCGATATAATACATTAATGTGACTTTTACCTTAAAGTTTGTTTCTTGTCATGTAGGGCTAAACTGTTGCAATTTCTGGTACCAAGTTGGTATGTCTACTGCTTGTCACCAACTCGTGATTTGGAAATGTCGTTATACTTAACCAGTATTTGATTATGCTCACTTGTCACTCCCACACATTTGTAGTTAGCGATTGGAGCCCCATGCACTCTGGGACTGGAGACTATGGGATTTGGGAGTAGGCCTACATGTCAGAAGTTGAACACGCCACACAAGCGTAAAACCGTATACATGAGATGAAAACTCCGCCATAAAGCTGGCACCGTCGGCATCACCACACCTTCCATAATATAAAATAATGAGAAGCAGATCACATCGTGGTATACAAACAAGTATCCTGTATAAATAAATGTGTTTTTTCTCTGTTCCAGTTTGTCTGAAAATTTCTGTTGGGGTCACTTTAATAATAATATTAGCATTTGTAAAGCACACCTTTTCCTAAGGTTACAAAGTTACTCCAAAGGATAAAACAACCACAAGTTTAGAAAATGCAAAATAAAAAAAAAGACAGACCATAGGATAATTGTAATAAAGACCCAGCCAGGACGTCGCCTTTGCCAGTGAAATGCCAAAAATATTTAAACTCGACCCCATCCCTTTGGCTGTGAAACTTGTCAGTAGAGGGGTTCATATTCACCAACCAATCCCCTGCATAGATGGGTTGACAATGATTCAACAACGTACTCTTAAAGAGGAAAATAGATAGTATTTAACAAAGATTTGGAACAGAACTATAGAATTGGATTAGGCGAACTGAATGTTGGATTAATTCCAGTTTCTTGGGCCAACAAATGAAAATGCTTCGTCACCTGTTTTTGAAAAGTGCATAGAATATTAACATGTGCCACGAGACCATAAAACCACCCCTCCTGAGATGCTTGAGATCAACTGTATTAGATATATAAGTAGGAATAGATTTGATTTAACATTATACATGTACATGTTTAAAGGCTGTTTTGCTGCATTAGTCAGGAAGCCGGTTTATTTATTTATTTATTTGTTTTAACCATTTACCAGGGTAACCCATTCACATAAATAAATGTGGTCTTCCACTGGGCCCTGAGAATAACAAAATTAAAAAAGAAGTAAAATTATATTATATTATATTATATTATATTATAATATCTAAAAATATATTAAAGAAACAAATAATTTATTCTATTTATAAATAAAACAAACGTGGTCCAAAAGTAAAAGTAAAATAAAAAAGGCATGTGTATGAACAAGCTAAATATAAAAAAATGGTCATTACTTTATACACTTAGTAAAGGTCACAGTAC
>CM055819.1:53144980-53176015 GCA_029582265.1 Zoroaster sp. YZ-2022
ATTGTTTTCAACTAATTTGAATTTTCGCGCAGCAGAATTTATTTAAAATTTTAAAATCATAAAAACATTCCCTGTTAGGCTATGTCTGTCAGTCGGATTGAGCTATATCCATATTTTAAATATATTACATTGTGTCGTTAACGAGAATATATCGAATATTTTAGCCCGTAAATTTTTTCTTCTGAAATGTTTCACAGTGCCTAAAACGAGAGAACACATGGAAACTATTTTTACTTGTTTTCTCAAACAATAACACCTCAGGCAGAACTTCTATTTCAAGTTAGGGCCTGGTCATGGTAGGTTAGTGATCATCACCGTTTTTGTGATCAATAATATGTTTTTAAATTATAAATGATCTATAATTTGGGGATTTAAAAATGCTTGAGTAATACGTTTGCCTAATTGCTGCTTCATGGAGACATTTTTCCCCCGTGTGAAAATGGATAACTGCAAATAATATGTGAAGAAAATGCTCTCAAAGTGAGCTAGTTCCCTGATAACCTTAAAGACTGGCTAAGTAAGCCAACGATTTGAGAAAAGTTTTAAATGCTTGTAAAATATGGAACATTTTTCATAAAAACATATTTTCCCTATGAGGTGTGATTTTCCCCCAACAAATGCAAGTGGTCTTGCTATCCGGATGCCAGGAGGTTAAGTATTTTTCTTATATGTCGCATTTAGTACTGAGGAGAATCCGGATACGCTGTTCGTGGATAGGGTCGAGGTTGGCAAACGGTACGAGTCGTTTTTGACAAACAACTCTGGGTTTTACCGGTACCGTTTGGGGGACGTGGTTGAGGTAGTTGGATTCCATGAGAGATGTCCTGTAATTACTTTCAAATACAGGTGTGTCTTATTTTTAAATTTTTGTTTTAGCAAACAATTTGTTCAAACTAATGAATAATGTGTGAAAGTAACAATAAAACAATACCTGGCCAATGGTTGACTTAATACACAATCATTGTCGTGGTCATGATATATAGATAAGACCTCTTGCTTAACTGGTGATGAAAAACTAACACAAGTGGTGTCATCTTTAATAATAATAATAATAAAAGATTTTTAGCGCGCACATATCCACCCTGCTGGGCGCTCAAGGCGCCAAACAAAGAAAAAACATTAGCCTGAAGCAATATACAATGATAGCATAGGAAAACAAGGTAAAATTATGTACCGAGAGATACATGTACTACAATGCACTTACAAATATACATCATCTTTGAAGGTTGTGTGACGCCAAGATGAGTTTAAGCATCGACTTGAATCTGGTTATACTATGAACAAGATTTGAGTTTAGTTGGAAGATGATTCCAGGTCTCGGAGCTACGTGAAAACGACCTATCACCCCAGTTCCGTTTTGAAGTTGGTTCCTTGAGGGTGACATGTTGCTTTCTGGAGCGCAAATTGCGTGATGGAGTGTAGACTTTAAGTAGTTCAGAAATATAAATTGGAGCAATGTTATTAAAAGATTTGTGAACAATTAGCATAAGTTCAAAAACAATTCTCTGTGTGAAACGGAAGCCAGTGCAGTTCTTTCAAGATTGGCGTGATGTGGCATGACTTTTCTGGACAAAGTCACAACACGAGCTGCTGTGTTTGTGTGTGCTGAGATATTTGTTGATTCTGCGGAAGACCGTAAGGAAGCATTCCCGTTATCGAGCCGTGATGTGACAAATGCATGTATAATTTGTTCAGCAACGCACATTCAAGTATTTCCTAATTCGTTATATTTCTGATATGAAATGATATGCGAACAATGTTGGGAGATATGTGGTTTCAGTGTTGTCAGGTCAAATATAACACCCAAATTCGTGCAGCATGTAATGAGGGGTTATCTGCAATCACCAATTATAATAAATGGAAAGAGAAACTTTAGACAGTACTGACGTGATCCAAATAGAACAAATTCTGTTTTTCATCGTTCAATTTCAGGAAGTTTTATCCCATCAACTTCGAATCTCTTCAATACATTTCCTCAGTGTTTTATAAAATGAACACCAAGGGTGTGATTTTTTTTTAACACCAACGCTGTTAGCAGTGTGATTGTGTGTGGGTGTACATGACATAACTAAGACCTTATAACAACGGGAACAATGGGTCCCTCGTTTGGTGGTTGTGTTTTTAGAACGTCCTCGGTTGTAAAATGTGTAAAACTCAAATGGGAGATGCCAAAGGTTGAAGATGTACAACATCAAAGGAATAATAGAGGGGAACAATAGGATGTTTCGGTTTACACCATATGTATGACTACATGGCGTGGGTGTTGGGTGAGTTTGTGTAGGCATTCAAACTGAGAGACTTATACCGTGCGACAACAAGGACGTGGTTGCTATCACCATAGAAACAATATGTCCCCGGTTTTATCACAATTGAGGGGAATAATGGGGGGTCCTCGGTTTTACACCATAACCAAAGCTGTGTGTGTGTGTGTGTGTGTCGGGGGTGGGCTTGGGCCCCAAACCCAATGACATTAACATTTGATTGTATGGATGGTGCAGGGTGCGTTAGCAAGTAGTAGTCAACTAAGCGCCTCAACTGATAATATTTTGTTATCATTCATTAAACTAATAATCTAAAATACAGAACTGGAGAACTTTTGAACCTACGTAGCGAGAGAAGATTGAGTGCGCTTGTGGTCAACAACGCCATTCAGGAAAGTTTGGCAGGATGGACTGGGGCAGAGTCTAGTGCAATGGGCATGCGCAGAAGAGTCCACCTAATGTACGAGGATAAAGACGGTAAGGGTGCACCCCCCAGTGGACATATTAGCCTCAACAATGGTTTACAGCATATTTAAGCCTGTTAATAATTTAACGAAGCTTAAATATGCCTATCGTTGAGGCCAATAATAAAATGCTCTGCGCGCGTCGCCTCAGACTCGCGCGTTAGCATTTTAGTTTTCTTTTTGTTTGCTAAGGAAACGTTGTCCAATTGCAGCCAAAATTACGTGCATCGATTGGAATTCTGCCGTGCTGTGTTTTAAACGACTTTTTTTCCCACAAGGGGTATGAATTGTTTGCCCGATTTGTGGGGCCTCTCTTAGCCACCATACTTTGTGTATCGGAATTGATTTCCCGTATACATGTATCACGTATTCCAATGGTTGCAAAAAAGAAAAAAGAAGAAACCCCCAAAGGGAAAAAAAGTGCGTCACCGCAATAATTTTTGAAACCGACTATGACCAGAAACCGGAGACTTTGTTTATTTTATACCAAATCCCTTAACCTATAATATCTCCCAGAACACTTTGTCCGATCACACCTGATATTTTCTGGACTTTTCTCTAACTATTTTTTTGGACCCCCTCACGCAAAATATAACGTACATGGTTGTTCACGGTTGCCATGTCAACAGTTTATTTTGAAGAGGTCCAATTGAATTTACACTTTTGGTTAAATACCACATTTTTGATACTGTAAGGACATTTTAATGTTGGGGTTTGTTGTCAACTTTGAAACTCTGAACTGGACAATATTGAGTCATGTCTGGGAATCCAATATGGCCACCATAAAGCTTTCTGGACAGAGCTATTAATGCATGAAGATGAAGTTCAGCCAGACGTAACAATTGTATACGTATAAAGAGGTCATCAACTTTGGTATGGACGGCTGATGGGACAAAACAAAACACAGTTTATATGGGTTTTCCTTCAGCGACGTTGGTTCAGCAATTTGTGGGTTCACAATTAGCGCCACTGCCTGCCGTAAATCATTGGTGAAGGGGCATGTAGAAACAAACATTTGTTAAATATTTGAGAAACTGATCATCGCAACTTAAAACAATAAAAATACTTTATTTCAGATGGTGAATATGACATGTTTTTTACATACTTACATTGATGCTGAGTCAGAGAAGGACATACGCAACATCTGATGAGCAGAAATCACTGGTATGATTGTTCAGTGCAAGCTGCAGCCATCTTGCCTTTCTTCCATTTCTACATTCAAATCCACGTGATGATCCAAATAGAGGGTAGCAAGAAAATAAGTTGGCACCTCTGCATGTATTCAGAATCAACGTTATGATTATATACAATAAATACTGGGAATAAGACAAAAGATGGCCCCAGCGTGAGGATGCTTATTTATATGTACCGCCATGATTGAGATAAAACAGAAGCATGTTGATGACTGAGTTATAATTTTTGTTTTGGCAATTTAGTTAGTTGTTATACTTTGTTCACATTATTTTACTTTTCAGTTCGATAAGTCTCTACGTAAACAGCATGAGTTCTACTTAGAACACCCACCGTCAATTCGGCACCATCTGTGAAGCACGCGTTCTCGTCGTTCGCCCGGGGTCCTTCCAGGAATCTGGAAAGAGTTGATCATAGCGACTTTCTACGGCGCACAGTTACAACCAGTTCAAGATGCCCAAGAAGATACGAACCAAGGCGCTTCTGAGTTTATGTTGGGCGTGTAGTTGACTCTGATGTTGAATAACAATGATTTAATATGTGACATAGTTTTAAGGGGTTTGAGGCCTTTTCCAGATTTTTTGAGATAAAACTCCGCATAAATAGTTATTCTTTACTTACTAGCATAATTTCACGCATTTGAACAGAGAGTTTCACCGGTAATTTTTCTTCATTTATTGTAAATTTTACATGCCAAACGATTTACAATACAGTATTTCAATAAAGTATACATTTGATATTCAATTTCGTAACATTTAACGACTCCATTTAAAACGTCATTAAGCCACATTTTAAAAATGTAAGGTATACGAATGGGTTGCCATGGCCAAGCTGGTCGAGCGCGATCAGGCTTTAGCTGCGACCATGCATTTGTGTCGCTTGAGCAAGACACTTCACTGTACAGTGCTTCTCTTCTACCCAGGAGTATAAAATGGGCACCTGTGAGGGTAGAGGTTGATATTGTGCTTGAAAAAGTTTTACGATGCGCTACTGGTAGCTCGGGGACTGTATACTCCCCCAGGAGCTGAGAAAGTTTAAAGAGTTGATATTAGCCCAATGACCAGGGGGATAATAATGTAAAATTATTATTATTATTATTATTATTATTTCGCAAGTTAGCACAGCATGAAAGAAAGATCTTGTTTTCCTTTCTTCTGCCAGTTTACACCCTCAAGTCACTCTATACGTCCGTAGCCTTAGGATCTCGAGTGTCTTTTCCTTCAGAATTCTTGCTGTGTCCTAAGGAGTGCCGCCTTCTGTAGTAATTCTACTCTAACAGATGTTCTATCTCCTTGAGATGTTTCTCCAACGCCTTCGGGATTGTGCAGTGCTCCCACTACCACAGGAAACCTTGACCTTGACTTGCCACAGCTTGCGGAGTTCTCTCGCTAAATCCTTGGCCATTTATGTACCTTCTCCTTTCCTTCGAAGCTACTCTACTATCACCCGGCACAGCTATATCAATAAGATGACACATCTTTGCATGCTTATCCAAGACAACAACATCCGGCCGTCTATGTTCTATAACATGATCTGTCTGGATGTTGAAGTCCCAGAGAATCTTGACATGATCCGTTTCTTCAACCTTTTCCGGCACATGGTCGTACCACTTGATTGCACCTTGACTCCGTACTTCTTACACAGATCCCAATGGATCACCTTGGCCAACTTGTCGTGTCTGCCTTTGTACTCTGTCTGAGCATGCACTCTGCATTCGCTGACAATGTGAAATACAGTCTCCTCCGCCGCATTGCACATTCTGCACATAGAAGAGACATCTGACTTCTCGATCCTTGCCTTCATCACATTCGTCGGCAGGGAACTGGTCTTGCGCTGCAGTAATCAGACCTCAGTTTCTTTCTTTAGTTCTCCTCTCCTCAACCATTCCCAAGTCTTGCTACTTGCCACTTCTTCAGTACATCTCAGGAATCGGCCGTGAAGTGGTTTTCTTGCCAATCTCGTGTTCTTTCTTCTCTTCTTTGATTCTTATACTCCTTTGACCTAATTCGTCTGCCTTCATGTATTTCTGCGCAACCTTCAACAACTTTCCCAGTACTTCTTACATGACACTGCAAGCTCCTTCTCTCGATGTTAACGCTGTCTGATACACTAAGTAACCCTCTTCCGCCTCTCGACCTCGGTAGATAGAGTCTGCGCTGACATTCGACCGTGGATGTAACATACCGTATATCGTCATCACTTTCCTCGTTTTCCTGTCAGCAACATCTAGATCTGCCTTAGTCCACTCGACAATTCCACACTGTATCTCGTGACTTTACACAGCCCAAGTGTTGATCGCCTTTTATCATATTCCCTCCATTCAACTTGGACTTCAAACACTTCTTCACTCGTCTTATATACTCTTTCTTAAGTCTCTCTTTCGATTCCTCGTGCAGTACATGATCTGCTTCAAGCACTCAAGATACTTATAACTTTCTTCTTCACCCAACGCCCTCAATTGTGTGCCATCTGGTAAAGCAATTCCATCCGAATGTACCCTTTACCCCTCTTCATGGTCATCGCAGCACATTTCTCCAGACCGAACTTCATGCCGATGTCATCACTGAAGATCCGTACAGTCTGCACCAAGGAATCAATCTCTTTCTCGTTCTTCGCAAACAACTTCAGGTCGTCCATGAAGAGAAGATGATTAATCCTGCATCCATCCTTCGTCATCTCGTATCCCGCACTAACCTTCCGCAAAATCATCGTCAAAGGAACAGCCAAAACAAACAACAGTGGAGACAGAGAATCGCCCTGAAAATACCTCGTCTGATGTTTACCTTACCAAGACATTCATCACTGGCCATTTGTCTCCATGTTCTCACCCAGGAGACATTTCACCGCATCAGCTGCCCCTATCATATCCAAACATTCCATAATCCACGAGTGTGATACCATGTCGTATCCCTTCTTGTAATCTATCCATGCCATGGCCAGATTAGTTTTCCTGTTCCTGATCCTTTAGCACCGTCTTATCAATGATGAGTTGGTCTTTCGTTCCTCTTGACCGCTTCTTGCAACCTTTCTGCTCATCTGGAAATAACTGCTGATCTTCTATGTGACTATACAGATCTTCTGCAATGATACCGGTCAGAAGTTTATACATCATGGGTAGACATGTAATAGGTCGATAGTTACTTGCAACGTTACCCTTCTAATGTCCTTCATGATGAGAACCGTTCTTGCTTCAGTCATTCACGTCGGGAACATTGCCACGCACCTAAGCATTGTTGCAGCTGCTGGGCTATTCTTTCATGAAGACTACAAGTTCTTTAGCCAGTATCCGTGCACTGGTCTGGTCCCGGGGCTTCAATTCGGCACTTTCCTCAACTGTTTCTTCACCTTGCTCACATCAATCTGAAATCCCTCTTGTTGTTGTACATTCTTTAACTCGTCTTTCACGTCGGCTAACCATTCTGCTTGTCTGTTATGATCACCAGGCTGATCCCAAAGACCACCCCAAAAATTCCTTGCCTCTGCTGGCTCTGGGCTCACTTGTGAGTTGTCACATTTCCTGTCCAATTCTTTGAATAATTGACGTTGATTTGTACTGAATAGGCGATTTTGATGAAACTGCCTGACTCTGTCATCGTACCTCTTTACTTTCGCAGCCTTCGCCTTAACCCTTTGCTTTATTTCTTCCTTAAATACACCCATCCCCTTTCCTTTTACTTGATACTTCTTCATTAATCTGTTCCTCATATCTGAATCTTTCATTGCACCTCTATCCATTTGCTCTATTCTACTGAGATCTTTGCGTAACTCGTTAATTTGGCCCTCAAGTCTGCGTTTCCACCAAGGTTTATTATCTTTATGTCGTGATTGTGAATGTGAAGATTTTACCCCTGATCTCTCCGCTACTACAACTGCACCTGCAAAGACAAGATCGTTAATTTCAGAAAGATTAGTAGTACTTACCGTCCCAAGGATTCTACTTACCATAGCTGATACATTTGTCAGCTTTTTCCTTGGGACCTGGCGCAATGCAGGAATACTCCACTTACCTGTCCCTTTTACCGATACCATTACTATTATTATTATTATTATTATTATTATTATTATTATTATTGTTGTTGTTGTTGTTGTTGTTGTTGTTGTTGTTGTTGTTGTTGTTGTTGTTGTTGTTGTTGTTGTTGTTGTTGTTGTTTTATTGTTATTATTATTATTATTGTTATTGTTATTATTATTATTATTATTATTATTATTATTATTATTATTATTATTATTATTATTATTATTATTATTATTATTATTATTATTATTATTATTATTATTATTATTATTATGATGATGATGAAATGTTTGAATATTAATTTAAAACTTACTTAGTTAAATCTGATGATGATGATATTAATATCCCCTAGAAATATACATCTGATGTGCTGTCAATTGAATTTATACGCTTTTTATCTTCGTCATTTTCATTTGTAAGTTCCATCTGTTAATTTGTAAAAGGATACTTTGAGTAGACATAGGGTTGTACATATCATAAATTCACAGTTAAAGTAAGTAAAGTACTGGTCATAGGCCAAGTAAGTAAAAGTAAGTATTAAGTAATATGGATGCTTTGCATTTGCTACTGTACAAAGTCAACAATTGGGGTAAATTTTGTACTGCATGTTTATAGATTTTGGTGGTTGGAATGGTTTCTAGCAATAATGCCTAGGGGGTTAGGATTGTACATCTTGATTCAAAGAGAAGAAGCAGACTCGTAGATGAAGCAGATTTGCCAACATTGTGTCGCACCTTTAATTAATCTATCAATCTCAAAAAATAATGATCGAGCAAATATTAGCAAATAACATGTACAGTGTGAAGTTATATCTGAGTAAACATAAACGTTAACCTGCTACTCTCCCTGTACGATACGGTTGGGGCAAGAAACAAATAATATTTTTCCTGCATCTGCACTGTACATACTTATTATGCCCAGTACTGCGCATACGCATGCATAATCGTCAGTATTGACAAAGGAGAATAAATTATCTGAGAGACAAACCGTGAGATTCAAAATTTAAGATATTAAAGTTTGTTTAATATGAGTAATTTTAAAACCTAAATTTAAATTTGTTCGACCAATGAAGATATTGTGATGATAAATAAATATGTATGAAGAAACTATAGTTCAACTGAAAGTTTAATTGGTCCTTTCGTGTATTTGAATTTATTGAAAATTCGTAAAGTTTATGTTCATATTTCGAATTCCCCTTTCTAAAAGAAAAAAAAGTTTCTCCAAAACGCATCCTACCCGTAACAACACCAATAAGTGTTAAACACACCTCCAGAGATTGAAACAAACTTCTAAATCTATTCTCCGAGTAGCCTATTCTCTGGTGCTGTGTGCATGTATGTAATGGAACATTATACATACATGTCAGTGAGTTCTGGTAAAACCTTTTGGTAAACTTTACTGTTTGCCTGCAAACAAGAATTAAAGGGTCTATGAAGTGTGTTTTGTTATTGTTATTTTATTAGTTGATATGAATAAAAACAAATTTAATTTTCTTTTGAGTCTTGATTCCCCAAGAGAACAAAGCAAACAAAGGTTTTCATCGTTTGCTAGCATGCCTTTTTAACCTCAGTCATGAACTGCTAGCAACGTGTGTAAACACGACTTACTTAATAAACATGTACCGGTACTTAATTAAAACTTGTAGCTTTGCATGGTGAAGAGGATAAGTAAAGACTGTTGACATTAAAAACTTCGTGAAATTTCAATACTAAAGTATGACACAGAGTGCACGCAAACACGGGTTAGTGCTCAAATCTCTCAGGTATACGTCACAGATTTTATGTTAATAAGGAGGAATGGGAAGAGCGTGGCGCCCCCTAAATTTAGAATTAAATTTTTTAATTGTACAAACGAACACAGAAAAAATGGACAAAGGGAAAATATATTCTCCAATAGGCATACTTTATTGTTTGCACTGTTAAAACGGTCTATGGACGTGGTATTATCTAAAGGTCAAGTGTAAAATGTCCGATGAACTACAGCATGAGGGTTTAAAAGGTTCGAAAGGTGTGTAAAGATTGCAAAGCTAGAAATTATGTTATCTGAACTACATTTTCATCGCAGGCGTGAAAACCTGAGCTTATTTAGGTGTCTGTATGTTGAAGACTTTGTCGGAGGCATGGCTGTAACATGGAGATTTCGATGTTGGGTGTGGGTGATTGTGTCTGGATTCATCACTGCATATGCCGTCAACTACTGCTTGGCTAGTGATGCGTCGTGGAGGTTGAAAGTTGCTACAGGTACGGTTGGGACCCAGTGGCACACCCAGAGTTTACCAACCTTTGGCGGATCCGGGGAACATAACGGTCATACGTCCTCCCTAATTTTATGTAATTATATTTGTTAAAACAAACATCTTATATTATAACAAAGAAGTTGGGGGGGGGGGTCGCTCAAGCCCTTGGTTTATCACTGTATGGACATACATGTTTACTGATCCATTTACTGTGTTCTTCAAGGGAGTATTGTATAGTCACCCACAAAAGTCAACAATAGGGCTGTATGGATAGCTCAATTGGTATCCACAGCCAGCGCAAATGTTCGTCTTTGTTCGCACTGGGTATAATAATTACAATGCAAAAACTTGGGTGTTAAAAACTACATCAGTATAGGGAAATGAAATGTAAAATTGTTTTTCCATTCAAGCACAATAGCACATGAATGTGATGCACTGACATTTGCCTAAGTGCCACAGAAACAAAGACATTGACAATTTGTGATAGATAAATCAAACCAAGGACCGGCTGAGTAGTCAGCTAAAGTGAGTGAAGCAGTGATAATGATCATACACGAGAGTAAACTTCTCAAATAGCCTATATTAAGTGTTGAATGTCATATTTTATTCTCGCTTGTAGGTATCCTTGGTGGTTCGGTGGGGTTGTCTACCATGGTTGCTCTTCACATCTCCACGCTGCGCTGTTCTGAGACCCATACCTTAGCAACCCTATTACTACAGTATATCATGATGCTCGTCATTGACATCGGCATAGCTCCGGTTTTCTACTCCAAGATGACGACATATTGGAAACATCCAAGAAAGGAGCAAGAGAAATGTCTGCAGAAACTGTTAGCACGTGATGTGGACACGGACTATGGCAGGCGACACGGGTTTGGCGACATTGGTTCACTCCAAGAGTTCCGTGATAAACATCCACTCACTAAGTATGACCACTATCGAGATTACTTCCAGAGACTAGCGGATGGTGAGAAGAACGTATGTGTGGCGGGAAAGGTATACAGGTTTGGAACTTCGTCTGGCACTACAGGAAAGGGCAAATTGATTCCTATGGCCGAATCGCGAGAATTAAAAGTATTAGCGGTAACCCCCAGAGTACTTTGCAAGGTTAGTCCAGTGCAAAAGATGGCAATGTTGTATTGTAAACCAGCTGTAAAGTTCACGAAGTCAGGATTACCTATTGCGCCTGTTGTGTTTAAGCCTGATGGTATCTTCATTGATTTCTACGTGAGTGCACTCCTGAACTCACCACCGAGTGCCTTCCAAATTTCAACCGATTTTGAAGCCACTTACGTTCACGTTCTCTTTGCCCTCACAGACAAAAACATTTACCAGTTTTACGCACCTTTTGCGTCACAAGCATACAGAGCGTTTAAAATGCTTGAAGATGAACAGAACATGTTTTTAGAGGATCTTACTGAAGGACGGGTCAATCCTAAATTACAAATCGACGCTGAGATTCGACGGTCACTGGACGCAGCTTTGATGGCAAACCCAGCTCGAGCCAACGAACTGAGAGAGGAGTTTGCTAAAGGTTTTGTCGGCATTGTGGGTAGAATATGGCCACATTTGAAAACCGTCATGACAATCGATATATCCGGGTACATGAAGAAACTAGAGGCAAAGATACACTAGAGGTAAGGATTATAATTATAGGAATGGCAGATCCAGGATTTAACCACCTGTGCCCATTGCATAAAAGCTGCTGTGCAGAAAAAGTTTCGTTGGCTACCATCCAAAATTCCACACAAAACGTGCGTAACACGGCTGTTTTGATTCTTAGCGAAATTATCTGCTTAGCAATTGGCGTGAAATTGACCACAGGGCTGGGGTGAGGGCGCACATTCTTGTGCAACTTGTACAACTGTCGGCTACATCAGCGCCGTCTCTGAGTTGCATAACAACCTAATTTATGAATAAACTTTTAATTGAATATAGGCACTAAGTTATACAGCGGGGCCTATGGATGTACCGAAGGAGCTATCGCACTGAATATTTGGCTGGATAGGACACCACAACAATATGTACTGATGCCTAACAGGACGGTTATCGAGTTCATCCCTGAACATCTATGGTACGATTGTTTTCAACTAATTGAATTTTCGCGCAGAAAATTTATTTAAATTTAAAATCACTGAATAAACATAGTTAGGCTATGTCTGTCAGTCAGTTAGGCTATGTCTGTCAGTCAGTTAGGCTGTGAGCTAGGTTCCCTGATAATCTTATAATCTGAAAGACTGGCCATGTATTAGCAACGGATTGGAAAGTTTAATAACTTGTAAATGTGGAAATGTTCATAAAACATATTTTCCCCATGAGGTGTGATTTTTCCCCCAACAAATGCAAAGTGATCTTGCTATCGGATGCCAGGAGGTTGAAGTATTTTTTCTTATCTGTCGCATTTAGTACTGAGGAAAATCCGGATACGCTGTTCGTGGATGAGGTCGAGGTTGGCAAACGGTACGAGGTCGTTTTGACAAAACAACTCTGGGTTTTACCGGTACCGTTTGGGGGACGTGGTTGAGGAGTAGTTAGTTCCATGAGAGATGTCCTGTAATTACTTTCAAATACAGGTATGTCTTATTTTTTAAATTTTGTTTTAGCAAACAATATTTTCAAACTAATGAATAATGTGTGAAAGTAACAATAATAAAACAATACCTGGCCAATGGTTGACTTAATACACAATCATTGTCGTGGTCGCCACAGTATATAGATAGAACCTCTTGCTTAACTGGTGATGAAAACTAACACCAGTGGTGTCATCTTTAACATTTCATGGTGTTTATAAAATGAACGCAAGGGGTGTATTTTTTAAACACCAACGCTGTTAGCAGTGTGATTGTGTGTGGGTGTACATGACATAACTAAGGCACTTATAACAACAGGGAACAATGGGTCCTCGTTTGGTGGTTATTGTTTTCAGAACGTCCTCGGTTGTAAAATGTGTAAAACTCAAATGGGAGATGCCAAATTGAAGATGTACAACATCAAAGGGAATGATAGGGGAACAATAGGATGTTTCGGTTTACACCATATATGTATGACTACATGCGTGGGTGTTGGTGAGTTTGTGTAGGCATTCAAACCGAGGATCTTATAACAAAAGGACAATACGTCCCCGGTTGCTATCCTCATACAGAACAATATGTCACCGGTTTTCATCACAATTGAGGGGAACAATGGGAGGTCCTCGGTTTACACCATAACCAAAGCTGTGTGTGTGTGTGTGTGTGTCAGGTGGGCTTGAACCAACCAATGACATTAACATTTGATTGTATGGATGGCAGGGGTGGGCAAGTAGTGATCAACTAGCGCCCTCAACTGATAATATTTTGTTATCATTCATTAAACTAATAATCTAAAATACAGAACTGGAGAACTTTTGAACCTACGTAGCGAGAAGATTGATGCGCTTGTGGTCAACAACGCCATTCAGGAAAGTTTGTGGGATGGACTGGGGCAAGTCTAGTGCAATGGGCATGCGCAGAGAGTCCACTAATGTACGAGGATAAAGACGGTAAGGGTGCACCCCAATTGGACAATAGCCCTCAACAATGAGCATATTTAAGCCTGTTAATTTAACAGGCTTAAATATGCTCATTGTTGAGGGCGAACTAGGCTCTGCGCGTCGCCTCAGACTCGCGCGTTGGCGATTTAGTTTTCTTTTGTTTGCTGGGAAACGTTGTCCAATTGCAGCCAAAGGTGCTGCATCGATTGGAATTCTGCCGTGCTGTGTTTTAAACGACTTTCCACAAAAGGGGTATGAATTGTTTGCCCGATTTGTGAGGCCTCTCTTAGCCACCATACTTTGTGTATCGGAAATTTGGTCCCCGTATAATACATGTATCACGTATTCCAATTGCAAAAAAAGAAAAAAAAGAAGCAAACCCCCCCAAAAGGGAAAAAAAAAGTGCGTCACCGCAATAATTTTGAAACCGGCCTATGACCAGAAACCGGAGACTTTGTTTGGCCTTATACCAAATCCCTTAACCCTATAATATCTCCAGAACACTTTGTCCGATCACACTGATATTTTCTGACTTTTCCTAACTATTCTTTTGGACCCCCTCACGCAAAAATAACGACAATGGTTGTTCACGATTGCCATGTCAACAGTTTATTTTGAAGAGGTCCAATTGAATTTACACTTTTTTGGTTAAAAATACCACATTTTTGATACTGTAAGACATTTTAATGTTGGGGTTTGTTGTCAACTTTGAAACTCTGAACTGGACAATATTGAGTCATGTCTGGGAATCCAATATGGCCACCATGTGTTTTCTGGACAGAGCTATTAATGCATGAAGATGAAGTTCAGCTGTGACGTAACAATTGTATACGTATAAAGAGGTCATCTACTTTGGTATGGACGGCTGATGGGACAAAAACAAAACACAGTTTATATGGGTTTTCCCTTCAGCGACGTTGGTTCAGCAATTTGTAGGTCTACAATTAGCGCCACTGCCTGCCGTAAATCATTGGTGAAGGGCATGTAGAAACAAACATTTGTTAAATATTTGAGAAACTGAATCGCAACTTAAACAATAAAAATACTTTCTTTCAGATGGTGAATATGACATGTTTTACATACTTTTCATTGAGCTGGAGTCAGAGAAGGACATACGCTTATCTGATGAGCAGAAATCACTGGTAATGATTGTTCAGTGCAAGCTGCAGCCATCTTGCCTTTTCTTCCATTCTTACATTCAAATCCACGTGATCAAATAGAGGGTAGCAAGAAAATAAGCTGGCACCTCTGCATGTATTCAGAATCAACGTTATGATTATATACAATAAATACTGGGAATAAGACAAAGATGGCCCCAGCGTGAGGATGCTATTTTATATGTACTGCCATGATTGAGATAAAACAGAAGCATTTCATGACTGAGTTATAATTTTTGTTTTGGCAATTTAGTTGTTGTTATACTTTTTTCACATTATTTCATTTTCAGTTCGATAAGTCTCTACGTAAACAGCATGAGTTCTACGAACACTACCGTCAATTCGGCACCATCTGTGAAGCACGCGTTCTCGTCGTTCGCCCGGGGTCCTTCCAGGAATTGAAAGAGTTGATCATAGCGACTTCTACGGCCAGTTACAACCAGTTTAAGATGCCCAAGAAGATACGAACCAAGGCGCTTCTGGAGTTTATGTTGGAGTGTGTAGTTGACTAACGTTGAATAACAATGATTTAATATGTGACATAGTTTTAAGGGGTTTGAGGCCCTTTTCCAGATTTTTGAGATAAAACTCCCATAAATAGTTATTCTTTTACTTACTAGCATAATTTCACGCATTTGAACAGAGAGTTCCGCATTAATTTTCATTTTATTGTAAATTTTACGTGCCAACGATTTACAATATAGTATTTCAATAAAGTATACATTTGATATTCAATTTCGTAACATTTTAACGACTCCATTTAAAACGTGTATTAATACATTTAAAATGTAAGGTATACGAATGGGTTGCCATGGCCAAGCGGTCTAGCGCATCAGGCTTTTGGCTGCGACCATGGTACTTGTGTCCTTGAGCAAGACACTTCACTGTACAGTGCTTCTCTTTACCCAGGAGTATAAAATGGGCACCTGTGAGGGTCGAGGTTGATATTGTGCTTGAAAAAGTTTACGATGCGCTACGGTAGCTCAGGACTGTATACTCCCCAGGGAGCTGAGAAAGTTTAAGGATTGATATTAGCCCAATGACCAGGGATAATAATGTAAAATTATTATTATTATTGTTATTATTATTTCGCGTTAGCACAGCATGAAAAGAAAGATCTTGTTTTCCTTTCTGCCGGTTACACCTCGAGTCAAGCTACGTCCCGTAGCCTTAGATCTCGAGTGTCTTTCGCAGAATCCTTGCTGTCCCTAAGAGTGCCGCCTTCTGTAGTAATTCTACTCTAACAGATGTTCCTATCTCCTTGAGATGTTTCTCCAACGCCTTCGGGATTGTACCCAGTGCTCCCACTTGCCACAGCTTGCGGAGTTCTCTCGCTAAATCCTGATATTTCTGTACCTTCTCCTTCTCCTTTGAAGCTACTCTGCTATCACTTAGTTAAATCTGATGATGATGATATTAATCTTCCCTAGAAATATACATCTGATGTGCTGTCAATTCAATTTATACGCTTTTTTTATCTTCGTCATTTTCATTTGTAAGTTCCATCTGTTAATTTGTAATAAAGTACTGGTAAGTAAGTCATAGGCCAAGTAAGTAAAAGTAAGTATTAAGTAATATGGATGCTTTGCATTTGCTACTGTACAAAGTCAAACAATTGGGGTACCTTTGTACTGCATGTTTATGGATTTTGGTGGATTTGGAATGGTTTCTAGCCATAATGCCTAGGGGGTTAGGATTGTACATCTTGATTCAAAGAGAAGAAGCAGACTCGTAGATGAAGCAGATTTGCCAACATTGTGTCGCACTTTCACTTTTATTAATATCTATCAATCGCAAAAAATAATAATCGAGCAAATATTAGCAAATAACATGTACAGTGTGAAGTTATATCTGAGCAAACATACACGCCTGCTACTCTCCCTGTATGATACGGTTGGGGCAAGAAACAAATCATATTTTTCCTGCATCTGCACTGTACATACTTATTATGCCCAGTACTGCACATACGCATGCATAATCGTCAGTATTGACAAAGGAGAATAAATTATCTGAGAGACAAACCGTGAGATTCAAAATTTAAGATATTAAAGTTTGTTTAATATGAGTAATTTTAAAACCTAAATTTAAATTTGTTCGACCAATAAAGATATTGCTTGATGATAAATAAATATGTATTAAGAAACTATAGTTCAAGTGAAAGTTTAATTGGTCCTTACGTGTATTTGAATTTATTGAAAAGTTCGTAAAGTTTATGTTCATATTTCGAATTCCCCTTTCTAAAAGAAAAAAAGTTTCTCCGAAACGCATCCTACCCATAACAACACCAGTAAGCGTTAAACACACCTCCAGAGATTGAAACAAACTTTTAAAATCTATTCTCCGAAGTAGCCTATTCTCTGGTGTGTGCACGTATGTGTGGAACATGATACATACATCTCACTGAGTTCTGGTAAAGCCTTTTTGGTAAACTTTACTGTTTGCCTGCCAACAAGAATTAAAGGGTCTATGACGTGTGTTGTTGTCTTAATTTATTTGTTGTTATTTTATTGGTTGATATGAATAAAAACAAATTTAATTTTCTTTTTTGTCTTGAGAGGATTTTTTATTTTAATTAAATTTAAAAAAAAATTGCACGACGCGAGGTGGCGCTGTTCGTGACGTACATCTTTTGGGCGCGTGTGGCTACAAGCCAGGCACTTCGTGTCTGACGTCACTGTGTTTGATCTGGTATTGCGCGGCGCCCAGTTGAGAACCCATTTGCAAACATATTATAAACAATATGCACACGTGTGCGTGCTTATGTCGAGTCGCAGTGTTTGCAGTATTTCACTCATAATTGTAAACAGGTAGGTATAAAACATCAGTTTGCAACAAAAAGTGCCTGTTTATTGTTTACAAAATTATGTCATTTTTTGACGAATTGAGAATACGTAAATGGGCCTCATGTGATGAGCCTGCACTTGGTGACGTCATACACGAAGTGCCTGGCTTATAGCCGCACTCCATCTGGGCAGGGAGCCTTACGCTAGGCGGCATGGTCTGGTGCCCAGAGGCGGTACGGGTACCAGTCTAACCATGAGTGCGTCGAGTCGTCACATGTGCTGTACATCGCGGTTTCAACGCGGCTGGTTCGTGGTGTGCGGCGGGAGGCGGAATATATTCAAAACAAGTCACGGCAGAGTGATTTTGAATAGATTTCGCCGTTGTCGTATACGCGCGAGCTAGCCGTATAACGTCGCAATCTTATTATTAAAGTATTAAATTAGTGTGCTTGTAAGTGTTTGGGACTAAAATGCATTTTTTACGGGCCTGCATGTTTATGTTTACTTTTCTGCACTTACCTTGTAGGCTTGTTTGGGTTCTGAACATTTTTTAGCTACGGTGATTTCTAGTGTTTTTCAAATGTTTAGAATTGGAACGTGTTTGCAGAGTGGGAGGAGTCGGTGGACCATGTAGGACCATATGTTTTTCCCTTTCACATAATAATACTATTAATATTATAATATTGTTGGTATATATTGTTTTCAGTAGTTCTTTTTGATGTATTTCTGAACGCACCGCCGGGTAGGCGTGTGCCACTGTTTTAAAAGTGTATGTTCAAATAAATAAATAAATAAAAATCACTTCCAACTAGATTTCTGGGCCGAGAGAACAAAGCAAACAAAGGTTTTCATTGTTTGCTGGCATGCCTTTTTAACCCATTATTGTTGGCCATCATTGTTGCCACTAGGTAATAAAACAGTCATGAACTGCTGGCAACGTGTGTACACACGACTTATGTAATAAACATGCACTTAAGTAAAACTTGTAGCTTTGCATGGATCTGGATCTGGATCAAATACTGCCCAACACCCCTAAAAGGAGCAACACGGGCAGGGTATGGTGCACAGATGTAGTTGATGGTTTAATTTGCTTGGTTGCTTATTTCTTGTCGACTTGTGTGACGTACTTCCTTGCTTCTGCTTTGAATTTCTGTTTATCTTCAATTTGTGTGATATAATGTGGCAAGAGATTCCAATCTTTCAGAGTCCGGGGTATAAATGAATACTTGAGACAGTTTTTACTGGATGAGATTTGGATAAATTTACAGTGACGAGATGAGCGTAGGACTGGGCGTAGGATCATTTGAAGCGGTATGGTGAAGAGGATAAGTAAAGACTGTTGACATTAAACACTTTGTGAAACTTCAGTAGTAAAAGCATGACACAAGTGCACGTAAACACGGGCTAGTGCTACCCCTCAGGTATATGTCACAGATTTTATGTTAATAAGGAGGAATGGGAAGAGCGTGGCGCCCCACAAATAAACGAACGCAGAAAAAATAAACAAAGGGCAAATATATTCTCCAATAGGCATACATGTACTTGTTTACACTGTTAAAATTTCATAGACCCTTTAAGCCAACGTCGTCTTATCTAAAGTTCAAGTGTAAAAAGTCCAATGGACTATAGCATGAGGGTTTAAAAGGTTCGAAAGGTGTGTAAAGATTGCAAAGCTAGAAATTATGTTATCTGAACTACATATTCATCGCAGTCGTGAAAACCTGAGCTTATTTAGGGTGTCTGTATGTTCAAGACTTCGTCGAAGGCATGGCTGTAACATGGAGATTTCGATGTTGGGTGTGGGTGATTGTGTCTGGATTCATCACTGCATATGCCGTCAACTACTGCTGGGCTAGTGATGCGTCGTGGAGGTTGAAAGTTGCTACAGGTACGGTTGGGACCCAGTGTCGCACCCAGCTTTGGAGGTGGGGGGGGTGGGGGCTTTAGGGGATCTGGGGAACATAACGGTCATACATCCTCCCTAATTTTATGTAATTATATTTGTTAAAACAAACATCTTATAAATAACAAAGGTGGGGGGGGGGTCGCTCAAGCCCTTGGCGTCACTGTATGGACATACATCTTTACTAATCCTTTCACTGTGTTCTTCGAGGGAGTATATGTGAGGGTACTACATTGTATAGTTACCCCCAAAAAAGTAAACTATAGGGCTGTATGGATAGCTCAATTGGTATCCACAGCCAGCGCAAATGTTCGTCTTTGTTCGTTTTTGATAAATCAAACCAGAGGACCGGCTGAGTAGTCAGCTAAAGTGATAGTCTTGGTTCAAAACTGTGTTTGTATGTTTTTGATACACGATCACACGGCGCTACACAAACGCAACAAGCCTACAATCACGAACCGCTACACGAACTGCCGTGTTCACTGGTCAACAACTTTACGGCAGTCCGTTGTTGTTTACACGCATGCGCACCAAACATGTGGGCCGTGCTAGTATTTCAAATTGACGCACGCGTTGCCAGGCATGGTGCCCCACTCAAAGGCATTTTGACAAGCTAGAGTCGGCGTTTACATTGTTATTGAGATCATTAGTGAAAGGAGGCCACCAGAGGGAGAAAAGGGTGAATTCTTACAAAAGGGCGGATGGTTCTGAGGGTGAGTTTTGTAAATACAGATACAAAAATGAAGATATTAAGAGAATCTGCGGGATCTCAGACAGTAGTATACTAAGTTGAGGCAACTCATGCAATGACTAAAAAAGATATTTTTAATTCTCAGGGATAGGGGATATTTTAAGAATTAAAAATAAAAGAGATGACGTCAAAACCTCATCAAAATGATGAGGTTTTTAAAAAGAGATGACGTCAAAACCTCATCAAAATCGATGACGTCATCATGATTTTGATGAGAAAAAAAGATTATGTAAAAAAAGTGACTTTAAAAAGTGAGATAATGAAATAACTATTATCTAGTTGTATAATAAAGATGACTGAGAAATATTTATCGAAATGGACATTGAAACAATTGAAAGTTTTTTATCAACAACGCATTGGCCGAATAATTCTCGTGCGAAACAACAAAAATAAGGTTGATAAACGTTCTTATTACAACGCGGTTAAAAAGTTTCTAGACGAAAATCACAGACAAAAACCATTGTATGAATCAAATTTATGGGAACTACGCACTCGCGTAATGGTAGAAAATATTGAGTTACCGCTACACGGCTCTGGAAAAAAAGGGAAATTGATTAAAAAAGACTACATTAACGCTATTAATAGGTTTTTAGGTAGAGAAACCAAGTTAAGATTTAACCGCCCCATTAATGGTGGTAGTTATTTACGTCAACATTTAATGATTGTTCCGTTGAATCATAGCAAAGAAAAAGATTTAAATGTTTTTTGGAGAGCTGTAACTCCAACCATCATCACCGAGTTGGATAAAGACTTGAACGATTTTAAATCGTTAAAGTTTATGATTTATATACGAATTAAATTACAAAAAACAAACAGCGTGAACGATTTAAAGACATTGTTTTTTCATAATGATGGGCAAATTGTTTTATTAAATTTAAACGATATCGATAATATATTAGATACGATACTTTCACAAATTCAAGAGACTTTAGAAAGATATACGCATGAAGGTAGTGGATGGGTAATAGATCGCATCGTTGGAATGAACGTTAGAATTAGCAAGTTTCAGCCTCTAAGAGGAGGTTCTTATATAAATCTATGTGATTATATTAAAAATAAAAAAGCTTGCATCAACGTAAAAAACAAAGACGACGATTGTTTGCGATGGGCGATTCGTTGTTATAATAAACATAAAGAAAAATCGATAGAATTAAACATTTCAATTGAAAAAGTAATATTAATAAATCCAGAAAGAACGAGTAAATATTCAATAGAGGACGGTTTTAATTTTAACAACATCGACGCGCCTACACCCCTCAATCAAATTAAGCGAGTAGAAAAACAAAACGATATAGCTATAAACGTTTTGGGTTGTGAGTCAAAACGTTTATTGGTTTATCGAGTTAGCGATCAACCGGCAGAGATGGACCGTATAAATTTACTATTTATTCACACTGTAGAAAAATCTCACTACGTTTGGATTAAAGACGTGAATAAATTACTTTTTGACCAAACTAAACACAAAAATCGTAAACATTTTTGTTTGAGATGTTTACAGGGTTTCTCGACAGAAGCGCGTCGAGAAAGACACGTAAAAATGTGTAAGGGAATAAACAGCAGACCGATGACTATCGAAATGCCCAAAAAGGGTATAAACGATAAAATGAAGTTTAAAAATACTCATAAAAAGATGAAAGTTCCATTCGTAATATACGCCGACTTTGAAAGTATTATTAAAAAGATCGACGACGTAAATGATACCAATACTACGAAACTACAAGAACACGTCGTTTGCGGTTATTCGTACGTCGTTGTTTGTTGCGATGGTACAAGTAGCTCTCCCGTTACGTACAGGGGAGAAGACGCATCTAAACATTTTTTATATGAGTTACAAAAAGAAGAAGAAAAGATTAACGAGATATTTAAAAATCCTAAAAATTTAAACATGACTGAAGAAGACTGGCGAGATTACGACTCTGCTAGCGAGTGTTGGGTATGCGAAAAGAAGTTTTTTAAAGACCTCTCGGCAGAGTTCAAGTGGGAAAAGGTTAGAGATCATTGTCACATTACCGGAAAATATAGAGGCGCTGCGCATAATTGTTGTAATTTTAAACTCAGTTTAAAGCCAAATAAAACTAAAATTCCAGTCGTATTTCATAATTTGCGAGGTTACGACTCTCATCTCATTATGCAGTACGCCGGTCTCATCAAGGGAAAAATAAAGTGTATTCCAAACAATATTGAATCGTATATTTCTTTCGAGATTAATCAACTACGATTTATAGACAGCGCTCAATTTTTACTAGCTTCGTTGGACAAACTCGTACAATCAAACGATTCTTTCAACATTACTCGTAAACTAGAACCCGACTCTGAAAAATTCAATCTTTTAAAAAGCAAGGGTATTTATCCTTACGAGTACATGGACTCTTTCGAGCGTTTCAATGAAACGCAACTTCCGTCGATAGAATCGTTTTACAGCAGTTTAAACGATAGTAACATTACCGTCACTCAATACGAGCACGCTAAAAACGTTTACAACAAGTTTGGTTGTGAAAACTTGGGTGATTATCACGATTTGTACGTGCGTACCGATACTTGCTTGTTGGCGGACGTATTTGAAAACTTTAGAAATGTTTGTATGAAAAATTATGGATTAGATCCGGCTCATTATTATACTAGTCCGGGTCTAAGTTGGGACGCTTGCTTAAAATATTCGAAACAAATTTTAGATTTGTTTACAGATGTCGATATGCATTTGTTTATAGAAAAAGGCACGCGCGGAGGAACGTGCATGGTGAGTAAACGATACGTGAAAGCAAATAATGAATTTTTAGACGACTACGATAAAACGAAACCAACGAGCTATATTATGAACTTTGACGCTACTAATTTATACGGCTTCACCATGAGTCAACCTTTACCAACCGGTAATTATAAATGGTTATTGCGTAAACAAATTGACAGACTCGAGAGCGATGGGTTTAAAAACAATAAAGGATACATTTTAGAGGTTGATTTAGAATATCCCAAAGAATTACACGATTCTCACAACGCGTTTCCACTCGCGCCAGAGTCGTTGATAGTACCGAAAGAATGGATGTCGCTGTATCAAAAGAATTTACTAAAAGATAAACCCGCTCCAAACGTTGCTAAATTAGTACCAAATTTAGGTAACAAGAAAAACTACGTGCTTCATTATCGTAATTTACTATTGTATATACAACTCGGTATGAAACTGACTAAAATTCATAAAGTTTTACAGTTTGATGAATCATGTTGGATGAAATCGTACATTGATTTAAATACACAATTAAGAAAAGATGCAACGAGTGAATTTGAAAAAGATTTGTACAAACTCATGAACAATTCGGTTTTTGGAAAAACGATGGAAAATGTACGAAAGCGCGTCAACGTACATTTGAAGCATTTAAACGATCCAAAATCGGAAAATGAAATTCGCAGGTTCATCGCGAAACCATATTTTGCAGAGGCTAGGATTTTCGATAATGAATTGGTTGCGATTCACATGCACAAAACAAATGTCAAACTCGACCGCCCGATCATTATTGGAATGAGTATACTGGATTTATCCAAGGTTCACATGTACGATTTTTATTACAATCATTTTAAGCAAAAATACGGTAACAATTGCGAGTTGATTTACACGGATACGGATAGCTTATTGTTGGAAATTAAAACGAAAAATGTTTACAAAGATATGAAAAAAGACAAGCATTTATACGATTTTAGTAATTACGACAAGAGTCATTTTCTGTTTTTTGAAAAAAACAAAAAAGTGATCGGTAAATTTAAAGACGAGTGTCCGAAAACTGTAATTTCTGAAGTTGTTTGTTTAAGACCCAAAATGTATTCGATACTTACTTCGGATAAAGCTGAAATAAGAAAAGCTAAAGGAGTTAAAAGACAAGTTTTACAACAAAATATTAATCACGAGCGATATAAACAAGTTTTATCATTAGAAGAAACTCTACGTCACCCCATGAATTTTATTAGGCACGTAAACCATAGACTATATACAACTCGAATAAATAAAATATCACTATCTCCTCTAGATACAAAGAGACACATTTTAGAAGACGGAATACACACTCTTGCTTATTTTCATTACATGATTTAATGGTTGGTTTTTGAACGGACTCTTAACGTTTAACGTTTAGGGGGATTCATCGTATCTCTAGGAATAATTTGTATTTCTTCTCTTACAAAACTACGTGCGGGGCCTCCTTCTACATAATACAATATGGGTTGATTCGCAGCCTTCATCGTTTTAGATATTCTATAAATTTTTAAACTCCATATAGGATCGGTCGCTCTACGTCTCGTATCTTTTTCAGCTTCACCGGGCGCGTATAAATACCTAACTAACGAGTTTAATGGAATTCTTTTTTCATTCTTTTTACCTGGTGAGGCTGGATTTTGCTCAACGCCATCTAATTTAATCGCGTCTTTTGGTTTCGAGTTAATCAATCGCGTCGTCTCGTTGTTTAACGCTTTTACGACCGCCGGTAATCTTTTAACCCATTCTCTATTTCTCGCTTCAACAACATTTTGAATACCTTGTGCAATTTCTTGACCGTATTGATGCGAAAATAATCTTTCGCTCAAAGTTCTATTAAATCTCTCAACGATACCCTGAGCTCTGTGATTACCAGCTTCTCCTCGCTGAATTTTTACATTATGCTCACTCATCAAAGCATTAACGCTGCTCATGAATTCTTTTCCAGGGTCGACTTTTATAATTTTAGGCCAAACCAACGGCGATCGTTTGTAAATTTTTTCAAAAGCATCGCTTACTCTCGCAGCTGTTTTATCGATTAAAGGTACTGCAGCTTTATATCTGCTGGCTTCATCTACGACCGTTAACGCGTACTTGTACGTAATTCTACCGACTTTGTCGTGTGGAAGAAACAACAAGTCTGCTTGTTGGTTTTTCGAGCGAGCTATTTGATGAAGTCGGTCTCGGAATATATTTAGGATAGGGTAAATAAATTTGCCACAGCGCTTGCTTTTTTATCCATCGTCGAACGAATTTTACATTTACTTTCGTTTCTTTAGCCAGCTTACTGATTGCTGCTTGACCTTTGTAGTATCCTCTCGGACTATAATAAGCGTTGGATAGTTTTCGTTCATCCATTTAATATTTATAAATATTATTCTTAACATTCTATTCAGCGGGCATGAGTGAATTTGGTAAAATTCCTTGTTTCACTAACCACATTTGCGTCGCACCGCTTAATGTAATCGTCGCGGTTAGTTTTAACCCGTCTTTTATATCCAATTTTCCTAAATCGGCTGGTTTCATTTTAAATATTTTTTCACCTAGCATGCTGTATAAAATTACTAAAAGAGTCATAACTGAGCTGTGATAAATTGTATCGGCGATCGTTTTCGTTGGCATTGAAGACATGTTTATAATCGTTAAACATAATAAAAACTTTTTATTCCATTTCAAGTTCTCTGGGGGTGGGTGGTGTAGCGAGTTTAACGCTAGCGAGTTTAACGGGTTCGTTTTTAAATGTTGGTTCTGAGTTGCTTCTAAACAAGAAATAAGCTCCAATAGCAATAACTCCAATAGCAATATAAAAATAATTGTAACTCGTTTCATCGCTCATAGTTTCTTTATAACCTTCGCTATGACGGTTAACGCTTTTCGCGGGTTTAGCGAGTTGTAGTTTTTTCTGTCTATTAAGTTCGGCTAGTTTTTTACCGGCAGCGACTCTGTTTGGGTTTTTTGACTTAGTCGCTGGTTTCGTCACTGTCTTTGGCGTTGGTTCTGGTTGCGCAATCTCCTTCGGTACAGTCGTTTGCTCGTTGGTTTCCATCGCTTTTATTAGGTATTGAAGATAATGTTTCTTCTTCTTTTCTTTTTAAATGTTTTGCCGTAATCAGCGAAACGCTGATCGGAGCGAGAAACATACCGTACTTGTAGTATATTTCACACAACGTTGTATTAAGCATGCTATTAATGAACGGATCTTTTTCTAAATCTGAAATTAATTTACCTTCATCATCAATTTGAAATTTATGGCCGTACAAATCAATACGATTTAAACTAAGCTCCAATAGTTTAGCGTATAACGTTATAATGGCGCTACCTAAAGACTGAGTAATATCACGACCTAATTTAGTTTCGTATTGCGCGTGTAATACTTTTCGATCTTGCTCGCTCAAAGCTTCAATATCACCAACGCTTAGTTCTTTACCGAAAAACTTTTTAGAGTCTCCTCCTATTACGACCGATAAAAGACGTTGTTTCAGCAATAAGCTATCGTCGTTGATGCTAACGTCGTTAACGAGTGGCGTCTGTATATTTTCGTTTAATACCTTATGTACTTCTTCCATTTATTATACGTACTAGAAGAATAATCGATTAAATTTATTAAAAAATATAGAAACCAATAATTAGTTTTAGATAACCCATCAACGTTTAAAAGCTCGTTAAGATTTAACATTAGATCTTTTACTCGTTCAGCATCTATACTATTAAATATACCTTTTACTTTTTCAGTATTATCGTTTAATACTTGTACCAATTCTTGTCTTTCTTTCGCGGTATTTACGAGTTGGTTAAGATTATATATAAAATCATTTACTCGTTCAACGGATATATTCGTAAATAAAACTTGCACTCGTTCAGCATTCATATTTATAAATATGCTTTATAATATTTATTAAAATGTGAGACAAACGACCAATCGCTCTTGACCCTTAACCTATGAGTAATTGCTCTTGACCTATGAGTAACCTAAGAGTAACCTAAGAGTAACCTAAGAGTAACCTATGAGTAACCTAAGAGTAACCTAAGAGTAATTGGTCGTGACCTATGAGTAATCTATGGGTAACCTATGAGTAATTGGACTTCACTCAGTCACGTATTCCCCAACTGGTAGGCTGATCCGTTTTTAAAATTAATTTACGATGTTTAACTCTTTTTAATTTTTCATGAATTTCCCTTCTCAACTCGCGAGTTGGTATAACATCATTTTCTCTAAGACAATTCTCGTACGAGTCTCTATCTTTACAATAAAATAAACATATCCATTTGAGTTGTTCTCTAAAATCTTTCAATACGCTATTATATTTTTGAGTAAGTATCCAACAACTATGTTTAATATGTCTACCGCTAAAAGCCAATTGAGTAATCATACATTTATTATTCTCGTCGTATTTTTTATAATGCAACTGTTTATTCGCGCTGCAATCGTCGATGATAAACAACGTTTCTTTATTTTTGAAAGCGTTGCTATAAATTTCTATAGCCCTATTCAGCGATATGTCGTTTAAATCGTTAACGTGTACGTTATCGTCGTTTAGAACCCATTTTCTATTTTTGTACGCATCATTGTTGAAAATGGTAGGGCATAATATAACGATATTTTCAAAATATTTAAAATATTCATTTTGTAATAAATTTAAAACAAATTCAGTTTTACCACATCCCGTTTGTCCGCAAATTAACGCAGCGTGTGGATATTTAAGTAACATTTTCTTTTTAATATTAAACGTTTTTTTTAAATAATCGACCGATTCGAAACGCGAGTTTCTAATATTTAGTTGCGCGTCCATGATAATAAAAGTATACATGTTTAGTTCACCCGCACTCTCGGCTTCTTTTTCAATTTGAATGGTAATTCCTTCGGACAAGTTTTGCACTCGTCTTCCGCTTCCGTGTAATACATTATCGGTACTCGTTCTTAAATCTAAAAATAAACCGTATCGATTAAGTAAATAATTCGATAGTTTAACGTTTGATAAATCTAGAGCTTGTACAACTCGTATAGCGTGTTGTTTTCTCGAATCACCGAAATATTTTGAAATCTCTTCCCATTGTTGATATCTTTTTCATTCCGTGCGCGTAGAGTTGATTGGGAACGCCTTCGATAGTAATACTAACTTTTGTTATTTTCGGATTATAAAACTTGTTGCTTTTTTCACGTCGGGTTCTTTTGAATAGAAACAATATTCCTTTCATACTTTTTGCCGGAGTATTTAAATTTATATTCCACATTGTATCTTTTTTGTTGTACGTAGTTACGCTCTGTCTCAGTACGCGATCAAACAATATACTCGTTCTATCGCTGTATTGATTTCTAATTGTTCTAGCGAGTTCTGGCATATGAACAACCTCAAATTCTAAAGAAATTCCACTAATGACATATTTTGCATTGTCGTCGGTGCTTTTAATCACATTTTCAAATTTATTAAAAACGAGTTCGTAAGTCAATCGATCTCCTATACCCGACTGATAGTAAGGTTGATGATCGGTTAACAATTCAAAATCCAGCGGAATGTAATACCTATTTTTATACGCGTCTGCGATAGCTTTGTCCGCTCCACCGTTGCCCGCGGGAACTTTATCGCTAGCGTCTATTCTCATTTTAGTTACGTTTTCAGTTTCGATTCCTTGATACGCTAAATTTTCGCGCTGATCTTTGGTCAACCATTCGTCTTTGTAACAATTGAATACATCCGCATCGTCTAAACTAAATATTTCATTTCCTTCCATTTTAATGATTATGTGTTTTACGATAGCTCTACCGATGTTTTGCACCATCGTTCTATTTTCATCGTTGACGCTAACGAGTTCAATGTTGAAAGCTAATCGCGTTGTATTCGGAACGATGACGTCGTTCATTCCTAAATTTGGAAAACGAACCGTCAACAATTGATTTTCGTTTATGGTACTCGGATTGTTTGTAATGACGACTTTTTGGCGCATTCCTTTTACGCCTCGAGGTTCTCTTAGTCTTCTGTTTGGATCTAGCGCATCTCCGTACGTATTACTCGTCATATTTAATGTTGTTAAATATAATAATTTTTATATAAGCTGCGTAAAACTATATTTAACAACACTATTTTTTATGTGTTGTTGATTATAAATGGTATCTGTAGCGATGATGGTTGGAGGCGCTGTCATTAATGCGTTAGCGTTTACTGGATCGAATTTTTTATTTAGTAATTTACGTAGTAATGACGCGGAACAAGAACGTAAACGACACGATTTAGCGTTGGAACATCTTTCGAAAGCTAGAGACGAATTTAGTAAAAAACGTTTAAAATATATAGATTATTTAAATGAGAAAATACAAAAAGAATCGGGCGCGATAAGAACTTTTAATAACATTAACGAAGCGATGCAAGAATATTCTCGAGTTACCAATACAAATATAAATTTACCTCTTGATTTACGACAAGAACCGCGATTAGAAGATTTTTACGTTCCTAGCGAAGATCAAAAAACGTTTAAATCTTTTTCTTTGCTATGATTCAACGGAACAATCATTAAATGTTGACGTAAATAACTACCACCATTAATGGGGCGGTTAAATCTTAACTTGGTTTCTCTACCTAAAAACCTATTAATAGCGTTAATGTAGTCTTTTTTAATCAATTTCCCTTTTTTTCCAGAGCCGTGTAGCGGTAACTCAATATTTTCTACCATTACGCGAGTGCGTAGTTCCCATAAATTTGATTCATACAATGGTTTTTGTCTGTGATTTTCGTCTAGAAACTTTTTAACCGCGTTGTAATAAGAACGTTTATCAACCTTATTTTTGTTGTTTCGCACGAGAATTATTCGGCCAATGCGTTGTTGATAAAAAACTTTCAATTGTTTCAATGTCCATTTCGATAAATATTTCTCAGTCATCTTTATTATACAACTAGATAATAGTTATTTCATTATCTCACTTTTTAAAGTCACTTTTTTTACATAATCTTTTTTTCTCATCAAAATCATGATGACGTCATCGATTTTGATGAGGTTTTGACGTCATCTCTTTTTAAAAACCTCATCATTTTGATGAGGTTTTGACGTCATCTCTTTTATTTTTAATTCTTAAAATATCCCCTATCCCTGAGAATTAAAAATATCTTTTTTAGTCATTGCATGAGTTGCCTCAACTTAGTATACTACTCAGACATTGAAGACTTTATCAGAGGCCAACAATACAACTGGGTCGCTCATGTATGTCGGCAAGAAGATGTTCGTTTCATTAAACAGCTCACTTACGACAAAGACAGCAGATATCACAAAAAATCGGGCATCACAGAAAATACCTACAGGCAGGTAATAAATAAGCAAAAGAATAAGCACAGCTTGAAAGATGAGAACCAGGTGATTGAAAAAATGATGAAGCGAAAACAATTTTAAAGTCACTGGATTTAAACCACTATATTAGACGAATATGCTAATGTGGAACCAAATTGAGTGATTGATTGTAGTGGTTTCCCCCGTTTCCAGGGAGATTATAGGAAATTCCCACTGTGTTTGCGGTTCGTGTGTGTGGTAGCGGTTCGTGATTGTAGAGTTCGTGTACTGCCATCGGATCGTGTATCAAAAACATACAAACACCGTTTTGAACCAAGACTACTAAAGTGATCGAAGTAGGGATAATGATCATACACAAAGTGAGAGTAAACTACTCAAATATATTAAGTGTTGAATGTCACATTTTATTCTCGCTTGTAGGTATCCTTGGCAGTTTGATAGGGTTGTCCACCATGGTTGCTCTTCACATCTCCACACTGCGCTGTTCTGAGACCCATACCTTAGCAACCCTATTACTACAGTATACCATGATGCTGGTCATTGACATCGTTACTCCGTTTTACTACTCCAAGATGACGACAATTTGGAAATATCCAAGAAAAGAGCAGGAGAAATATCTGCAGAAGCTTCTAACACGCGATGCGGACACGGAGTACGGCAGGCGACACGGGTTTGGCGACATCGGCTCGCTCCAAGAGTTCCGTGATAAGCATCCACTCACCAATTGACCCCTATGGGTTTTAAAATC
>CM055819.1:53176515-53294335 GCA_029582265.1 Zoroaster sp. YZ-2022
GTTTTCTTTACCGGAATTACCTGAAATGTATCTTTTCATTTGAACATTGATAATTTCCTTTTGAAAGGAAAACAAACTGCTTTTGAAATGAGATACTTAAACATGTTTACACATTACTCTGAAAAGTCAGGCTCAAATCATGATAAACATGGTTTAACGGTAAATATGTCCCAAAATTAATCGACGGTGGATTCCGTCATAGGCATTTATTTACTGTTAAAGACGTGTCGCTCGTGTTTTCGCTATTTTAACGACAGCTTTTGCTATTTAAACAGACATTTTATTTGTCATCAGATATTGAATCTCAACTGGAAAATGTAAACCTTGAAGATGGTGAGCTGGATTCTTGTGTCAGTCTATTTGAATCTACTGTCCGTAACATCTTGGATGATCATGCTCCGCAAAAAACTCGAACTGTTAAACTACAATCTGAATCCCCCTGGTTCAAATGATGATATCCGTGCTGCAAGGAAAATCCGCCGTCAACTTGAAAGCGAAGATGGCGTGACAATGGAAACTTGGAGTACATCGGCAAGAATACTGTAACCAACGTGATATTGTGAAGAAACATGATTAACCAGGCAAAATAACTCACTACTCATCTCTTGTGGAAGATAGCTCTGGTGATCAGAAAAACTCTTTAACATTGTTGAAAAGCTGTTTACAAACCCAAAGCTCCAGTGCTTCCATCTACACCCGATCAGGACCTCGCAAATGCTTTTTCAGACTTTTGTCACAAAAATTGAGAATATCCGTCGTTCTTTTCCCTCAGTTCCTGTCATTCTATCACAAACACCATCACGCAAGGATCCACAATGTAGACTGTCCATGTTTGAGCCTACTAGTGTTACGGAGATCAAGAAACTCATCATGAAATCGCCATCAAAATCATGTGAACTTGATCCAGTGCCAACTTCGCTAATAAAACAAAATATTGATGTGTTTGCTAAGTATATCACAATTATTGTAAACAGATCTCTTTCTTCCGGTTGTTTCCCTAATAGCCAGAAGGTTGCTCATGTTAAACCACCCTAAAGAAACCCAATTTGGACAAGGAAGTTTTCAAAATTACCGACCAGTAGCGAATTTAAAGTACCTTGGAAAACAATCGAGCGAGTTGTTTCATCACGGATCTCTGACCATGTTCGTGCTAATAACCTGTCGGACACATTTCAGTCAGCCTACAAACCATTTCATGGAACGGAAACTGCTCTTCTTCGCGTCAACAATGACATTTTATCTGCCATGGATGAGGGGAAAATCACTGCATTAGTTTTGTTAGACTTAAGCGCCGCTTTTGACACTGTCGATCATAAAATCCTTCTCTCCCGCCTTCAATATCATCTTGGAATACATGACACAGCCCTGGATTGGTGTAAGTCCTACCTTTTAAATAGGCCTCAGCATGTTTGTATTGGTAACGCTATCTCCGGAGCCTGTTACTCTTGACTATTCTGTACCCCAAGGCTCTGTGCTCGGCCCACAGTGGTTTACTGTTTATACCTCTCCAGTTCGTGATATCATTTTGAAGTATAATTTAAATTACCATGTTTACGCTGATGACACGCAGCTTTACATTACTTTTAAATCTTCTCAAGAACCTGCTGATTCCTGCATTAAACACTGGAGAAATGTATTCAAGAGATTCAGTTGGATGAGACAAAACTTCCTGAAATTGAACGATGAAAAAACAGAATTTGTTCTATTTGGATCACGTCAGCAATTGTCTAAAGTTTCTCTTCCATTTATTACAATTGGTGACTCGCAGATAACTCCCTCATTACATGCACGTAATTTGGGTGTTATATTTGACTCGACAATGACTTTAAAACCACATATCTCCAACATTGTTCGTATCATCATTTCATATCAGAAATATAAGCCGAATTAGAATACTTGAATAAAAGTGCTGCTGAACAAATTATACATGCGTTTGTCACATCACGGCTTGATAACGGAATGCTCTCCTTTACGGTCTTCCGCAGAATCAAATATCTCGTCTTCAGCACATACAAAACACAGCAGCTCGTGTTGTGACTTTGTCCAGAAAGTCATGCCATATCACGCCAATCTTGAAAGAACTGCACTGGCTTCCTGTTTCACAGAGAATTGTTTTAAACTTATGCTAATTGTTCACAAATCTTTTTAATAACATTGCTCCAATTTATATTTCTGAACTACTTAAAGTCTACACTCCATCACGCAATTTGCGCTCCAGCAACATGTCACTCCTCAAGGAAGCAACTTCAAAACGGAACTGGGGTGATAGGTCGTTTTCTGTCGCAGCTCCGAGACTCTGGAATCATCTTCCAACTAAACTCAAATCTTGTCATAGTATAACCAGATTCAAGTCGATGCTTAAAACTCATCTTATGTCACAACTCTTCAAAGATGATGTATATTTGTAATTGCATTGTAGGTACATGTATCTCGGTACATAATTTGTTTTCCCTATAATAATAATAATAATAATGTATAGATTTATATAGCGCACGTATCCACCAACTAAGTGGCGCTCAAGGCGCATTATATTATTATCCCTGCTCATAAGGCTCATAAGGCTCATAAATCATTCCTGAAACCATCTCAGCTCCCTGGGAGTATACAGCTCAATTCAGTTGCCATTTCTAGCGCATATAGAGCAAACCATCTCTGCCTTCACAGGTACCCATTTAACCCCTGGGTGGAGAGAAGCAATTATGGTTAAGTGTCTTGCTCAAGGACACAGGTGTCACGGCCGGGGCTCGAACCCACACTCTGCTGCTGGCAACACCAGAACTTGAGTTCAGTGCGCTAGACCGCACGACAATCCACTTTACGTGCATTATACAACACACGGGACCTACGGCTTTACGTCCCATCCGAAGGACGAAGCAATTATGGTTAAGTACCTTGCTCAAGGACACAAGTGTCACGACCGGGGCTCGAACCCACACCCTGCTGCTGGCAACACCAGAACTTGAGTTCGGTGCGCTAGACCGCTCGGCCACGACACTCCATGCTATCATTGTATATTGTTTGTATTAATGTTTTTCTTTGTTTCCGCGCCTTGAGCGCCCAGCAGGGTGGATATGTGCGCGCTAAAAATCTTTATTATTATTATTATCGCTATTTATTTGTCATCAGAACATCGCTATTTTATTTGTCATCAGAACATCGCTATTTTATTTGAAGAAGTGAATACAAATGCTGTTAAATTATACACATTTCTCAAAATAATTGTACGAAACATGGTTTTACAGTAAATATGTACCGAAATGCATTGATGGTCCCGTCATAAATTCGTTTTAGCACTTTTACTGTTAAACCAAGCTTATGACAACTATTCTGTGAAATATATTATTTCAAAGTATTCCTTTCTAAAAGGAAACTATCAATATTCCAATGCAAACCATTTCCGGAAACGGGGGTTGAAACACGGGCGATACGTCTTTAAACTAAGGTTCTTACTATTATTTTAATGAAATATTTCATTTCAAAGTATTTTTTGTCATTTTCTATAAGGAAATTGTTGATGTTCACAGCTGTTTTCCTTTTAAAAAAGTACCCCCTCTGTTGTCGAAAGTTAAACAGTATGCAAATGAGGCGTTTGATCCGTCATTCATACATCGCGCGCGTAGGGGTAACGTGTGTGGTTCAAATCTATATTTGGTTTGTTTACATTTTGCTTTCTTGTGATTGGTTTTCAAGTTAAATATGCAATTTCTTTATGAATATACAACGTTTATTTAATAATCAGTCACATGATAGCTTTTCCCGCGAAATTGAGGCTGTTTACATTGTGGAATTGCCGGTGAAGTCTACGTAGTGGAATGCAGCCATTTAAATGTCGTCTTTGCCTTGAACATTTGAAGACCTTTTTCTAGCTGTCGTCATGGATACGTCCGAATTTTTTATAAGCACAATCGACCTAGTAAATCAACGATGATGGCATCTACTTTTATTTTATCCACAAAGTAAGTCTGGGACAAGGTTATTTCCTTTAAAAAACTTTCCCCCAAAAATCAGTTTATGCGGTTGGTTTTAACATTATTGTGTACAAATGGCGTTTAACGTACATACATGTTTAGTGCATCCATCGTAACGCATTACGTGTTTACGTACACCATACACGGTTAACTCGTTTTGATCGTGTGTATTCTGAATGCATAGAAAGGATAGCCATTTTTACAGAAACAGTTGTGTACGGTTACTGTGAATTCTTGCAAAAAGACATGTACTGCATCAAATGAACATTCAGCCTGATCCCTGACCATGAATACATTTGGCCTCGCAGTCTTTAAGTTTATTAAAACACACAGTGGCGTTAAATTAATAAATGATAGGCAAACTTTGTCGTTGTTAATAAAGTGAAACTTGTTTCAACAATGTTTGTTTTTACATGTATTGAATTCAGTAGTTCAATCGATAGGCCTAACGTTATGAACGTGAATGTAACTTCACACTGTACATTATTGTACATTTACGGTATACTGCATTTTCATCCGCATGTCAACTTTGCACTATATTTACATGCTTGGAAATATAATGGTGTTGAAGATATCCAAGAGAACGGTCTGGATCAGTAGTGTTATTTTTTAATGTTTTCATACAACTATGGAAGCCTTACTATTATTTTATTATCATTTCTTTCAACCAGGAATTGAAAACAGTTTACAACATTGGCAGTTGGCTCCTGTTAATTTAGGACATCTACGACAACAGGTAATTTAACTAGAAATAGTATTCAGTCTAATTCTTATTTACATGTAGGCTACTTGTTATCAGACGATTTCTGCTTTTTCAATTTATTTGTATTTCCTCCATTTGTCCTTCATGTCCTCTGTTGTTATTCTCCTATGATAGTTCAAGGCAACTTGTCCATTCTCATTTTCGTCATTTCAATATTGTTTGTTACATAAAGGCCTTTGTACATTATTTATAAATTCTTTACATTGTAAATGCTCCGCTTCCAGTTTTCTCTAAAGTTCTTTTGAGTATTCACCACTGGTCCTTTTAAATGATAAGTGCAAAACTTATTTAAAACAATATTTTTCTTATGTTTTAGGCTCTTTATAGCTTGTTCAATGGCAACTGGAATTGGATCTCCAGGTTACTGCTTTTTGAGAAGGTTGGCAGCTTTCAAGATGTTGTCACTAGACTTGCTTCATCAAAAGTTGTACTAGGCCTACATATAGGTCTGTCTGGAGATGTTTTCTTCGGGCATACATGGGCAGATAGTTGATGCACTTTTCCAAGTGGAAGACACGATGCCCAGACAACCACCACATGTTTTAAGTTGAACATGCAGTATTCTAGGACTTTTGGAGATTTTATTTTCAATTTCTTTGGTCGTCCTGGTTGTGCCTGTTTGTTGAACTGTTCACAAACTTGGTAGTTGTCTACCCTCTCATGTTTATACCAGTTAGGCGTGACTGATTGTCAGTGCCTAAATTTCCTCGCGCAAGTATACATTTACCTATATTATATTTTGATTTATATGGATGTCCAAAATGTTTTGATTTATGCAATATATACACAATTATTAATCATATTGCATATAAATTTATATTTATTACTTTTATAATCACTTCAAATGATTAACTTCGTCATCAGCTTTCATGTTCCATTTTAAGATTCAATTAATAAGTTTTCGAGTATCAACATAATAAATTCACTTTTATCAATCTTGACCATCTTAGAATGGTTGTTTTTTGTCTATATCCATCTGGTTGTTGTCTACATTGCCTTTATTTGTGACTTACTATTTATTATTATTATTATTATTAATCATTTCTGGTAATGAAACCAAGGGATGCCTCAGAAAAGCGCACTTAAGCACTGTAAGCTCGAAAGCCTGAGGAAACCTGTAAACAAGGGCGCTTGCAATGTGAGCCAGAAACACCGGGGTAAACTCCTTACACTTCCACGATAAGTGTTCTGGGTTCTTTTACGTGCATTACTTAATCTAGTATAATATTATTCCTTGGTTATAACATTTTTTATTTTATGTTACACACCCCCTTCTCTCCTGACCCAATCCCTTTGTTCAACTTGTATACTCTGTTATGTTTATATAACATTCATATAAAATTACAATGTTCATTTCTCTTGTAGTGTTTGTAAGATTGTTGCATTTTTGGCCAAATAAATAATGACAATAAAATAATTGATGGATGTTGATCAGAAATGTCGTCCCATATACTCCAATCAAACACATCTTTTGAAAAAAGGCCTTCCTGCGATCTGAATAGTTAAAATATTGTGCTGCTTATCTTGGCCCTGTCAAGTTTAACGTTTATATATAATTACAATGTTCATTTCTCATTTATTCTTTGTATGATTGTTGTATTTTGACCGAATAAATAATAATAATATAATATTTGATGGTGTTGCTTAGAATTGTGGTCCCATGTTCTCCCACCAAATAATTATAGAAAATGCCTTTCTGAAGTCTGAACACCTGCTCATCTTAGCCATTTTCATGTAGCTATAATCAGTCTATTACCATAATTCTTCATAACTTTGTCAGAGCATTTTTTAAATGAAAATCAAAACTCATCTCCAGATAAACAGGAATGTGGAAAACAAGGTAACATACTCGGTGATTTCCCATAACTTTTCACAATGTCCACCGCGCGTTGCTCACATACAAATGAGCGCGACGCATACATAGACGTCCGTGTATTACACGTATAATCCCGCACACGCGCGCTGTATGTAAATTTGTATTTGTTTGTGCACGTCACAAAGACTTCAAACCCCGCGTAAACACCGACACTCAACTTAAACAAAACCTTATAAAAACTTGTAAAAAGTTTTGTCCCAGGAATAATATTTGGAAAAATACTTGTAAAAACATTTAATCTCACTAATGGAAATGTAGAAGTATGAATGAAAAATTCTGCTGATGTTATAAAAGAGCATATTTGAAGGGTATAATTTCAACATGAACGTTAAGTAGGCAGACAATGAAAATCGTTCTTTTTTTTCAAGTGTATTTCTTTTAGTCCCAACAAATACAACATTTGAAAGAAAATGTCATATAAGTGAGAAAACATGTTTCATTTTATTTCAAATACAATCATAACATTTTCAAAGCGGGTCAATTCATGATTCATTCATGTAAACTTTATGGACTATAGAGGCTGACATGTTTATGCATGACGTCATGATATTCCACTGGAGTAATGAAAAACAAACGCGCGTTTGTTGGAACTTTATTACTCACAACGCACGTAAACGAAACAGCCGCGTGTTCCGATGAAAACTACATGTTCAGGAAATTGCTGTCAAAATAGTAGAAAAGACGTGCGATGAATTTTTAACCTCTCCTTAACAGTTGATTTGAGCCAACGCCAGAAGATCAATGTGAGGACAACAGCAGCCGGGTTAAAGACAAACATCAACAAAACCTTAATATAAGAAAAGCGTGAAGGCTCCGCCTATCACGTCAGCAATAAAATACATGTAGAATTCCAAAACTAAGCCAACCCAAAATTTCTCGAGTGTTAAGAAAACCTCATTAAAACAAATTTACCGAATTAAGTCTTAATTACTAAAACATTCATTGTCCCCGCTGCCGAAAAGCATGAACATGGCGAGTAAGGCAAAGAGAGTCGAGGTTACAAAAATAACTAATTTCTTCAAGGCTCCTGCCGATGCCGATGAGCCGATTAGCTCAACATCTAGTAGGCCTACAGATTGTAAAGATGAGGGAACAACCGGCGGCAGTATACACATGATGTATGCGTTGAAAGAAGCATTGAACAACTAAATGAGCCTTGTCAACCAGATGTATCCATAATTCCGCCAAAAAAGACCAAAAGCCAAAACGTCTACTTTCAAAAAAAGTGGTTTGAAAAATACCCCTGGGTCCACTACGTTGCCGGTAAAGAATGTGTACCGGGGGTAGTGTTTTTTCCCCGCAAAGGCAAATGAGATGGGTTTGCTAAAGTTAGCCAAATCAAAAGAGCCTGCCTTCACTCATGATCTCCACTGGATTTGACAATTGGAAAAAGGCTACTGAAAGGTTTGACAACCATCAACACACCAACACCCATCAGCTAGCCGTCAATAAATTGATAGCTATCAAGAAACCCACAGTTACAGCTTTAATGTACGACCAAGTGCAACATCAGCAGGAAGTAGCCAGGAAATCAATGCATACAGTTTGCACGTCAATCCGGTTCCTGCTTCGGCAAGGTTTGGCATTCCGTGGTCACAATGCAGATGAGGGAAATCTTATACAGTTGCTGAAACTTTGGGCCGAGGATGACGAAGACCTCAGACAGTACCTTATGCGGACAACCAACTTCATATCACCACAGGCACAGCAAGAGATAATGGAACTCTTCAGTCACACAATACTCACACAGATATCGAGGGAATAAATCAAAATGAGCAGTTCGCAGTTATGGTTGATGGAACGCAAAAAGTTTCTGGCAAAGAGCAAGAATGTGTACCGTATGCATTCGGCATGTGGACTCTGACTTGAATGTCCATGAAGATTTCATCGGATTTTATGAACTGCTCGACACAAGGGGGAAAGACAATTGCAAATATGGTGCAGGACGTCTTCATTCGCATATTGCTCCCTATCTCAACATCTAAGAAGCCAGACATATGACGGCGCTGCCAATGGTTGCCAAGCCAAAATAAGAGAACGCCAGCATTTAGCCCTTTACCACTGTGAGGCACACCTGTCCAAACCTTGTTGTTCAGCAGTGTGTGACGGAATGTGCTCTGGTTCGTGATGCAATTCAATGGGTGCATGATTTGGGCGTCATCTTCAACATATCTGGAAAGTTTAAGGTATGTTTAAATTATCACTTCACACGAATCCAGCCTACTTGACGAAGACAATCAAAAAAATCCCTCAAGTCTTAAATAACGCTTCCCAATAACCTTTTATAATTTTGTTACGCTAATGTTTTCACAGAATGCAACCCTTGCGGTTGAAAATGTGTAAAATCAACTTTACTTTCTTTTTTACCAACCCAGGCTCTATTTAAGACGATTGCATCTGAAGCAAGTAACGGCAACCCATGTCCACGTACCATCAGACCGATGTGTCCAACACGCTGCCATACAGTCCACGATTGACAACTACCCACACACACAGGAATTGCTTCTGAATTAATTTTGTAGTCAGAAAAAACGTATTAATAAAAGTATATATATATATATATATATATATATATATATACGTTATTTTTGCAATGCGAGAGTTCTAACCACTTCTAACTATCATGCAACTCAATTGATATGGTGAAAAACCTTTTCTAAATTAGATTTCTATGCCAATTTCTAAACCCTTTGACGAAGTGCTGGGTATGCTGCAGAAAAATAGCTGTCTGCTCCCTGCTATTCTTTTTCTATTTGTTGCAGAAGTCCTTGCAAATAAGATAAGAACAAACCCAGACATTTGCGGTATCGAATTGGCTAACAACCACAACACAAATCTTCGCATTTCCATGTATGCAGACGACACATTAATTTTGTCAGACATCAATTCAATAAAAAATAATCGCTAGAAAGTGAAGCAAACTTTGGAAAAATTGTAGGGCCAAAACTGAACCTTCAAAAATCTAAAGGTTTTATTATAGGAAATACATATCTCAACCAGCACCTACTTGACATAATTGATTGGCAACAAGAGTCTTTTAAGACACCAGGTGTTTAGTTTTCGAAAAATATGAACGAGTGTTATGAACTTGTCTGGGAAGAAAAAAATTACTAATTTCAGGAATATAATTAATTAATGAAAAAGAAGGAACCTCACCTTACTAGGACGTGTAACTATTATAAATACTCTCAGTATACCCATTTTTACCTTTTTAGGGTCCGTCATTCCCATGGCAAACATCACGTTTTTAATACAGATAAACAAACTTATTCTCTCTTTTATATGGAACGGTACAATAGACAACATATCTCGTAAAACAATTATCCGTAAACTCAACGAAGGTGGCTTTAACTTAATAGACATTGAAATACACACTTTGGCTCTGAAAATCAATTGGGTTGTTATATTGCTCAACAATCCCACAGAAAAATGGACAAGCTTTTGTGATTATTATTTACAGTTATATGGACCTAATTATTTAATTCTCAATACAAGCGAGAATACAGTGAAGTGTCAACAAATAAATATTGATGACTTGCCTCATTTTTATAGGGAACTGATATTTTGTTGGTATAAACTTAATTCAACACGTATTCAGGAAAAACAATATTTACATGCTGCTGAAATAAAATCATTAACTATTTAGGGGTAATGACATTAACTTGAATAAAAAAGTATTTGTATTTTAGCAAATGGATTAAATCTAATATTTTTCTGTAGAAAACATAAAAAACAAACTTACTTTAAAACGTAATTGGATTGTTGAAATGTGTGTATTAAGAAGAGCCATTCCAAAGGAACAGAAAATATTGATGTTACACCAAATGTGTACCTCAATTCATATATAGTTGTATTATCCAATTTAACAAAATATATATAGGCTACATAACAGCAAAAGAAACGTCACCCCTAAAAATATTTATTATTTTCATTTTATAATTAATATAATTTGTTTAATGAAGAATATTATGAGTATGGAGTGTAACACAAACACAATGTGGCAAATTTGGTTGACCTCAAAATTCGTCATGCATGACGTCTGAGGACACATAAGCTAAACATGTTCTCAGACTTATCAAAATTTAGGGGGTGACGTTTCTTTTGCTGTTATGTATATATATTTATGGATACATATTAGACAAGAAAGGAAAAACACCAATTGTACAAGAACGATGGGAACAAATAATTCAAGAAAGACCAAACTGGAATTTGGTTTGGAGAACAAAAAATCAAGAGATTTTAATGTCAAATTTATGTACCAAAGATTGCCTACTCATCAATGGAAATTAAAATAATATCCGATGTGCCCTATGTGTAACGTTATCGATGAGTACCAACACGCATTTGCGGTTTGTGAACACACAACAGAATTTTGTAACCATTTCCCCCCATTTCTGTCACCGATTATCAAATCGAACCGATTATGAAATTCAACCGTCATCAATGATTGACATAGTAACAGCAGGTCCATATACTGACACTATCAACACAATTGTTACTCTTGCTTTATTCTTTATTTTTAAAGCAAGGTTAATAGCTTACAATGATAATAAATGGATAGACATTTTGAATTTTTTTTCCAAAAAAGAAATATCATGCAGAGCACAAATAAGGAATAATCTTTGGTGTCATAAGTTTTACGGAAAATGTTACTTGTGTATAAAAGCGTACAAGGAAACAATTAACAATAATCTGATGTATGTTTGTGGTACACATGTTGAGGAATTATAATGGGGAAAGGGTGGCTTCATAAAATCATATAGAAAAACGTGAAATAAGTACGGACATGTAAACGGCAAAACAGTTCAATATTCTGAGAGATTACAAGTGTAGCCTCAAACGTTTCATAAGAGAAGAAAAGAAAAGGATCTCAGACAATGCCTTTCAAACATTGTATTTTAACAATAAGGCTTTATTGTGTTATAAACTTACACCGCTAAGTTCTGTTTCTAATAGTTCTAATGTATATAAAGCAGGGTAAAATACCAAATTGTCAAACAGGAAGTTTGTTAATGTTTTCTGCATAGGCATATATTGATTTTGATTTTACATTTTTGTTCAGGTTCTTGTTTTAGAGACAACTGCAGTTTACCTTTGCTGTAGGCCAATGTCGGTGATTGTATACTTTTTAAAATTTATTTTGAATGTGAAATCATGAATCTAAATAAAAGGAACTGTATATAGTTACTCCTGAAAGCGAGAGAAGGAAGTTTGATGGAGAGTGAAATCTGTCCTAAATTCCACATAAGAATGAATAAAGACATAATAAGCTGGAATGTTCACACGTTGGTTGTTTAATGTTGTATATTGGTTCAAACAGAGCTAGCATACTTATAGAATCACGAAACTATCCCCTTCTATTGTTTTGACTCCTCCCCACACACACACACTTGTTGGAAATAAGCAAATGTCAGTTCTTAGCAATTTTGCACACAAACTACAATTTGTATTCGCTAAAATGGTACTATAACCATAGAGAAAGGATCTTCTCTATGCTATAACCACCACAATTTAATATGAGTAAAAACAATTAAAGCTTTGGGTGAATTGTCTTTAAAGGTGACAAATAAAAATCATCCCACGAATTTCTTTCTCAAGCAAAACGATTATTCACCCAATTAAAAAACGAAAATTACTCTGTGTTGGATTACGGTTTCAAAAAGTTAATTTTCTTCATTACAGATATACAGAGACACATTTTGGTAAGATACATATTCCTGAAATACACTCTCTGGTTTTATTTGGGTTTTTTTTTTCAATCAAAATATGTATTGTTAAAAGATGTAAACAAAATCCATAAAAACTGTATATGCGATATACTCCCTGTCTCACATTTATATACACTTACTTAAGGCCAAAAAAGTCTCCGGTTTCTGGTCATCGGTCGGCTTCAAAATCGGCCATTCCCCCCCCCCCCCCAACAGGTAAATACGTGATACGTTGTATACGCGGGGAGCAAATTTCGCATATACAAAGTATGGTGGTTAAAAAAGGCCTCACAAATCGGGCAAATGTTCATATCCCTATGTGAAAAAGTTGTTTAAAGCATATCACGGCAGAATTCCAATCGATCCAGCTAGTTTGGCTGCAATTGGACATCGTTTCATAGAAAAAAAAGAAGAAAATTAAAAATGCCGACGCGCAGATCTGAGGCGACGCGCGCGGAGACCAGAAACCGGAGCCTTTGTTGGCCTAAAAGAGAGCAGTGTATTAAAGATACCGTTCAGCAAAAACATCTTCTTGACAAACTCAACAATATTGAAGTGCATGGCCTTGAGTTTGACTGGTTTTCATCTTACTTGCATGGACGTCAACAGGTGACCAAGATTGGTGATAATTACTCACCTTCTACTGGGGTGAACTTTAGTGTGCCACAAGGGTCTACTTTGGGGCCACTTCTATTCACCTTGTACATTAAAATCCTCCTACTGTTTGACCATTTGAAACCATTCAAAATTTCCACTTACCAAAATGGCCATTGGTTTTGTACACACATGGTGATACCATTTGAAAAGTGTTGGTAGCAAGCTTTACTACCATTCAAATGGTCTTTGAATGGTGGATACACTACACTTTGGTGTGTTTCCATAGCCGAATGGTTTCAAATGGTGAATGTACTACACTGTGGCTTATAAATCATTCAAATGGTTTTGAATGGTGGATACACTACACCTTGGTGTGTTTCACAAAAACGAATAGTTTCAAATGGTGCACCAACTTGTCTGAAAAAGGCACCAGAAGTAGGAGGGTTAATGACCTTTCTCGTGTTACTCAAAATAGTGACTCTAAAATGTATTTGTATGCTGATGATACAGCTATTTTCTTTCGGGCTAAATCAATAGAACTTATTAACACAACACTGAATAGGGAAATGACCCTAATATCTAAATGACTAGACGTGAATTTTTTGTTAAAACGTAACGTAAATAAGACCAAAAGTATGCTGTTTGGAACTCAACCTAAACTGCGACGTAGTGATGATAATTTACGTGTTATGAACAGAAATATTGTCATCGATAATGTTACTCAATTTAAATATCTTGGTGTATGGTTAGATTACATCTTTACCTTGGAATGTGCATATTGATAAGCTTGTGAAAATGTCAAAGGTTTGGGGTTTCTCCTGAGGGTCAGAAGTGTTCTACCTCAGCACAATTGAATATGTTATATAAAACGATGCTCCTGCCACAATTTGACTACTGTGATACTGTATGGGTTATACTCATCCAAACTGTACCGGTACCTCACCAAACCAGACACTAAAAAATACTGCTAGTAAAAATAATTCTAGATCTCCTCGGGAGATAACCCACTGATATTCTGTTATCTACTTTGGGGTGGCAAACGCTAAGTTCACGGCGCACTTATCACCTAACTACATTGTTGTACAAAAGTCTCGTCTCCAAATTCCCCCTCAATGTGTAATATTTATATTCCAGCTGCAAATAGTCACTCTTAATACTAGGGCATGTTCCCATGGTAACCTACTTCCTCCTGAAGTTAAAACTGAATCTGGCAAACATAAATTCATGTCTCGGTGAGTAGACTTATTTAATGAGCTTCCCTCATTAATTAAATATTCCTTCATGCCTTCTACTTTTGCTAGTTTAAATTTCTAAGACTGAGGTTTTAATTTATGGTTAATTCTGGGTGGGTATAAAGTTAGTTATTTGCTTTTTCCATGTAAATGTGCTCTCTTTTGGGGGCTAATCTATGGGGTCTTGGTTGCGGCCTGATGGGATTCGTATTTCTTTTATAGTTCCTTTTGGATGTTTGTTGTGTTTGTTTGGGGAACATTTCACTGGGGTATTTGATTGGGGTGTCTGTGGGAAAAGGGGGTGGCTTCGCACTTGGGTCCGAGTTTGGGACAGGGTCAGTGGAACCTGTGTTGGGTCCTATAGAGTGTTTTGTGCAATGATATCTTTAAGATTTTTAATTTATTTTAATCTATGTTAATGTGATTACTAAATTTCTATTACGTATTCTCTGGCAATAGGCCCTTAGCGGGTGCCACCAAATTTGTATTCCTCTCAGCTGTTTGCTATGTTAAACTTGCATTTTTCTTGATTAAAATGAAATTCTGTTAGTAGGCGCCTAGTGTAGGTGAAATAAAATTGAAGAAATTTTTTGAAACATTTCCAAAAAGGTCAAAATGTTTACAATTGCGTTCGTAGGAGTACCACACACGAAAATATCACTTCGAAATTATTTAAAAGGGGTATAAATAGGTGAGAAGTCAAGGGGGAAAAACAAGCGAAAGTAAAGAAGATGTGCTAAAACCCAAGACTATTGAAATGAGCTACATAACCTTACTCGCGGAGGGCGGGAGGTGGTAATATCCAATATATGTTAACAGTAAATACAATTTTATATATATATATATATATATATATATATATATATATATATATATATATATATATATATAAAATTAAGCGATATCGATTTTTTTTTTAGAGCCGATAACCACAGGTATATACCCCTCTACAAGCGTCACAATAAATCACAAATTCGTTTGCAGAGTGTGTATGTACTTCTGAAGTAGTTCGCTTTTGTTTCTCACGTCCAAAAGCTAAAAAGACTGTTCTAATTTTGTTTCCATGGAATTTCTGACTTGACTCACAATGGCGATTTGTTTTTAATCGCGATATATTTTTTTAATCGCGATTTGCTGATATCTTGATAACTTAAAAAGGTTCTCGATATCGTAATCGAATAAAAAAGGTATCGCGATATTCGATATTATCGTGTTATCACCCAAGCTTATATAAAATAATATATGCTATGATGTTATCAGAGGGTTTATTTCTTTTTAAGACAGGGTTTGATCAACATGTACCGAAACTGTCTCGGTAGTTTTTGCAAATTATTTCTCAATGGTTATGCGAAGGTAGAATTACTGTTGACTTTTGAAGCTTGGATTATTCAGAGAAATTGATTTGATCTGCTGCAACATCAGCTAAATACAGATAATAAAATCATGTCATAATTTATAATACTAGGAATAACATATTGGACATATTGACATTGGTCATTTTCCCCTTCAAATATATTAATAATAATAATAATCTGGAAGCCATTCAAAGGCGCCGACAAGGGAAATTTGATATTATGTGTGCCCCTGCCCCTACCCATAATAGGTGGATGATCCTACATGACGTTGTTGTCCGCCCCTACCCATAATAGGTGGATGATCCTACATGACGTTGTTGCCCACCCTTACCCATAATAGGTGGATGATCCTACATGACGTTGTTGTCCGCCCCTACCCATAATAGGTGGATGATCCTACATGACGTTGTTGCCCACCCTTACCCATAATAGGTGGATGATCCTACATGACGTTGTTGCCCGCCCGCCCTTACCCATAATAGGTGGATGATCCTACATGACGTTGTTGCCCGCCCCTATACCCATAATAGGTGGATGATCCTACATGACGTTGTTGCCCACCCTTACCCATAATAGGTGGATGATCCTACATGACGTTGTTGCCCACCCTTACCCATAATAGGTGGATGATCCTACATGACGTTGTTGCCCGCCCCTACCCATAATAGGTGGATGATCCTACATGACGTTGTTGTCCGCCCTTACCCATAATAGGTGGATGATCCTACATGACGTTGTTGCCCGCCCCTACCCATAATAGGTGGATGATCCTACATGACGTTGTTGTCCGCCCTTACCCATAATAGGTGGATGATCCTACATGACGTTGTTTAAACTTTTTGTTCACTTTATTTCTTTATTTTGGAGATTTCTTTTTTTCTTATTTGTGTATTTTATACATTAATAATGATTTCAGGTATAGAAACTTGTACATTTTATTCAAGATTTGACATTTTGCATTGCGTAAGAACTATACCATATCTATTATGAGTTAGTACATTTAACGTAGCACTATGTGAATAATAACCATGGGTCTCATTTGCTATAGCAGTATATTGATTCGAAGTAAAATATGACAACAGTGCAAGTATGTCATCTTGATAGGACCTTACCTCCAATGGTTTCCCATCGGCTCCATTCACGTAGAACCAATCAGCCTCGTTGTCACCGTACTTTATTTTATATGACTTTGTCCATTCCCAATAATCGGCACGCCCTTGTGTGATGATGCCAGTGACTGTAACGGACTGATCCTCCAGGTCCACACGAATCCACGGGTTCCGATTGTTGTACCCTGCACACCAGGCACCTGTACAAATAGAAGGATCAGATATCTACGGATTGCTGTATATTGGTTTAGTTCGGTTCTGTATGGTTTTGATGAATATTTAGGGTATGAAATTTATTGAAACGAATATCGGAATTTTAAAATGAAGAAAAAAAAAACCTGATGGGAATACTCTATTCTCTCGTCACCGCACTATATATCGACCTATATATACACTCACGAGCCAAGGGGAAGCCTTATCACTTATTTGTATACAGATTTGAATGGGCATGGGAAACGGGAATTTCTGTTTCGTTTCGAGGTTTTATGTTTGTTTTTGAACATATCGTTACAGCATCATCATAATGATATCCAGCACATGAAATAATCTAAATTATGTCAAATTATCTTTTTAATTTATCAAACATTTCAATTGATGTGATAACTCTGCATAGTTCATGCATATTGTAGCTTAAACATTTGAGCATCCATAGGATCCACTACATAACTTGATTAGACATAAATGTAACAGAACTTTGAAATGGGGATGGTCAAAACAAAAATATCGTTTCAACTTTATTTCTTGTAACCAAGGTGTAAGATTGAAGGTACACAACTGACAAAGATCTTCTTGGAAACAAAATATGAGTTTTATAGTTCTGGTTTATTCAGTAAAAATCACACTACTATACTACCGTCAAAACGACAGTCATTACATCACTGCACGATTGACCTGAAATATAACGAAAGATTCCGAGTTAAAATAATGAAGTGGCAAGTGGCCCATATTCAAAATATTGCAGTCTGTTACAAATATCTACAATCTACAATGCATGAAAATCTTCATTATTTCCCAGTTCAACTCTTTATAAAACTTGCTCAAATTATTCACTTATTATTTTATACACCTTGCTTAGATTATTCACTTCAGAAAGAATGTCGAACCCAACCGCCACTTGTGCACAATGCCTAAACATTGTGTTTTGGGCAGACGACAAAAATGCCAGAATCTCACTGGATTTGCATGTATAGTGCTCACCATGTCCGAAATTTCATTTCCATTCCTCACTTGACTATACACTTCCCTCTCCTTATTAAGTGTATCCTCGATCATCTTTGAAAGGAAAATCTGTGATATTTTGTCATATTTGGACAGAAAAGTGGCAGTTGTATTTTACATTATTTCCTTCTCTCCTTGCTCATCAGATTATTCAATTCTTATTTATTACAGAATTCATTTAAAGGGCTGCTCACAAGAACAGGCACTTTTCCGATATTGCTCAATAGATAAATGGTTAGGATACATTCTGTTATATCATTATTTTATGTGTCTCTAAAAGTATCTGGCTCTAAATACATGCTGTGAAAATGCAAAATTAGTCAATCTCTAGTCAGGATTTTATACAATTAGAGTGTCGACCTTGGTCTTTCGTGAATAAACAATAAATACACATTAAAATTCAGTTGCGAAGACTTACCAGTAGTTCCTTACAGCTCATGCCTCATGATGAGATGCCCAAACTCTGAAGACGAGTGACAAGAACAACTTGTTTCTGGTGATACAAAATGCTCGCAAATTTGATGTGTTGGCTGCAACAGTGGAAGTTGGAAATGACCACCACATGCTTGCTATCTCAACATGTAAACTACTGGAATGCGCAAAATCTATCACAGCTTACATAACTTACATTGTGATAAAAAAAGGCTTTTAAATTGAATGCTTTGTGCAAATTTGACTACATACCACATGACATGTAGCGCATGGTTAACTTCAAACTAAAGAGGGCGCTGTATGGACATGTTATACCAAAATCTCAAGTACGGGTGCAATTTACAAAGAATTACATAATTTATATCTACAAGTGCCTGGCTGCATACCCTGAAGTCTGGCTGGTTACAATCACCTTGAGTATTAAAGAAATTGCAAAATAATGGATATTGGCCTTACGTTTCGAAAATAGCAGGTTCTTTCTCAAAGGCAAAATGGGACGGAATACAAACAACATACATAAACACAAGAGTGAGCAGAAGTTAGTCACATGTAAAATTAATACAAAAGAAAAAGGTACAAAAAGCAGAGTCAGGTTGAGGTCCTAAGATCGGACAAAAGAGGGATTAAAGGAGTTCTTGGCTGAAAGAACAAAGCAAAAGATGAGTGAAAATGAAAGGGTCAGACAGAGAGAGTATAAAAAACAGACAAATAGACTAACAAGCAAACAAATGTAAAGACATGGATATAGATTGTTGAGAAAGAAAAATAGAAAATTAGTCATTCCCTTCCTGTATGTTGAGACCATGGGGGCCGGGTGAATGGTGTGGATACACCTGCACCACATCTTTTCTCTGCTGAGATGGACCGACTTCCTGCAGTTACCAAGCGAATATAAAGGTGGGCCAGCACTTCAATCTACCTAATGATTTCATTTCTGACATGATTTTGAAGGGTATTGAGTGCTTGGTAACCGTAGGGAATTGGTCCGTCTCATCAGTAAAAAGATGTGGATCCCGCGTATCAACACCACACCCATGGTCTCAACATATAGGACGGGAATGACTAATGATTCATTTTCTTCTCCACAGAATTTTTTACATTTATTTTTACATTGTTTTACTTTTATTTTGATGGTATAGTCTATCTGTCTGCTTTGTTTACTCCCGTCTGTCTCTGCTTTTCGCTAATCTATCTTTTCTTCCAGCCAAAAATCTATTCATGTGTAATCCATCTTTTGTCTGGTCCAAGACCACTACCTAACTCTGATTTTTGAAGCTTTTTCTTTTGTGTGCATTTCACACCTAACTTCTCGGAAAGGGTTTTTATGTTTTCCTTTCGTTGGAGTCGCCTAAAGGATGGTAACTTTTATTTCTCAATATCAATATCAAAGTCATATTCCGAACTGGAATTGGAATCAGTGAAGAATGATTTGTTGTACTTCGTTGACAAACGGACTCAATAACGAGCTTAGCATTTACGAGACATGTAGAGACCAGCTTTAGCTCAAGAGAATTAACAGTCTTTCTGTATCACCTCCCTCTGCCAATTTAACCATGTAAACAAAATTATTGGGATCTGGTTTACCAACAATCAGATATTTATCTGGAAGATAACTATCTTGGATCTTATTCCAACCCCTGGCATGGTTACGCATATAAAAATGATCTCCGATGTTAGGATTTGCTTTACGATCATAAATCTGCTATTCTCCTTATTCTTATTTAGCTGCTGTTGATTTTTATACATTGCAAGTTGATAGGCTTTTTGCAATCTTCGTTGGTGTAAGAGAAACATTTTGATGAATGTGGTGTAGAATTTATATGTATAAGTCATCTCAGGAAGAAACCTAGACCAACAATACTTTGCTGAAAGTTTCCACAAAATTGTCCTAATAAATCTTTCACATTGAGCATTCACTTGAGGGTGGTATGCTGTTGTGTGAGATTTATTTATGTTGTATTAATACAGAGATGAGAAAATAAATTAGACTCAAATAGTCTTCCTGATCTGAATGAATTTTTACAGGTACAGTATACTTTAAAAACCACTCTTTAACAAAAACAGATGTTATTGTTTTAGCAGTGTGATCCTTTGTTGGTATGGCAATAGTGAACTTCATCAGTAATCACAAGAACATTCTCTGTTCTGTCAGAAGTAGACTCTAAAAGCGTACTGTCAATGGCTATGACATTCAAAGGATTACTTGCAACCAATTGACCAAGAGGGTTTCTGACTGCAGGTCTAGCAACTGCACACTGCTCACAATTCCCAATCTACTTTTTAATGTCAGCATACATACTAGGCCAATAGCAGTGGGAATGAACTAAAGAGAGAGTTCTTTCTATACCCTGATGACCAAACTGGTCATGTAGACTTGTGAGGATGGTTAGGCTTTAAAAATGAAGGCAATATTTGAGTCAAGCTTCCCTACTTTGGATCTTTGACTTTCCTATGAAGTACACCACTCGCCAAAGAGAAACGTTTAATTTGTCCCAACATAGTTTGTACCGTTCGAGATTCACCATTCCACTGTCATCTAGACAATCAAACCTTCATCACTTCGAAATCATGGCTTTGTCTTTGACTCTACAATGACAATGAGCAATCATATCACTACTGTTTGCAGATCAGCCAATCATTATATCTGCAACATCAGCTGAATCCGAAAGTACATACATGTAGATGCTGACACCTGTCATGCTTCTATTAGAGCCCTCGTTACTTTCAAGATTAGATTATTGTAATTCAGTTCTCAATAGACTGAAACAATCTGATATTCATAGATTACAGAAACTCCAAAACAAAGCTTCCCATGTCAAATTCTCTTATCCAAAGCAGTTACACACTTCACCACTGATCAGCTTCACGACAGAATAATGGCGTCGGACGGAGAGGCACGCATGTTAGGAGCTCCCAGTTTTCTCAAGAATATCAATGCATTTATAAGGGAATCTCTCGAAACAGTCACTGTTTGTCAATCATCAACAAGCTTTATTAGTGTAGCAATAAGCAAAGTTTCTTCGGACGAGCTGTTATCGAGCAGATCGAGATTCGTTGTTTAAGGAAGCAGTCTAGAGAAACGTCTTAAAGCTAGAGTGTTGAGCGGCATAGAACAATGCAACATTGACTATAATGGTAAGGACCCGTCCCTTGTGCCTAAAGCTAGAAGATCATGAGGCCCTCGCTGATGACTTAAAAGAACTTTACCTGTATTTAACGGATCATTGACCTACTTTTCCTAAGAGCACATTCAGCTCCCGATGTTTTGCTACATGTAAGCCTATAACTGACAGTTGTACTTTACCCACTGGTTGCAAAGGACTAGATATTATGGTCAACACGGACAAAGTGCAGATTGGATCTTCTCAGTCCTTCGATCACCCTACAAAATATTTGGGATATTATTACTGAATTTAAATCTGAAGTGAAAAGTCTAAGGCAAGAGCTCAAAGACAATGCCCTGATGGGTGTAGGGACTGACAAATTATCCGAAAATCACAAATCAAAAAAGAAAAATGGCCGCCAAAATCACTAACCTGGCAGTGGGATCTCTAGGTGACACGGAACTTTGTAACATGGATAAAGAAACCATTGATGAAATCTTCAGCAAACACAATGCTACACAATACTCACGATCAATATCTTGTCATCCACCATTGTCTACTGATCTACACACTACACTGTCTACATCTTCACTCAAAAGTCAATCACAACCATCACTATGTCGAATCGCTTTGATGCACTTTGAGGAGGACTCCATTGCTGATAGCAATAGATAGCAAGATGAATATCGTCTTAAACAGACCAAGAATTTCAAGACAGTGTAGTGGCCCGACGTAGCTGCATAGACATCATACTTCTTGGTGACTTGATGGTAAAGAGGATTCAGGGACAGAAACTTAGTAGCATGAAATCTGCATCTGTTACTTCTCGCCCTAGAGCTACAATTGAGGCTCAGTCAACATTAATCATGAACGGTGAAGTTAATCCCACTCCTACTGAGCTCATTCTACATGTTGGCACAAATAATACCAGAGACAACCCTGAAACAATCTTGGCTAAACTGGTATCTCTCTGTGATATGGCGTAGAAGAAATTCAACATTAAGACAATCACCATTTCTTCAATCATTCACAGAGTTTCAACTAGTAAACAGGATTTCTGAAGGATATCTGCTGCTAACAAGCTCATCAGGCAGTTCTGTGAGTCTTAACATTGGGGTTTCATAAACAATAACAATATTGGTCATCGATTCATTGCTTGTGACGGTGTCCACCTTAACCACTCCGGCACTGTTGCCTTTGCTAGGAATGTCATAAGGCATCTGCAGGGCATGCAGCCTGTCACAGTCAAAGCCGTGCTACCAGCAGATATGACTGCCATTGAAAAACAAAAGGAAACTGCTACCCATTCCGTCAAACACAAACTGAATACCATACGGCGGGACGAAAGGAGACTTGTTACTAAAAGGGAGGACAGAAATAATTTCAGACAGCACCCAAATTCATCTTGGGATTTTCATCACCGAGGCTGGAAATCACGCATGAAACATCAGCCGACAATGTCTCAAGTGCCAGTACGGTCGATTCGCTCCCCAACTCGATTCTAAGAACTACATCGCAAAAAGAGACACCATCGATTTATGTGAACAATTCAAATCAAAATTTACATTGTTATTACGGTGAATTGGATAATGGTAGTCTTCTTCTTCTTCTTCTTCGGCTGTTCATCGATTTCGATGATGACAGTGTTTGAGAGGTTTAGTTTTAACAGGCTCGCTTGTGGGCCGCAAGGCCAGCTTTGGATCGACAGTGTCGTCCACATCGATCACAGATATATCTTGACTGGTCTGGCATGCAATGTCTGCGTTCATGAGCCCTTTCATACTCTTTCTGCCTCCTTTCTTCAATAGCTGTGACTGACTTCTTCACAATGCCGCACCATCTTTTTCGGTCCATGGCATCTCTTTCCCAGGTGTTGTCATTCATGGCAGTGTTCTTCATGTGTCGCTTGTGCACATCTTTGAAGCGCAGCTTCTGACCACCTTGCTTCCTCTTTCCTTCGCATAGCTCACCATAAAAGACTGCTTTTGGCAGGCATTTATTTTGTCTGTCATTCTTCTAACGTGTCCAGCCCAACGCAGCTGAGAGGCTGTAATGATAGATTCTACACTGACTGTCTCAGCACGTTTGAGCACCTCTACATCTTCTCTTGCCACTTAATGTGCAATATTTGTCGCAGATGTCGGAGCTGTGTCCTGGTCAGCTTTTTGATGTGTTCTCGGTACAGTGTCAATGTTTCAGTTGAGTAGAGCAGGGATGGTAGAACAGCACTATTGAACACTTTGATCTTAGTTGCTATTTTTATGTCATGACGAGACCACAGTCGCTTCTGAAGAGCACCAAAGGCTTTCGTGGCTGATTGGAACATCCTCTCAACTTCCAAATCCAATGAGTTGGTGTTGTGGTCACGGCACTCCCTAAGTAAGTGAAAGACTCAGTGTTTTTCAAAGCTGTTCCATTGACCAATATGTCAGGTGGTTGTGCCCTGTTGGAATTACAGCAGGGAGGAGGAGGCTGGTATAGAAACTCAGTTTTTGAGACATTTATTTTCAGCCCAAATAGAGTGGCAGCAGACGAGAAATGGTCAGCAATTTCTTGCATAGCATCTGCATCAGTAGCGACCAGGGCTGAGTCATCTGCGTACAGGAGCTCTCTGACGGTAGTATCCCACGTATAAAAACAAAGGGTATTAAATTCGCTTATCTTAATATTCATAGCCTAGTCAGTAAGATTGATGAATTTCATATTTTACTTAAGCATAGACCTTTTGATGTTATTTGTCTGAACGAGACGTTGTGCGATTCCAGTATCTCAAATGTTGAAATCTGTATAGATGGTTTTCCATAGTAAGAAAAGACAGAACCAGACATGGTGGTGGTGTAGCTATTTATGTCTAATGATATTCATTTTACCAGACGACAAAATCTTGAATCTGAGGCATTAGAAAATGTATGGATTGAACTAAAGTATAATAGGAAATCTCCCATTCTGGTTGGTGCTTTTTATAGTCCACCGAGTGTGAATAGTTTTTTCTTTGACAAATTTGACATGGTTTTAGCAACAGCCTCAATTGAGAACAAAGAATGTGTTTTATTAGGTGATTTTAACTGTAATTTTACTGATGGCGTGTCAAATGCTAATACTGATAACCAGAAATTTTATACTAATACGTATTGGTTTTCCCAGATTATCAAATCCCCAACTAGAGTCAGCAGTCAAAGTCACATTGTCATTGATTTGATATTTGTAAATAATCCTGCTGTCTTTATTGATAATGGTGTATTTTGTGATCATTTTTTGACTTATTCAGTTTGTTGTTTTAATTGTAAACCATTCTCTCAACAAGGTCATAAATATATGGAGTCTAGACCATTCAATAAACTGTAAGTGCAAGATGTTAATAATGATTTAATTAATGTACATTGGGATGTCATTGATGACATTGATGTTGAGTTAGCATGGCAAACCTGGTCTAATCTATTTATGGATATTGTGAATTTACATGTTCCACTCTGTAAAAAGAAAACTAGGCACAATGCTTGTCTGTGGATCATGGATGATATTGTTAAACTGATGAAAGAGCGTGATCAGATCCCTAAAGTTGCCGTCAAATACAACTGTCCGAACTTATGGCATAGCTGCAGGTGTTTACAAAATAAGTAACTCATAGGAAGCAGAAGCAAAAGTCTTACCACTACTGTGGTCTGATACGTGACAATGCGGGTAACAGCAGAAAAATCTCAAGTTACCTTAAAGAAGTTACCCCAAACCAAAGCCGTATCCTCCCCAATTCTGTTGAAGTCAATGGTTCGGATTGCAGTGAGACAGAACTTATTGCTGACACATTCAACGATTTCTTTGTGAATTGTGCTAAGAAAGTTAGAGAATTTGCCTGTCATTGCATCTAACATGTACTCCGAGGAAACTGATCATTCCTAAGAAAATAATTGTGTGTTTAATCTAATGCCCGTCTCACCTGCTGTTGTTGAGAAAACTATCACTAATACGAATGTCAACAAATCTACCAGAGATGATGATATTATTAATTTGTCATAAATACACTCCTTAAGTCTGGTGATCAATACATCTGATGTAGGAAACTATTGTCCTATTTCTATCTTACCTGTTGTAAGTAATATTCTATAGAACGGGCGGTTTGTGACCAGTTGTATGAGTGCCTTAATGAACAATAATTTATGCACTCCAACCAATCAGGATTTCATCCATTGCATTCTACAACAACTATTCTTGCCAAATTGGTCAATCAGTGAAGCAAGAATGTTGAGGGGGCGATCTAACCTTTCATAGACCTCCAGAAAGCTTTCGACACAATTAACCACGAGATCCTTCTTGTTAAACTGGGTTCACTAGGCTGTTCAACAAGTACTATGAAGTGGTTCGCTAGTTATTTGTCTGGTCGTACACAAAGAGTTTACTTGAACAAAACTTTTTCCAATCTCAGAGTGTTGTTAATGGTGTACCTCAGGGCTCCATTCTAGGTCCGCTTTTGTTTTCCATATATGTTAACACTATGCCTTCATCGATCAGTAATGGTATTGTTGACATGTATGCTGACAACACAACTCTCACAGTCAAAGGCAAGACAGCTAGTGAAGTTGAATGACAATTATCATTTGCTTTAACTCAAATATCTAGTTGGTTGAATAAAAATCGTCTTGTTCATAACTACGATAAAACCAATGTAATGATCATAGGATCTACAGCAAAACTTATTGACATCACTGAATTCAAAGTAGAGGTAAATGGCATTTTACTTAAACGAGTTAATAAAACTAAATGTCTTGGAGTGATCACTGATGATGATGAATTGAAATGGAATGATCAAATAGACAAAGTTGTGAGTACTGTACAAGCTAAGTTGGGTATGTTGCGGTGAGTGAAACAATATATTCAGTTGACTCCGTCAAAATGCTTTATGATGCGTTTATTTTACCCCATTTTGATTACTGTTCGCAAATCTGGTCAGAAAGGTTCCACATGCACACCGAAAAGTTGTGTAAACTTCAAAACTGTGCGGCCAGATTAGTTCTAAGTAAAGGTTATGATACAATCCATCAAGTACATTATTTAATACATTGGGTTGGATGCCTTTACAAAAGCGATTCCTATACCTGCAATCAGTACTTATGTACAAATGTAACCATAATCTTGCCCCTTCTTACCTCACTGACGATATTATGAAAATCTCAGATATGCATAATTACACCACTAGACAAGCAACTGATGATAGACTATTTATTCCAAAGTTCAAAACAGAGTGTTTAAAACATAGCCCGTTTGTTACTGGAATAATTTAAGTAAAGCGACTAGATCAGCCCTCTCAGTTGCTTCTTTTAAGTCTGCGCTCAAGGTTGAAATTTTAAGTTGTAATTAGTTTTTGTTTATTAAGCAAAGATATATAAATATTTATTCTATTTTTTATGGTTTACATGTACTGTGACCTTTACTAAGTGTATCAAGTAATGACCCATTTTTATATTTAGCTTGTTCATACACATGCCTTTTTTTTATTTTACTTTTATATTTTAACCACGTTGGTTTTATTTATAAATGAATATGTATTTGTTTCTTTAACATATTTTTAGATGTATTTATCTACATTTAGATGTATTTATATACATTTTGCCATGGTCGAGCGGTTTAGTGCATCGGATTTGTGTTCTGATGGCTGAGTCGTCAGAATGTGGGTTCGAATCCCAACCGTGACTGTGGTGCTTGTGTCCTTGAGCAAGACACTTTACCATAATTGCTTCTCTCCACCCAGGGGTAAATGGGTACCTGTGAGGGCAGAGTTGGTTGTTGTGTTTGATTAGCCCATATGCGTTGTAATGGCAGCAATTGAGCTCTATACTCCCCAGGGAGCTGAGATGGTTTCAGGAATGATTTATGAGCCTGATGAGCAGGGGTAATAATGTAATGCGCCTTGAGCACCAGTTTGGTGGATACGTGCGCCATATAAGTCCACATTATTATTATTATTATTATATTAATTATACTTTTTTAATTCTTGTAATTCTCAGGGCCCAGTGGAAGACCACATTTTATGTGAACGGGTTACCCTGGTAAAAGGTCAGAAATTAATAAATAAATAAATAAATAAACTGGCTTCTGACTAATGTATACAACAGCCTTAAACATGTATAATGTTAAATCCAATCTATTCCCTACTTATATATCTAATACAGTTGATCTCAGCATCTCAGGAGGGGTGGTTTATGGTCTCGTGGTACATTTAATATTCTATGCACTTTTCAAAAAGCAGGTGACGAAGCATTTTCATTTGCTGGCCCAAGAAACTGGAATTCAATCCAACATTCAGTTCGCCAATCCAATTCTATAGTTCTGTTCAAATCTTTGTTAAATACTATCTATTTCCTCTTTAAGAGTACGTTGTTGAATCATTGTCAAATCTATCTATGCAGGGGATTGTTTGGTGAATATGAACCCTCTACTGACAAGTCACATCTAGGGATGGGGTCGAGTTTAAATATTTTGGCATTTCACTGGCAGAGCGCCGTCCTGGCTAGGTCTAACATTGCAATTATCCTATGGTCTGTTCTTTTTTTATTTTGTATTTTCTAAACTTGTGGTTACTTATCCTTTGAGCGCTTTGTAACCTTAGGAAAAGGTGCTTTACAAATGCTTATATTATTATTACAAAGTGACCCCCACAGAAATTTTCAGACAAACTGGAACAGAAAAAAAATAACCATTTATTTATACAGGATACTTGTTTTTATACCACGATGTGATCTGCTTCTCATTATTTTATATTATGGAAGGTGTGGTGATGCCGACGGTGCCAGCTTGGCTGAGTCTCATTCATGTATAGTTTACGCTTGTGTGGCGTGTTGCAACTTCTGACATGTAGGCCTACTCCACATATCCTATAGTCTCAGTCCCAGACTGCATGGGGCTCAATCGCTAACATAAATATATGGAGTGACGAGTGAGCATAATCAAATCTGTCTGTGCTGCTAAGGACGAGACTACAAATCATGAGCTGGTGGCAAGCAGTAGACGTACCAACGGTACCGTAGTGCAAACATCTTTAGCCCTACATGAGAAAAATAAACTTTAAAATAAGGTAAAGTCACATTAGTCCTATTATATCGACCACTGACCATGTCGTCTCAAACAGAACAAGCCGAATGTGCTTATTGTAAGCATAAATGTCAACGTGACAAACTGAAAAATCATACAGGATCCAAACACCCAGGACAGAAAGTTAAAGAGAAAGGATGGCAAGACATATATTATCACTTTTTAAATGGCAGAAAGTACGTCATTCCAGCCTTCCACGAGCCATGATCATAGCAACGAAATTGAGCCGCATGTGAAGGCCTGTCTCTGGACAAAGACATGACCGATGCAGATCCTGAGACTGACATTGGCTTGGATGTTGGTCAAACATTGGTGTGAAGCCTCTTCTGGATAAAACCAAAGAATTCCCTACATAGACCCTGCATTGTTAACAAAGCGCCCGATTACTCCTGAGCTATAATGTCTCATGGACCTTGTCAACCGGGATTAAATGACACACAGGGGCGAGCGTTCTGCTGGGACTGGTGTTTTCCTCAAAAAAAATATAAAAAATAAAATGGTATAAAATCATATCGTGAATGGCTTACATATTCATCCACTACAAATAGTGCTTACTGTTTCCCATGCTGGGGTTTTCCCAACAGACATGCATATTGTGGATCCGTACACACATATTCACTGTGTGCATGTGCGCTGGAGTTAGAATAGCTATAAGCAGGACCAAATTATACGACTAAACCATTCCAAGGCACCTTGGTCAAGGCTCTAGGTGCAGAGAAAGGACTATGGCTCTCAGTCACCATACCATGATCAATCAAACTCTTGATGTGTTGTTTAACCTGCTCGTACTGATTTGGTATGATCCTGCGGAATGTTTGAGCTACAGGTGCAGAATCCTTCACAGTGCTTGTGTAAATAGGGCACCTTGATGAAGCTATTATGATTCACCCCCCCCCCCCCCAAAATATAATAATAATTATTTGTTTTACCTTATAAAGTTTCTTAGTACAATCCCGTTTCTCCAATATGATATCTTTTCAACCCTACTTGACAATAGAATGACCCCTGGTCCATGAGGGTGCAGTGGTCTGGGTTGATGTGGTCAATCAGAGTGATGTGGACAATCAGAGCATACTGATCAAAACGTCCAGTTGTACCTCCAGTTCTTTTCAGAACTAATTACTACTCAATTGAGAATTTCACATGGTGTCACCGCATTTAGTCTTACTTATCCTCTTCACCATGCAAAGCTACAAGTCTTACCTAAATAGGACCCCTTGATAAGGCTATTATAATTCACCCCAAACCCCCCAAAAATTATAATTATTTGTTTTACCTTATAACGTTTCTTAGTACAACCCTGTTTCTCCAAAGCTACCATTTTTAGCATTCCTCAGTGCTGTACCAACATCGATCCTAACCACTGTCCACTCTATCCCTCTCCTTTTCAGTTTTTATTTTTTGCACATGAACAGAAGGTTTAGTAACACAGATTATTTTGGTATGATTTTTTAGTTACTTTGATTTCGGAAATATTTTATTTTGTTACATTTATACTTGAGAAAAGTTTGGGATATTAACTATTTTTCCTGTGTGAAACAATAGTTACACTGGTCCAAAATTGGCTATATTCTGGATCAGTGTGAGATTTTTATTCTTTAAATTTCCCTTTAACTCAGGGATATTGCAAATAAGTAACTAAAGTTCCTGAGAGTTCAGACTTTAAAGGTTATATTTTCTTTAACACTTATATTTGTAGACTTTTCTTAACTTAGTGTATTTTGAAGAGAAAAGTTGACTGCAGATTTAATTTATCAAGTATGCCATTTTCACATGTCATAGGGCACCACTGCCTGATGGTCTTAGAGACAAAGACCCTGTGTGGACATTCCTTTGATCTTATGGGGCCTTTTCAGTGCATGCTAGTGACTAGGTTCGCTTTTGTTTATGTCACTTTTAATAGCTACTGGAAAATATCCCCTTGATTTTTAGTGTTAGAGGCAAGTGCCAGGCTAGGAAGTCTTCTTTGGTTTTCAGGAAAAGATTTTATCTTCTGGAATTTGTTTAGAATAGTATACTGGGAAGAGTTATGCTGGACTTAAATTGCCTTGTTTTGATGTTATGTTTTTCTTTACTCTGTTTAAGTATAGATTAGGTAAGAGAGGGCTGAAATTGCCCACAGTAGCTCTGTTTGTTTTTTGGTAATTTTAGCCAAGTATTGACTTGATAATAGACTGGCCCAGTCTTTGAGTCAAAAGAGAGCTTTGATTATTTGTTTACAGTTACCATGTTTAGTTTATAGAGAGCAGTGACAACGATTTAATATCCTATGATTTATATTTATGGGTTTGTCAAGTATTACTTCATAAAATCTAAGTTTCTAGTTTTGGCAATTCATGATTTTAGGGAGAATTGGCCAGCTGTGATAAATTTATTTTTCCTTTCTGGATTTTCATCTTTTGTGTATTTTATTATTTACTTTTTTACTGGATTTATTATTTTTATCTGAGTTCTCTTACAAACTAAGACTAGTTGGGGTTCTATATACTCTGCATCCGAGTATAGGTTTGATTGTGAAAAGGTCAGTCCTGTTACAGTAATTAGTTTGTGTTTCTTTCTTAAGGAATTGCTTTTGTTTATTGTTATTCTATTGAGTTATTAACTACTTTCGAGTTCTGAATTATTTCACAAGAGTTAAAGTTAAAGGAAATTATGTAATCTGTTTTATTTGATTATTTGTTTTATTAATTAAAAGTGGTGTACCAACATCGATCCTAACCACTGTCCACTTCATCCCTCTCCTTTTCAGCCAGTAATCCAAGGGTAATTTAGCCACCCGTCCCCATTACACTTCTATACCCTAAATCAAAATCATGTTCTGCAAAGATATCTGTGTTTGTTCAACAATTAATTCCCTTGTTTCAGCTCCTCATTCAACCCTGAAAACCCTCCAAGTCTACTGGTACAGTAGACTAGGGTGTAGATGTCAAAGTACTATATTCTACCTGAGAAATCTGAATATGGTCAACAGTAACATGAATCTTAACTTCTTAGTGTTAGTGACATTTTTTATGATTTGAAAAACTCCATTGCGAGTTTTTGGACACAAAATGAACTCAGATGTAGAAATATTGTCAACTCTGACCAGGAAGCTGTCACCAGCTGCTACAAGTGTAGATGTTTCAGCCATAACAGTGACAGTAGACTCAGGAGGAATAAAGATGTTTTTTGTTGGAGGACACTCTAGCAAAGCCAATGGTCTCCTGCTGCATACTTCCAACCATGTTTTGAAATGACAAAACAGACTTCAAAAATATTGATGAAGACAAATAATCTCTATTAGTTTCATTCATCCATTTGACAAATGGTGATAAAATATTCATGCTTAACCCTCCTATAGGTTTAACACTCAAAGACACTCAAATGTTTTTGTTATATCATGGTCTTAGATTGTGTAATTTCATTGGTCGAAAGCCTGTCACATGACAAATCACAAATCTTCATGTTACCCTCGTGACGTCACTCAAAAAGTGATGTTAACCTCTCAAAAGTGGTACATCACCCAGACCGTCCCCGGGAGTATCATCCCCATATATCTTTTGAGTGCTACTTTTGATTGCAAGAAGTGAAAACAGCGACCGAGGTTGTTATATTGCTGGTACTCCGCAGAACACGCTATATTTCAATTTGATGCACTGTAGGGACCAGCTAAACAACTTGTCTGCTGTGTGTGAATTTGTTCGCTTCGACCGGACCATGCAGTACGAATAGTTCGCGAATACTGCAACGAAACGGGACGAGATGACAGCAACTTCCAGACACTTCCAGTTACAGACTTAGACAGTTTACTGGAAGATTTCTTCGGTAACGTAATCTAATACCATGGTATAACAAAATAATTGTTGCCTGGCGTGATGGGGGTCCATGGGTTTTGTACACCCTCGGGGGCTGATGGCACCCTCGGCTTCGCCTCGGGTGCCATCAGCCCCCTCGCACTTCAACCCAGCGACATCTTGGTTAGTTTTGATGTTGTCTCCCTATTCACCAATGTCCCAACTACAGAGACATGCCTCCTGGTGAAGGACAGACTCGTGCAAGATCTTTCTCTTGATGATCGCACATCACTCACCCCGGACCAAATTCATGATTTGCTACTAACATGTGTCTCTTCAAGTTGTTTTCAGTTTCAGGGCAAGTTCTACGAGCAGACAGCTGGGACCTCCATGGGATCTCCTTTATCCCCGGTCCTTGCTGATATTTTCATGGAAGAGTTTGAAAACTCTTCCCTCAACACCGCCGACCTCCAACCCAAGCTGTGGCTCCCGATACGTGGATGACACCTTTGTGGTTTGGCCACACGGCAGAGACACTCCAGGATTTTCTACAACATCTAAACCAGCAACACCCGAGCATCAAGTTCACCATGGAAACGGAAGAAGATGACAAGATCGCGTTCCTTGATGTTGGCATTTCCAGAAACCCAGACGGCTCCCTACACCACAACGTCTACAGAAAGCCCACGCACACAGATCGGTACCTGAACCAGCGCTCCTTCCATCATCCAAGCATCAAGTCATCGGTCAACCGTACGCTCGTACAACGCGCCTACAACATTTGTGACAAGGACAGCCTTCCCAAGGAACTACAGCATCCGAACTACCCTCAAACGCAACGGTTACAATCCCAACAAGATCAGCACAGCGAAGCCGGTTCCAAACTCAAAAGAAAGGTAAGTGATCTAACCCTCTGCTGCTTGTCTCCCTATCTAGGTTCGACGTCTCACAAACTACAACGCATCCTCCGACAAGCAGGCATCGATGTATTTCCCACTCAGCCCCCAGCAAACTCAAGGACTTCTACATACCCACAAGGACAAACCGGACCCAAACAACAGAGCAGGAGTCTACCGGATCCCCTGTGAGTGCGGTAAGGTGTACATCGGCGAAACAAAACGCAACCTCCCCATCAGATTGAAGGAACACCGAGCACACGGCCGCAGAGGAGATTTCGAGAAGTCCGCCATCGTCAAGCACTCGCACATCAAGGACCACCAGATCGACTGGCAGGCAGCCCAACTCATCACACCCATCGACGCATGGCACCCCAGACGCATCAGAGAGGCCATCGAGATCGTCAAACACGACACTGTGCCACAGGACATCGGTTTCTTCATCAGCGACATTTGGCGACCTATACTACAGACTGAAGGATCTTCTATATCCAAAGTCAACCACCCTCTTTCCCCTGTGCTTGTTAACAACTGATTCAGTTCAGTGAGCACACACTCCTCTCCCCCAACCCCTAGGATCCTAGTCTCAAAGTCTCACAGTTTCCCGCCTGCGCGCCTCAACGAACTAATCCTCCAGCATCCATTCATGGGATGATCCTCCAGCAGTCTACTTAAGCAGCAGCATTTTCCATAGTCCGGCATTCTCCTGAGGACGATCAGAGCATACTGATCGAAACGTCGAGTTGTACCCCCAGTTCTTTTCAGAACTAATTACTACTCAATTGAGTTTCCACATGGTGTCACCGCAATTAGTCTTACTTAACTGAATCTTTGACAATCAAAATCCCCATTTGCGGAATATTCGTCCATTCACACTCAATGTCAGTTTCAATGTAGCCAATATAAGGAATTTCTATACCATTGGCAGAAGTAATCCTCAACCAGACAGTATCATTTTAAAGTTGAGTACCCAAAGGCTTAAACAAGGAAAGGAAACACTCTTCCGTGAGGGTGGGCACCACTGATCGATTGACCATTATCAACAAGACATGTCACCTCTTTACCACCAATTCGGATGCCATTGTTGGACACATACCAACAAAATTATGCTTTTTAAAATCAGAACCTACTGAGTCCACTCCATCCCTCTAAACCCATTGGCCTGAATCAACGGGAAGGTCTATTTGTGATGAAGACTTCTCAGTATCTCCCTTCATTTGTTGGATGAGTTCCTGAGCTTCTTTGAGTTGTCGTTTGTAACACCTGTCTTTAGTATGACCTAACCCTTGACAGAATTCTTATTTAAACTTTGTTTTAGTTCTACCACCCTGGTTTTAATTAGACTCAGTTTTCTTGATTTCTTCGTTCTTCCAAATGTTATCAGGGACTAATTTGGTAACCTCTTCAATCTGTTTGCTGAAGTTACGTTCATCAATGTTTGAGTCTCAGATTTAATATTAGCTCTAGCTACATCAATAGATGCCGTTTGTTTCAGGGCAGAACCATCAGAAGGCTCATTGGCCTAATCAATAGCTAAAGAAAGAGTTCTTTCTATACCCTGATGACCAAACTGGTCATGTAGACTTGTGAGGATGTTAGGCTTTAAAAACGAAGGCAATACAATTTGAGTCAAGCTTCCCGACAAAGTAAAAACAACTGATAACAAACACTTCAGCAAATCTTCAGTGCTTAGAAACACAATATATTTGCAGTCAGCAAACCCTGGTTTGCCAAATGAATATTTATTCTGGGCGAACCCTTGTTCTAGTACCTTTGATATGCTTCATTTACCGACTTAGGGTCTAAATGCCGACTGAGACAAATTATTGGGGGGATGGTGATGTCACACCCCCCCCCCCCACTTCCTCGCTTGCTACATCCCTGAGAGTACATTGTTGAATCGGTGTCAAATCTATCTATCTATGCAGTGGATTGGTTGGTGAATATAAACCCTCTACTGATAAGTCACAGCTAGGGATGTGGTCAAGTTTGACAATTTTGGCATTTGATCACTGGCCAAGCACCTGCCCGGCTAGGTCTGACATTGAAATTATCCTATGGTCTGTTCTTTTTTATTTTGTAATTTCTAAATTTGTGGTTACTTATCCTTTGAGCGCTTTGTAACCTTAGGAAAAGGTGCTTTACAAATGCTTATATTATTATTATGTTTTAAAGTATTTCATAAATTGCTTGATGTCTGATGGATCATTCTTCTGCAAATCACCTAATTGTTCACTAGTGTGTGATGGAAATACAGATATGTAATTAGATATTTTTGATTATACTCGACTTGATCCTAGCTCAGATGCTCCTTCATTCAATTTAAATTGTAGATCAACAGGACGGAATGACATGGAATCCTCGTTAACAGAAATCTAAGAAACAAAGCATGTGTCATCGTGATCATCGTTGACCTCAAACTGACGAGAGAGTACGTTGACGTATTTGTTATCCCAACTAGGATGGTGGACAATATGGAAATCAAAAGCTGCAAGCTTACTAACCCATCTCTGCTATACAGCACTTAACTTAACATTCTTCAAGTGAGTTAAAGAACTGTTGTCCATTTATACAACAAACTGTGAACCATACAAGTAATCTTTAAACTGATCTGTTACTGCCCACTTCAGACCTAATAATTCCAATTTCTGTGAACTATACTTCTCCATCTTTTTCTCACTGTCTTTAAGGGAACGATTAGAATACACCATTACATGTTTACTATCTTCTTGGTTTTGGGATAAAACAGTGTCAAGCCCAGACAGGCTGGTGTCTACATCAAGAATAAGTGATTTATAAAACTATCTTCTTGGATTTGGGATAAAACAGTGCCAAGTCCAGACAGGCTTGCGTCTACATCAAGAATAAGTGATTTATAAAACTATCTTCTTGGATTTGGGATAAAACAGTGCCAAGTCCAGACAGGCTTGCGTCTACATCAAGAATAAGTGATTTATAAAACTATCTTCTTGGATTTGGGATAAAACAGTGCCAAGTCCAGACAGGCTTGCGTCTACATCAAGAATAAGTGATTTATAAAACTATCTTCTTGGATTTGGGATAAAACAGTGCCAAGTCCAGACAGGCTTGCGTCTACATCAAGAATAAGTGATTTATAAAACTATCTTCTTGGATTTGGGATAAACAGTGCCAAGTCCAGACAGGCTTGCGTCTACATCAAGAATAAGTGATTTATAAAACTATCTTCTTGGATTTGGGATAAAACAGTGCCAAGTCCAGACAGGCTTGCGTCTACATCAAGAATAAGTGATTTATAAAAGTTGCAAAGGCTAAAACAGGGGTAGTGGAAAAGTTTGATTTCAAGGATTTAAAAGTTTCCAAACACTCCATGTGACCATCTATTACAAAAGAACTTAGGGTCATGACCTTGACAAACTCCTACTAAGGCATGTAATCCCTTACAAAAAAGTTCTGTAGAAATCTATAGAATGCTGTATAGTGCTCTATAGAGCAAAAATCTATAGAAACTCAAAAATAACTATATAGAACTCTATAAACTATTCTATACAACTCTGTAAGCTATTGTATAGAATACTATAAATTGTTCTAAATTTTCTATAGAAATTGGATAGAAAATTGGCCCATTTTTCTATAGAAATTCTATAAGCTCTATAGAAATTGTATAGAAATTGTACAGAAATTGTATAGAGAGATTCTATAGCACACTCATAGAAATTGGTATAGAAATTCTACAGAATTTATTTATAGAATTCTATAGAACTTTTTTGTAAGGGATAAACAAGCAAGCTGTGCAAAATTGGAAACAAATCATCTACATGTATAATAACTGGCAAAACCCAGGATAGAGCAAATGTTCTTTACACTACGTGATACTGGCCATTCACGGACAGCTTAAACATGACTGATAAAACATGACCAAGATAGTGAATCTCTTTGTGAAATAAATGGCATTTTGAGGACTTGAGCTTCAATCCATGTCATTTCAATTGTGTAAATACAAGATCAAGATTGATAAATCCCTGCGGTGTGCCATAACAATTAATCTACACATGTGGAGTGTCATGGCCGAGCGGTCTAGCTTACCGGACTCAAGTTCTGGTGTTAACAGCAGAATGTGGGTTCGAATCCCGGCCGTGACACTTGTGTCCTTGAGCAAGACACTTAACCATAATTTGCTTCTCTCCACCCAGGGGTTAAATGGGTACCTGTGAGGGCAGAGTTGGTTGATTAGCACTATATGCGCTGTAATGGCAGCAATTGAGCTGTATACTCCCCAGGGAGCTGAGATGGTTTTGGGAATGATTTATGAGCCTTATGAGCCTTATGAGCAGGGGTAATAATATAATGCACCTTGAGCACCACTCAGTTGGTGGATACGTGCGCTACATGTATATAAGTCCACACATTATTATTATTATTATTATTATTATTATTATTATTATTATTATTATTACACACAGGTGGGCCATCGTACTTAATTTTTTTAATTTAGAACATTAGCATAATGAGCTCCACCTTGAATTTTGGCAGAAGTACAGAAGAATCGATGAATGGTCACTGTACATACACTGTACATGTCTGTACATATGCATGTACATGTACATACATATTATGGATCCGTGCACACATATTCACTGTGTGTGCATGTGCACTGGAGTTAAGCAGGGCAAAATTATACGACTAAACCATTCCGAGGCACCTTGGTCAAGTTGAGTACCCAAAGGCTTAAACAAGGAAAGGAAACACTCTTCCCTGAGGTTGTTCACCAATGAACCAGTATCAACAAGACATGTCACTTCTTTACTAATTCGGAATGCTACTGTTGGACACATACCAACAAAATTATGCTTTTTAAAACCAGAACCTATTGAGTCTACTCCATGCCTCTCAACCGATTGACCTGAAGCAATACGGTCTAATGAGCAGACAAATAATCTTGAATGTTCTCTGCTTCTGTCCGTTTTCTCTCAATGAAAGCCTGTTGAAACCCAACAGATGAACCCTTGTCTCCAAAAACCTCTCTAAGTATCTTAAAAACATCCTCCATATTTTTATAGAATAACAGTCTAAATTTGACTTCTTCTCTAGCAGGCCCAGTGAGGTGTTAAAAAACAAAATCAACCTTATCACTTCCTGACAGAGTGGGACCTAATATTTTCTTTGACATTACAAATCCAATCCTCAAGTTTGAAGCAAGAATCAGTTGAACTGGAATAAGATGCTAACTTTTTCTGACTAGACATCAACAGAAATGTCAAGTTTTTGATTTTGACTCTGTGGTCGTGTCATGAAGTTGGTCTTTCAATTTCTTTATCTGGCTTAATAAATCTTCTTCAGACATCTCTTTGCACCCAAGGACCAAACTGTCTTTCCCCCAGTAGCCATAGTTAGATACAAACTTTCCTGCTGGTTACGTGGAGTGAAAGTTAATACATGTGAAAATATAGCACCGTACAGCACCGTGCAAGCAAGCAAGCAATTGGCATCCATTACCTTAACTTATTCTTTGCTGGCGAGTAGCAGTAAATCTAGCATTAGTGGTGAAGCGGTTTGCAGTGTTCCAAGTTGCAAACTGATGGTCTAGTTGCTGTGACGGGAAGTGCAGGACGAAGAAGAAGGGATGGATGAGGCATGAGATGCAGAAACTACAACGGTCTGACATGAACATGTACCTCAACCTGCAGTGTGGGAAGAATATCAAACTACAACCGGATTACTACAACGATTAGCAACCATACACGTTTCATATGTTACACAAAATGCTACTCTCAAAAGAACCATACAGTGCACCATACTATTTATACCAAAATAAAACAGTAGGAATACACTATTTCACAAATTGACTTTCCATTCACTGAAAGCAGAGTATATTTTTATACTCTAAGGAAATTATCTCAGTGATCAAACATCTGTCGGCACTGCTTTGATTAAGCAAGAGTTAACAAGTAACAACTACAATCTCTTAAAATTGTAAATAATATTCTTGATTAGGTTTTGCTTAATATTTCATATGTGGTATTACCAAGGCAATTATTAATGTTCTGTCTAAATGCTCAGTACGTAACAGCTACTGATATATTGTACACAATCACAGCTTCAAAAAAATGTTGTCACAAATTTCAGCTGTAAGATTTCAAAATTGGACGGTATAAAATTAGAAAATTGGGCAACAAAAATAAAAATTTAAAAAACCAAAGTGTCCCAAACACAATTTTCAAAATGTTTAAAGTACACTGTTCACTAGGTGAATCAGCTTTGGTAAATCAAATACCATAGACGTCACAGGCCAACAATTCTCCAACATAGGTGTTGTCATCACCAAGTTCTGGAAAGCCAGGTGTCGCACTCCGGACAGAGGACTGAAGAGTAGGGTAGAACTTAAGAACCTTTTTCTTCTCAACAACTGTGGTTCCAGAAGCATGACCTCAATCTACTGACGTGATTGTAATGACTGTCGTTTGCCAACTAAAATTTTGTTTTGTTTTGTTTCAAATGTTATTGCCAACTACGTTATTTTTGTAACCAAGGTCACAAGGTGCAAGGATGAAGGTACGCAACTAACAAGGATCTTCTTGGAAACAAAATGTAAGCCATCTTTATAGTTCTGGTTTATTCAGTATAAAAGAAACTGGTCTGGCTTAATCAACTGGTTTGGTTTAATACTATACTACTGTCAAAACGACAGTCATTACACCATTGGACAAATGACCTGAAATATAACAAAAGATTAAAATATTGAAGATATCGATGTCTTGGGAAACGATGTTATACTTAACATCGCTTCAACTATTTATATATGTAACCGAGGTGGAAGATTGAGGGTGGCACTAGTGACAAAAGGTCTTGAAACTAAGCTTGGGCGATATCGATTTGTTTTCATCCACAATAAATCGGCAAATATATATCGAGATTTTCAATAATATCGCGATTATTTTTTTGCATTCACGCATGATTGTTTTAGAGCCGATAACCACAGGTATATGCCCCATCTACAAGCATCACAATAAGTCGCAAATTCATTTGTTTTGTGTGTATGTACTGAAGGAGTTCGCTTTTGTTTCTCACTTCTGAAAGGTGAAAAGAATGTCCATTTTTTTATTGGAATTTCTGACTTGACTCACAATGGCAATTTTTTTTTAATCGTGATATATTATTTTAAATGCGATTTGCTGATATCTTGATTACAAAAGGTTCTCAATATCGTAACTGAATAAAAAAAGATATCGCAATATTCAATATTATCGTCCAAGCTTACTTGAAATGAATATTCTAGTTTTCTTTACAGTTCTGGTTTAATCTCACTACAACAATCAAAACATAAATGAATGACACAGATGAATGATCTAACGATGGCCTGTTCACTACCTCTGATTATAGGGTTGATCTTAAGGGCTGCTCACGGGAACCAATTGATCACTAGTTCCAATTTCTAACAGCTCATGTCTCATGAAGGGATGCCCAAACTCAGGACGAGGGAGAAGGACTTTTCTGACGATACAAAACGCTCGCAGACTAATGTGTTAGCTGCAACGCTGAAGTTGGAAAATGACCACCTCATGCTTGCTATCTCAACACGAAAACTACTGCATGCGTGAAATCTATCGCAGCTTACATAACTTCCATTGTGTTGAGAAAAAAAAAGCTTTTTAAAATGAATGCGAATCATGCAAATTTGACTGCATTCCAAATGTCATTTAGCGCATGGCTAATTTGAAACTAAAGATGGCGCTATATGCCAAAGTCCCGGTGCTATTTACAAAGAATTATGTAATTTATATCTACAAGTGCCTGGCAGCAAGCATACCCTGATGATGTCTGGCTGGTCACATATAACTTGCTCAGATTATTCACTTTTTATTTATTACAAAATTCATTAAGATATCTCTTTCTACATACCCACTATTGATCCATTCACTACACCTCCAAAGTAAGGTAGGGTTGAGCTTAACTGCTCACAAGAACTAATCGATCTGTAATGAAATTACTGTATGAATACATGTACATGTACATAACATTGCACATTTGACAGAAAGTACAACTACAAGATGACCAGTTACTTTTCCCGATATTGCTCAATATCTATCATTTCTCTAAGAGAATAGTTAGGATATATTCTGTTATATGATTATTTTATATGTCTCTAAAGTCGGTGTTCACTGAGTATTCAATTTTGGAAAGAATGTTGTATCCAACCGCCACTTTTTAAGGGTTTAAAAAAAAAATTGTAACCACTAACTAGAAAATGATTCTATCAATTTTTTGGGGTACAGAAAGAGAAAACTATCTTTAAAATCCACTTTTGGGAATGAATGTCATATCCGACCACCACTTTTTAAGGGGTTTTTTGGAATTTTTTTGCAACCACTAACCAGTTAAAAAAATGATTCTATCGATTTTTTTAGCGAAAACTATCTTTAAAATCCACTTTTATGATGGTTTTTGGACTTTAATTCCCTTCTAAAAAAAATCCTCCCCTTCAGAAAATAGAAGGATCCTATTATAGTTGCCACTAGGCTTGGGTGGTTCCGGCGGGTACCCAGTTCTACCCGATTCCAAATTGAGAATCGGAACCGCGGTTCCACTCTTTTAAAGAACCGGGTACTCGCAAGAGTCGGTTCCGGAACCGAGTCCTTCAAATACCCGGTTCTCCCAGAGCCGACTGGGAGCCGAATCCCAGTCAGAGCCGGCTCCCGGCAAAATACCGACTCGAGGACCAACCAGCTCCAATTGAAATACGCAGTTGTCTGAGCTCCAACTCTAAAACCGAGAACCGGCTCCAGTCAAAAATACCCGATTTTCTTTGATGAGTGACCGACAAAATGTAACTCAAACTACAGCAAACTTGTGAAGGCGCCACGCACGCAACTGATGCGAACCACCAATGTCTGTGCGTTAGTAGTATCATTGTGCGTCACTGAGTTGTTTTATATAAAGTGGCCCCATAACATGGATACTTTGGTTATAATGAAGTTATCGTTTCGGTTTGCGGTAACACCATGTGTTTATCTCAACTAACGTGAAGCTGAGATACAGGTTCTGAAAGAACCGTATAATCGTATCTCAACCTTCGTTAAGTGAAAGGTTCAAGGAGAACCAATTTAATATGGTTCAGGAGAACCAAGGGACTTCACGGGTTATTCTCAACGTTTCGATTAGCTGCTCTAATCTTCTTCAGGAGAATGAAGAGGTTTGCCGATGCAACTCCTTAAGTAGTATTTGCTGGGATTATGTGTAGAATGGAAGTGTTCCTGATTGGTGCTACTGTTGTGTGATGTGTTGTGATTGGTTGCCACCGTGGCATTGTTCTTGTTTTCAGAACCTGTATCTCAGCTTCACGTTAGTTGAGATAAACACATGGTGTTACCGCAAACCGAAACGATATCGATATTCCACCATGCAAAGCCTCAAAACTTATATATAATGAAGTTGTTGTTAAAAATGTTGACAGCACGTGTCTTGAGAAGTGGAGTGACCAAGGGGGCCCGTAATATGGATAAACTTGTGACGAAGTTAACAGTCATGTTGCTTGTGTTCTTGTGTACTTTCAACACGGCAATACGACATGGACGGTGGTAGTACGGTACCTTGTGAGGGTTGGTGCAATTGTAGTGCTCCAACCCCTGTTTATAAATGGTCCCCCCATAACATGGATACTTTGGTTATGGAAATGTTGTTAAAATATTGACAGCACGTGTCTTGTGAAGTGGAATGATCAAGGTGGCCCCCATAATATGGATAATCTTGTGACGAAGTTAGTCATAATTATTGCTAGTGTTCTTAATGTAATTTCAATAGGCATGGACGGTAGTACGGTACCTTGTGCATAGGGGTGGTATAATTGTAGTGCTCCAACCCTAGGCATGCATGTAAAAGCCATGGCATGTACTCGCACGGCTTGTAACGTTGTTTGCTAATGGTAGGATAATGGAAACAAATCTCCAACTTAGCTTAACGCTTCCAAAAAGTTTCTTTAAATTTCTGAAACATATTTTAAATTAAACATCATCACTGCATTTGCGGTTGAAAATTGAAACTCCTTCATTTCGTATTAGGGACACAACGAAGTTTGAATAGACCTATGTTTTATTATTTTCTGTAATCCTTATGTTTTTCTTTGAATCTCTTGGAACCGGTTCCGACTCGGAACCGAGTCTTTTTTTATAACCAAACCGGTTCCAGCAATTGTGGAATCGCCCAAGCCTAGTTGCCACTGCTTGCATGTTCCCTAGCAATCTGACACTCTTGAAATTGTCAATAATTATCTTGGTGTAACCATTACTAGTGACCTTAACTGGAAACAACATATAAACAATAGGCCTACTGTGTCAAAAACAACTAAACTATTTGGTTTCATTAGAAGAATTGTAAAGTGTAGGGATCCAGGTACCATTGTTAAACTTGACTGTTCCCTTTGTATGCTTCCCCTGTTTTGTGTCCTTGTCTCGAAACCCCAAAAAACACATTAGAGAGAGTTCAGAGACGTTTCACCCGCTCTTGTGTACTTAACCCGCATGTTGATGTTAAAACCAAAAGTAGTCATTGTAATAAGCTCAAATCATTATACAAGTTAATCGCGATATTTGGAGAAAACAACATCCAGACACAAGGCTGGAAAGACAATTAAGTTTGAATATTGCATTTAAGAAATGATTTCTTCTGGCTTATTGCTCCTTCTGAATATCGACAATTGCTCCTTCTATATGTAATACCAGCTGTAACAATTAAAATGCAATGCAACTATGCTCAATAACAACTTATACAAACCCCAGCATATTGGAAATTTAATTCACATTTGGTCAGAAATCCTCAGTATTCTAAGACAAAGCAAACCATTTGGGAAATGTTCAAGGTAAAAGTTAAAGAAAACTTTATCATATTTGTAAGGGCTATGACGCTCCAGCAAATTACTAGCACTGACAAACTGTAAAAGAGCTGGATGAAATGCAGGGTAAATGGGACAGTTTTTCACAACAAACAACTGGAGCACGATATCTGCCAAAAGCAGGCCGAGCTAGAAAAAATGGTTGCTTGAAAAATACAGAGCCGATAAAAAGGTGAAGTTATGTAAGTGACAGTCCCTTTAAATTAAACTACGTGGAGAAGTTTCTATTTGGTATGAAAAATAATAAGGATCCAGGTTCTGATGGGTTTTCTGTAGAGTTTTATCAAACTTTCTGTCATGACATAAAACATATTATGTTTATTGGCTCCATCAATGAAGGTTTCGTGAAAGGACAATTTTCCACTACACAAAAAAGAGATAGGCCTATCATCGCGCTTATTTATAAGAAAGGTGAAACTGAAAATTTTGACAATTGGACGCCAATCACACTTCTCAATTAAGACTATAAACTGCCCTAGCAACAAGATTCCAAAACGTCTTGCTACGAATACTTAATGTCACAAATTAAAGCTCTCAAGGTGATGTGGGCAAAACGATTGTGTGATCATTCCTATGGATCATGGAAATGCCTTGCAAAGAAGGTTCTATCCCCGTACGGATGAGTTCCTTTACTGTTTCAATTTAACTGCCTTCCCGCGGAAATTATTAAATTGATGGACAGACAGAGTGGTAATGTACCTCCGTTTTATATAGATATGATAAGGTCCTGATTCGAAATCAAAGAAAAATATGTCAGTGTTGCTGGATTTCAATAAGACCCTACAGAAATTAAAAATCTGATCTCACCGTTTTTACGAAGTTGCGAATCCTTCAAAATTATTATTTATTTATTTATTATCAAATTAAGTTTGATACATATTTGGGGTGTACCGGTATTCATTTCTGCCAAGTTTCAAGTGCTGAAACATCATGGTTAGCAAAGTAAGATGTTTTTCGTTTTCATGAAGTGACAAATCACTATTCGTCGCTTTATACATTGGAATACATAGTGATTGTCAAAATGCCAACGGGGAAATGTTTGCTTAACCGTTTGCACGAAGTGACAAATTGCTTAATACGTTGTTTAATATAACCCTCTGCACGCGCGGTCTTGTTTTTGTGTTTTGGTAAATTACTCATTAATTACAATCTCTCTGATAAAGATACCGACACTTGTTTTAAAAGCTATGTGGGTTGATTCTTCGTGAAAACGCTGACGAATTGTAATTGTTTTGTCCTTTCCCGGTATGAATGGGTACCTGTGTGGGTACCGCATTAACCTAGAAGGTTATTGTGATTGATTAACCCTGTAGCGCCAAAAATGGTTGCAAATAAATGGTTCTCCTAAGGAGCTGAGACAAATTATAATGTCACAAATTCAAAGATAATTGTAGGAGCTGCACCTGCGGGCTAAGTCACAGCTGATATGGGGCCCAATATTAATTTACTTAATACTGAGTGTGTTCCTGCGGTAGTTGGCAAAGGCCTTCATTTAGATGTTGTAATCAGCGGAGTGCATGTGGACACATTGGTAGATACCGGAGCGACAGTATCACTTCTCTCAGAGTTGTCAAACAATGGTCAAAGGAAGACCAGGGAAAAGTGGGAACCACTGATCAAGTTGGAGGCCCCCTAAGCTTGTTTAGAGCCGGATTAAAAAAATGAATACAATATTTTTATTTGTTTTACTCGTTTGTTTACTGCAAGTACATTTTGTATCAACGCGCAATTGTTTTTACCCCCAAAATGATGTCTAACATCAGGGTGAGTCTGTGCGACCCAGGGTGCGCCCCCATTTTTGCCAAATCCTGGATTCGACACTACCTACATGTACCCCACATCTAAGTAGACATCGACGCCCATAATAAGACAACATGCATTGCTGCAGTCAGAACATTAGCGCTTTCAAGGCTAGGCTGCTGCAACTCAATACTAAGTGGCTTGTATAAGCCCTTGATCGTCTTCAGCGTCTTTTCACACCGAATCTGCCCAAACGTCCCTATGCCTCCCCTCTACTATAATAAGATATTCATTGGTTGCCAATTCGACTAATAATCATCTGAAAGACCCTACTACTTGTAAAAAAGTCCCTAAATGTTCAATGCTATGTTTAAATTAACCTGTACAAGATGTACCATTTCCTTCGAGCTGAATCACAGTTGTCGGCACCTGTCGCACATTCATCAATATCTTTAAAAAGAAAATGAAATGACAAATTGTACATAATACATGGGTCGAGCACCTTACGACTGAAGTACATCATTTGAATTTACCTGTACAAGTTGTACCATCTCCGTAGTATCCTCCTTCGCAAGTACATGTAAAGCTACCGTCAGTGTTAGTGCAGAGTCCATGAGCTGAATCACAGTTGTCGTCACCTGTCGCACATTCATCAATATCTAAAACAATTTCAAAGAAAACACGATGTGTTTAGATATCTTTATTGTGAATAAGCTGATATAAATTAAAATAACACTTAAAAACAGACTGAATGAAACATAATGTACCATTTTGATGGCGGTTAAGTAATCATAGGAGGAAAAACCCGAACGATCAGCATCTCACCTGTCGTTCGTTGTCATACATTGTATTTATAATAATGTTATATGGAGTTTGGCAATTCATACTGGAGGTGAAGTTTGTTTTAATGTAAATTATGAATGTAATTGGACTTTATGGCTGTTTGAATGTCAATAAATAATATTAGTAATAATAACGAGAGAGTTATAAGCCAACAAAGTGTATTTAGTTCGTGTAATTCAGTATTAATTTTGCACGTGCAATTATTTTCTCGCAACCTGAATGTAACAACATGCCTGCATCAAACCAGTCGTTTGCCCAGCACCATCAAGGGTTAAAAAAAATTATGGTGCAGCCAACATCAAGTCTTATTATTTGCAAAGCACCTGAGTCTTTCTTGAGTGTAATACAGTTATTCAAGCGTCTTTTACACTTCTGTTTTTGCGATCTCACTGCGTACTATTGCTACTTCATCCCCGTTTCCCATTATGCTGTTGCCGTCATTAATATAGGACATGTTTTCCTGTGGACATTTTCAGAATGGTGTCAACGAAATATTATTATTTTTAATGGCATTTATTTATGTTCCTTATTGTTGAGACTGTTATTTTGTTGTTTACAATAAAGCGCCACAAATGTTATATTAATAATAAAATAATGAGGATGATCGCTATCGTCTTCGTGATGAGATAACAGGTGATAGATGAAATCAAGTGAGAAACATTTTTTTTTTCTCATCTTATTTTTAATATTTAGGCGTGAATTCACATTTTAGACATAAATATTAAATATTTCAGCAAATATTTGATGCCACCTTCATATCAAATCTTAGTTATACGACAAAACAATTATTAAATTCATATCAAATCTTGAGTTATACGGCAAAACAATTAACAAATTCATGTCAAATCTGTGTCACGTCAAAACATTAAGAATGCTCCACGCATACTGCATACAATAGCTACGGTATGTAAGAGATGCTCAAGTTCAGATGATGCTTCGCCCCTGAGATGGAATTTTAGAAATATTGTGTTTTTCTTTAGTCATGTACTTTTAATAACAGATTTAAAAAATGTATACATCCACAGGATATTCACATAAACACAGCTGAATGCCCAAAATATTTGTTCCTTTGCTAAATATTATTGGACTGATGTCAATATATAACTTTTCAAATAACATCAAAGATTATTTCAATGGATTGTGCCTATCTGTGACCCTGTAAATATTTGAGGTGATAATATTTTATTCTGAATCGGGAACAAACCCCTTTAACCCGGGGCGGGCAATACATATAATAATCGCAATGGAAGGAGTGTTTACAGTGAGCATATTCATACATTTTAATTTTCTATTAACATATATTTAAAATAATTAATGATAGCTTCATCGGAAGAGTTCATAAGAAAATTCAGTCTTTCTTTGCCAGGTGATTATTTTGTTTGATAATGGCATGGAACATTGTATAGGTCCTTGTATAGTGGACAATCAAACCAACATTTCTGATTCAACATCAAGGTAAGCAGTGTATCTAAAACAGGACAATGAATGACGGTATGATGAATTATTAACACAATACAAATACAAATCAAACCCATATTTACTATTAAAGGTATGGTAAGTCCTAAGCTTGTTTCTCTGGTTGGGATTAATTCTGGAGTCATTGTTTAAATCTACCATACCATACAAGTTTCGTAATTGCTTAACAAATATGTCTAGTACATGCGTTCTGTTGATCAGAAGATACAGAAATGCTCACTGACCCATTAAAATTTAAATAAATTTAAATAATTCCTGAGCTTAAGAAAGAAAGATGGCTTGTGCTTATGCCCTAAACACTGATCCAGGAATTATATAAAATGGAATCGAAATGATTTAACGTAATGTTTACCTTGCTTTATGTACAAGAGAAAACGAAAAGTTATTGTACGCCTACTGAGTTTTAAAATCAGTTGAGAAGCTTTGACCTGGTAAATTTAATTCCTCCATGTGACAACTGAGCAGTAAGCAAGGATAGTCAAATTGGGGTAAGATCATTCCATACATTCCTACGTACAGACGTTTTATCAATCAGACTGTTGTGTTTAATTTAAAGGAAAAAGATGTTAGAAAAATTATACCCAAATATGTAATACAAAAACAAAAACATAAACAAACAAACAAACAAACAAACAAAACACCACGTTTTCAATGTATCCAATATCTTTCCCCCTCAGATAGATCACTGTTAAAAATATCAATTTTGGTTTTATGAGTGTTAATTACGAGTTTCCACTTATTGCAATAGTTCTCAAATCTTAACCCTGCGCGGCGCCGGCACTAAATTCATGCTCGGTTACACCTATGTACTGTAGTAGTATGTCAGATGCCGGGCCTTAGACAATCGCTTAAAAAAGATATTTTAAGTCAAATTCTCCCTAGGGATAGGGGATATTTTAAGAATTAAAAATATCTTTTTCGAAAAAAGTATTTTTAAAAAAATTTTCTAAAAAAATAATTTCTAAAAAAAAAAAGTTAAAACCTCATCAAAAATCGATGAGGCTTTAGCGTAGTTTTTACAAAATTTAGTTTTTAAAAAGAGACTTAAAAAAGTGAGATAATGAAATAACTATTATCTAGTTGTATAATAAAGATGACTACAACGAAACATTTATCGAAATGGACATTGAAAGAATTGGAAGAGTTTGCTAAACAATGCATTGGTCGAATAATTCTCATGCGAAACAACAAAAATAAGGTTGATAAACGTTCTTATTACAACGCAATTAAAAAGTATATAAATCATCAAAAACAAAAACCATCGTATGAATTAAATTTATCAGAATTAAATTTAAAGAAATTAAATTTCGAAGAATTACGAGAGCGCGTAATGGTAGAAAATATTGAGTTACCGCTACACGGTTCTGGAAAAAAAGGGAAATTGATTAAAAAAGACTACATTAACGCTGTTGATAGGTTTTTAGGTAGAGAAACCGAGTTGAGATTTAAACCACCGATCAATGGTGGTAGTTATTTACGTCAACATTTAATGACGGTCCCGTTGAATCACAGCAAAGAAAAAGATTTAAATATTTTTTGGAGAGCTGTAACTCCAAAGATTATCGCCGAGTTGACTAAAGACTTGGTAGATTTTAAATCGTTAAAGTTTATGATATACGTGTGCATTAAATTACTTAAAGTAAAACCAAACAGCACGGATGAAGCTGAACCAAATATTCATAATAGTGGGCAAATTGTTTTACACAATTTGCATGATATCATAAATATATTAGATGGTGTTTTTTCACGGATTCAAGAGGTTTTAGAAGAATATACGCGGAAGGTAGTGGATGGGTAATAGATCGCATCGTTGGAATGAACGTTAGAATTAGCAAGTATGAGCCTCTGAGAGGTGGTTCTTATATCGATCTATGTGATTATATTAAAAATAAAAAAGCTTGCATCAACGTAAAAAATAAAGACGACGATTGTTTACGATGGGCGTTGCGCAGCGCTCGTTTTCCCGTGAAAATTCATCCAGAAAGAACGAGTAAATACTCAAAAGAGGACGGTTTAAATTTTAACAATATCGACACTCCTACACCCCTCAATCAAATTAAACGAGTAGAGAAACAAAACGATATAGCGATAAACGTTTTTGGTTGTGAGTCAAACGTGATAATCGTTTATCGAATTAGCGACCAACCGGCAGAGAATGATCGTATTAATTTATTATTGATTCACAAAGAAGAAGAAGAAGGAACTAGATCTCACTACGTTTGGATTAAAAATATAAATAAATTACTTTTCGATCAAACGAAACACGACCATCGTCAGCATTTTTGTTTGAGATGTTTGCAAGGTTTTTCAACAGAAGCGTATCTCGAAAGACACGTAAAAATGTGTAAGGGAATAAACGGCAGACCGACGACTATCGAAATGCCAATAAAGGGTAAAAACGATAAATTAAAGTTTATAAATTTTCATAAAAAGATGAAAGTTCCATTCGTAATATACGCCGACTTTGAAAGTATTATTAAAAAGACCGACGATGTAAATGATACCAATACTACAAAACTACAAGAACACGTCGTTTGCGGCTATTCGTACGTTGTTGTTTGTTGCGATGGTACAAGTAGTTTTCCCCACACGTACAGGGGAGAAGATGCGGCTAAACATTTTTTAAATGAATTACAGAAAGAAGAAGAAAAGATTAATACGATATTTAAAAACCCTAAAAAATTAAACATGACTGAAGAAGACTGGCGAGATTACGACTCTGCTAGCGAGTGTTGGGTATGTGAAAAGAAGTTTTTTAAAGACCTCTCGGCAGAGCTCAAGTATGAAAAGGTTAGGGATCATTGTCACATTACCGGAAAGTATCGAGGCGCTGCGCATAATTGTTGTAATTTAAGACTAAGTTTAAAACCAAAGAAAACGTTTATTCCGGTCGTATTTCATAATTTGCGAGGCTACGACTCTCATCTCATTATGCAGATCGCCGGTCTCATCGAGGGAAAAATAAAGTGTATTTCAAACAATATCGAAAAGTATATTTCTTTTAGTATTAATCAACTACGATTTATAGACAGCGCTCAATTTTTACTAGCTTCGTTGGACAAACTCGTACAATCAAACGATTCTTTCAACATTACTCGTAAACTAGAACCCTCCTCTGAAAAATTTAATCTTTTAAAAAGCAAGGGTATTTATCCTTACGAGTACATGGACTCTTTTGAGCGTTTCAAAGAAACGCTCCTTCCACCGATAGAATCGTTTTACAGCAGTTTAAACGATAGTCACATTACCACCTCTCAATACGAGCACGCTAAAAACGTTTACAGAGTTTTTGATTGTAAAAACTTGGGTGATTATCACGATTTGTACGTGCGTACCGATACTTGCTTGTTGGCGGATGTGTTTGAAAACTTTCGTAATACTTGTTTAAAACAGTACGGTTTGGATCCGGCTAACTATTATACTAGTCCTGGGCTAAGTTGGGACGCTTTATTAAAACATTCAAAACAAACTTTAGATTTGTTTACAGATGTCGACATGCATTTGTTAACAGAAAAGGGTACGCGAGGAGGAACGTGCATGGTGAGTAAACGATACGTGAAAGCAAATAATGAATTTTTAGACGACTACGACGAGTCTAAACCGTCGAGTTACATTACGTACTTGGACGCTAATAATTTATACGGCCACGCCATGAGTCAACCTTTACCAACCGGTGATTTTAAATGGTTATCGCAAAAACAAATTGACAGACTCGAGAGCGAAGGATTTAAAAACAATAAAGGATACATTTTAGAGATCGATTTAGAATATCCCCAAGAATTACACGATTCTCACAACGCGTTTCCACTCGCGCCAGAGTCGTTGATAGTACCGAAAGAATTGATGAGCGACTATCAAAAGAATTTACTAAAAGATAAACCCGCTCCAAACGTTACTAAACTGGTTCCAAATTTATACGACAAGAAAAACTACGTGCTTCATTATCGTAATTTACAATTGTATACGCAACTAGGCATGAAACTGACTAAAATTCACAAAGTTTTAGAATTTGATGAATCATGTTGGATGAAATCGTACATTGATTTAAATACACGATTAAGAAAAGATGCGACGAGTGATTTTGAAAAAGATTTGTACAAACTGATGAACAATTCAGTTTTTGGAAAGACGATGGAAAATGTACGAAATCGCGTCAACGTAAATTTGAAGCATTCAAACGATCCAAGCCAAGACAATTTAATTCGCAAGCTCATCGCTCAACCAAATTTTGCAGAGGCTAGGATTTTCGATAACGATCTAGTGGCGATTCACATGCACAAAATAAAACTCAAGCTCGACCGCCCGATTTACGTAGGAATGAGTATACTAGATTTATCCAAGGTTCACATGTACGATTTTTATTACAATCATTTAAAAAGCAAGTATGGTAACAATTGCGAGTTGATTTACACGGATACGGATAGCCTCCTCTTGGAAATTAAAACGAAAAATGTTTACAAAGATATGAAAAAAGACAAGCATTTATACGATTTTAGTAATTACGACAAGAGTCATTTTCTGTTTTCTGAAGAAAACAAAAAAGTGATCGGTAAATTTAAAGACGAGTGTCCGAAAACTGTAATTTCTGAAGTTGTTTGTTTAAGACCCAAAATGTATTCGATACTTACTTCAGATAAAGCTGAAATAAGAAAAGCTAAAGGAGTTAAAAGACAAGTTTTAGAACAATATATTAAACACGAGCGATATAAACAAGTTTTATCATTAAAAAAAACTCTACGTCACCCCATGAATTTTATTAGGCACGTAAACCATAGACTATATACAACTCGAATAAATAAAATATCACTATCTCCTCTAGATACAAAGAGATACATTTTAGAAGACGGAATACACACTCTTGCTTACGGTCATTACAGACTGGTTGATTAACGATGAATGATTGGGGGATTCATTGTATCTCTAGGAATAATTTGTATTTCTTCTCTTACAAAACTACGAGCGGGGCCTCCTTCTACATAATACAATATGGGTTGATTCGCAGCCTTCATCGTTTTAGATATTCTATAAATTTTTAAACTCCATATAGGATCGGTCGCTCTACGTCTCGTATCTTTTTCAGCTTCACCGGGCGCGTATAAATACCGAACTAGCGAGTTTAATGGAATTCTTTTTTCGTTCTTTACAACCGATGGTGAGGCTGGATTTTGCTCAACGCTACTTTTCTTAATAGCGTCTTTTGGTTTCAAGTTAATCAGTCGCGTCGTCTCGTTGTTTAACGCTTTTACGACCGCCGGTAATCTTTTAACCCATTCTCTATTTCTCGCTTCGGTAACAATTTCTTGACCGTATTGATGCGAAAATAATCTTTCGCTCAAAGTTCTATTAAATCTCTCAACGACACCCTGAGCTCTGTGATTTCCAACCTCTCCTCGCTGAATTTCAACTCGATGCTCACTCATCAAAGCATTAACGCTGCTCATGAATTCTTTTCCGGGGTCGACTTTTATAATTTTAGGCCAAACCAACGGCGATCGTTTATAAATTTTTTCAAAAGCATCGCTTACTCTCGCGGCTGTTTTATCGATTAAAGGTACTGCAGCTTTAAATCTGCTGGCTTCGTCCACGACGGTTAACGCGTACTTGTACGTAATTCTACCGACTTTGTCGTGCGGAAGAAACAACAAGTCTGCTTGATGAACCTCGTTTGGTTTTTCAAGCGTACTATTTGATGAGGTTGGTCTCGGAATATATTTAGGATAGGGTAAATAAATTTGCCATAGCGCTTGCTTTTTTATCCATCGTCGAACGAGTTTTACATTTACTTTCGTTTCTTTAGCCAGCTTGCTGATTGCTGATTGACCTTTGTAGTATCCTCTCGGACTATAATAAGCGTTGGATAGTTTTCGTTCATCCATTTAATATTTATAAATATTATTCTTAACATTATTCAGCGGGCATGAGTGAATTTGGTAAAATTCCTTGTTTAACTAACCACATTTGCGTCGCACCGCTTAACGTAATCGTCGCGGTTAGTTTTAACCCGTCTTTTATATCCAATTTTCCTAAATCGGCTGGTTTCATTTTAAATATTTTTTCACCGAGCATGCTGTAGCAAATTACTAAAAGAGTCATAACTGAGCTGTGATAAATTGTATCGGCGATCGTTTTCGTATTTATAGGCATTGAAGACATGTTTATAATCGTTAAATAAAAAAAAAAACTTTTTTATTCCATTTCAAGTTCTCTGGGGGTGGGTGGTGTAGCGAGTTTAACGGGTTCGTTTTTAAATGTTGGTTCTGAGTTGCTTCTAAACAAGAAATAAGCTCCAATAGCAATACCTCCAATAGCAATATAAAAATAATTGTAACTCGTTTCATTGCTCATCGAGTTGTTTTCTTTATAACCTTCGCTATCGAGTATAACGCTTTTCGCGGGTTTAGCGAGTTGTAGTTTTTTCTTTTTGTTAATTTCGGCTAGTTTTTTTCCAGCTGCAACTCTGTTTGGTTTTTTTTGTTTAGTCGCTGGTTTGGTAATGGTCTTTGGTTCCGGTTGTGCAATCTCCTTCGGCACAGTCGTTTGCTCGTTGGTTTCCATCGCTTTTATTATCAATTGAAGATAATGTTTCTTCTTTTCTTTTTAAATGTTTTGCTGTAATCAGCGAAACGCTGAGCGGAGCGAGAAACATACCGTACTTGTAGTATATTTCACACAACACTGTATTAAGCATGCTATTAATGAACGGATCTTTTTCTAAATCTGAAATTAATTTACCTTCATCATCAATTTGAAATTTATGGCCATACAAATCAATACGATTTAAACTAAGCCCCAATAGTTTAGCGTATAGCGTTATAATGGTGCTACCTAAAGACTGAGTAATATCACGACCTAATTTAGTTTCGTATTGCGCGTGTAATACTTCTCGCTCTTGCTCGCTCAAAGCTTCAATATCACCAACGCTTAGTTCTTTACCGAAAAACTTGTTAGAGTCTCCTCCTATTACAACCGATAAAAGACGTTGTTTCAGCAATAAGCTATCGTCGTTGACGCTAACGTCGTTAACGAGTGGCGTCTGTATATTTTCGTTTAATACCTTATGTACTTCTTCCATTTATTATACGTACTCAAAGAATAATTAATTATATTTATTAAAAAAAATAGAAACCAATAATTAGTTTTAGATAACCCATCGGCGTTTAAAAGCTCGTTAAGATTTAACATTAGATCTTTTACTCGTTCAGCATCTATACTATTAAATATACCTTTTACTTTTTCAGTATTATCGTTTAATACTTGTACCAATTCTTGTCTTTCTTTCGCGGTATTTACGAGTTGGTTAAGATTATATAAAAAATCATTTACTCGTTCAACAGATATATTCGTAAATAAAACTTGCACTCGTTCAACATTCATATTTATAAATATGCTTTATAATATTTATTAAAATGTGAGACAAACGAGTAATTACCCTTAACCTATGAGTAATTACCCTTAACCTATGAGTAATTACCCTTAACCTATGAGTAATTACCCTTAACCTATGAGTAATTACCCTTAACCTATGAGTAATTACCCTTAACCTATGAGTAATTACCCTTAACCTATGAGTAATTACCCTTAACCTATGAGTAATTACCCTTAACCTATGAGTAATTACCCTTAACCTATGAGTAATTACCCTTAACCTAAGAGGAATTGCTCTCGACTTGACGGGGGATCGCTCACGACTTGACGGTAATCACTCAGTCACGTATTTCCCAACTGGTAGGCTGATCCGTTTTTAAAATTAATTTACGGTGTTTAACTCTTTTTAATTTTTCATGAATTTCTATTCTCAACTCACGAGTTGGTACAACATCATTTTCTCTAAGACAATTCTCGTACGAGTCTCTATCTTTACAATAAAATAAACACGTCCATTTGAGTTGTTCTCTAAAATCTTTCAATACGCTATTATATTTTTGCGAAAGAATCCAACAGCTGTGTCGTATGTGTCTACCGCTAAAAGCCAATTGCGTGATCATACATTTATTATTCGAGTCGTATTTTTTATAATGCATTAACTGTTTATTCGCGCTGCAATCGTCTATAATAAACAACGTTTCTTTATTTTTGAAAGCGTCGCTATAAATTTCTATAGCCCTATTCAGCGATATGTCGTTTAAATCATTAACGTGTACGTTATCGTCGTTTAGAACCCATTTTCTATTTTTGTACGCATCATTGTTGAAAATGGTAGGGCATAATATAACGATATTTTCAAAATATTTAAAATATTCATTTTGTAATAAATTTAAAACAAATTCAGTTTTACCACATCCCGTTTGTCCACAAATTAACGCGGCGTGTGGATATTTAGGTAACATTTTCTTTTTAATATTAAACGTTTTTTTTAATAATCACTCGATGTTTAATAATCGACCGATTCGAAACGCGAGTTTCTTATATTTAGTTGCGCGTCCATGATAATAAAAGTATACATGTTTAGTTCACCCGCACTCTCGGCTTCTTTTTCAATTTGAATGGTAATTCCTTCGGACAAGTTTTGCACTCGTCTTCCGCTTCCGTGTAATACATTATCGGTACTCGTTCTTAAATCTAAAAATAAACCGTATCGATTAAGTAAATAATTCGATAGTTTAACGTTTGATAAATCTAGAGCTTGTACAACTCGTATAGCGTGTTGTTTTCTCGAATCGCCGAAATATTTTGAAATCTCTTCCCATTGTTGATATCTTTTCATTCCGTGCGCGTAGAGTTGATTGGGAACGCCTTCGATAGTAATACTAACTTTTGTTATTTTCGGATTATAAAACTTGTTGCTTTCTTTCACGTCGGGTTCTTTGAATAGAAACAATATTCCTTTCATACTTTTTGCTGGGGTATTTAAATTTATATTCCACATTGTATCTTTTTTGTTGTACGTAGTCACGCTCTGTCTCAGTACGCGATCAAACAATATACTCGTTCTATCGCTGTATTGATTTCTAATTGTTCTAGCGAGTTCTGGCATATGAACAACCTCAAATTCTAAAAAAATTTCCACTTATAACATATTTTGCATTATCGTCGGTGCTTTTGATCACATTTTCAAATTTATTAAACACGAGTTCGTAAGTCAATCGATCTCCTATACCCGACTGATAGTAAGGTTGATGATCGGTTAACAATTCAAAATCCAGCGGAATGTAATACCTATTTTTATACGCGTCTGCGATAGCTTTATCCGCTCCACCGTTGCCCGCGGGAACTTTATCGCTAGCGTCTATTCTCATTTTAGTTACGTTTTCAGTTTCGATTCCTTGATACACTAAATTTTCGCGCTGATCTTTGGTCAACCATTCGTCTTTGTAACAATTGAATACATCCGCATCGTCTAAACTAAATATTTCATTTCCTTCCATTTTAATGATTATGTGTTTTACGATAGCTCTACCGATGTTTTGTACCAACGTTCTATTTTCATCGTTGACGCTAACGAGTTCAATGTTGAAAGCTAATCGCGTTGTATTCGGAACGATGACGTCGTTCATTCCTAAATTTGGAAAACGAACCGTCAACAATTGATTTTCGTTTATGGTACTCGGATTGTTTGTGATGACGACTTTTTGGCGCATTCCTTTTACGCCTCGAGGTTCTCTTAGTCTTCTGTTTGGATCTAGCGCATCTCCGTACGTATTACTCGTCATATTTAATGTTGTTAAATATAATAATTTTGTAAAACTATATTTAACAACTATAAAAGAAAATGGTATCTGTAGCGATGATGGTTGGAGGTGCTGTCATTAATGCGTTAGCGTTTACTGGATCGAATTTTTTATTTAGTAATTTGCGTAGCAACGACGCGTTGCAAGAACGCAAACGACACGATTTAGCGTTGGAACATCTTTCGAAAGCTAGAGACGAATTTAGTAAAAAACGTTTAAAATATATAGATTATTTAAATGAGAAAATACAAAAAGAATCGGGCGCGATAAGAACTTTTAATAACATTAACGAAGCGATGCAAGAATATTCGCGAGTTTCAAATACACGAGTAAATTTACCTCTCGATTTACGACAAGAACCGCGATTAGAAGATTTTTACGTTCCTAGCGAAGATCAAAAAACGGGAGAGATGGTATTTATCATTATTGGTATGAGTGTAGTTGGTTACGCGAGTTATAAACTATTAAAATAAAGATGTTTATAAAATGGAAGAAGGAGGAAACCCATATATAGAATTAGACCCAATGTTTGATCAACCCGAAGATGAATATTTGGATGATGAAATGCGTGTCAACAACTTGGGTGATATTCCGATAGAACAAGAAACTTCTTTTAGTACACCGACTTTATCTCAAGAAAATAGATTACGTAAAGATATAGTCGATGAATTTTATGCAAGTATAGGTCATAGAAACGTTATAAAAGACTATACGAAATTCAAGTATAAACTAAATGAAAGAGGAGTGGGTTTACTTTATTTTATAAAAGGTAATACAGAAATACGATTAACTAATTTAAAAACGGGTGGATTTTTAAAATTAGGTTCGATCAAAAGTATCGTTAGAAGAGATTTAACAGCTTTCGGCTCTCAATCTATTTCTAACATTATAGACACAACAGAAATAGTAATAAAAGAACGAGATGGTCGTAGAAAATTACCATCTATACCTCAACAACGCGTAGAAAAATCAATACAAGTTCAACAAGCTATCGAACGTTCGAGAGATCAAAACACTCAAACAGAATTAAACATCCAATGGCGAGAAGTAATAGCGCTTGATAACATTATGGCTACGAGTCGAGGCGAACAATTAAATCTTTTAAGTAAATTAAAAACACTAAACCAAAGAATTTATAATATGAAAGAAGTAATTAGCGACGCTGAAGAAAGAGATTGATAAAAATCAATAAAAAATTATAGTCAAGAATTGCGAGAACTAGTGGATGATAAACGAGTAATCGTAGAGCAAATAGATGCGCATGATTATATTCTTCGTAGTCAAATTAATAGAATTAAATAAAAAGCTCAAAAATGTTAGAAAGAGATATTACGTTGGGTGATAAAATTAAAACTTTATTTAGAGAACAAGGCGTAACGATCGTCAGTATATTAACAGCTTTTAGTGTGACCATTGCTTTTATCGTTAAATCGATCGGTAGTATAGTTATACCAAAACCCATTACACCAACTCCTGCACCAGAACCCATTCCACCGAGCGGTGGTGTAAAAGAGTGGATACAAAAAACATTAAAAAATCTAGCGAATGTATTATCTAAACTGGGGGCGAAAGCTTTAGCCGCTTTGCCAGCCATTATCGGTAGTATAGTAAGTTGGTTATTAAAAACGGCTTCCAACATTGTCGCGTGGACCGCGGAACATTTATTAATAACGCTAACTGGAGTCGGAGTATTAGTTTTAGCCTATACGCAGAAAACGCTGACGCGATAGCGTGTTTTAAAACAATTCATAAATCATAACGGTTACACCGGCTAAAATCGCAAAACCAAGTATTAAAGAATTTTTTTCTTCTTGATGACTAGCATCGTTTATCGCATCTTCTAAATTGCGCGGCGTAGCGTCTTGCCCGTGCGCTATTGTAGAATCTTCTTCTACATGTTTTGTAATTGATTCGCTGTCGTTAAGCAAAGGTAAAATAGGAGGAACAACGGGCGTTGAATTTGTATCTAAATTTGAACCCAACGATAAATCGCTCGTCGCGATTAATAGATTATTGTTGTATCCCGCATAATTACCTATTCGTAAATTCATATCGCTAGGCATCATGTATAAATTTTCTCCTAGACAAAAGTTTAAACGACTGCGAGCGTATTGTAAAACATCTTGATATCGTTGAATGCTAGTTTGTAAATCAACCGGAGAGTCAATCTCTGCGTTTACTATATTTATAAATTCGCGTTGCGCGTCTAAACCCGTACCACCCGCTAAAAATGAGCTTTTTGCTTGCGCTTGAGCCCCTAAAATCGCGTAAACGTACGTTCTTAACGAGTCGTTTATTCGTTGCGTACCAACATCCGTAAAACCTCTAGACTCGCTGATTATAAATTTTGACCAAGCGAGCTCCGTTGAAGATTGTGAAATGAATGCGATCGTATAGGTCGAAGGATGGTCTCCAAAACTCATCCTAGTCGCGGTTTTGTAATAATCGTAATCGGTCACCTCGGTAGAAATAACGTTCAAACTACTTTTATCGTAGTTGTTATTGGGTACCGCTTTGATACCAGAGTCGTAATAATAAGCAGTTCCTAATCCGTTTGAATTTAAATCGACTCGTTGTTTCCAATTGTTGTTTTGAGAAAGGTGAAATTCTTTACATATTTTTTTGTACGCGCTCACGTCTATATTATTGGAAAACGCATTATAGAAATTTTGGAAAGATGCGGGGCAGCTCATTTCTTTGAGTAATCGTCTAATTTGATAATAGACGTGAAATCTAAAAATACTACGAATCATCGGGTTTAAATGGTTTAAATGTTGATAACTCACGCCGCATCTCGTTGTGGCGCAGTACGTCGCAAAATTTATTTGATTTTGATAAAATTTGAGCGGGTTAGAATACCAATCATCTACAACGTCGTCGCTTTTAACGCGAGGCAGCTTGTAGTCGTTGAAAACATTATTAAAACGAACGTTAAAAAACTCGTTCTTGTTTACGTAAATGTTTATACTCGTTAAATCGCCATCGTTAAAATCGAGAGGCGCTTTAAAATTTCCAGATTGCTCGTACGAATACGTAAAATTACTCTCGAATGCTAATGGAAACGTCATTTATTATTAGAAAAGTTATATATAATGTTTAATAATAAAATGTATCATACGTTTGAAATCGAAATTGGTAAAGAAGGTGGATCGATTTCTTTAGAAAACGTTATCGATAATCGGCGAGGCAATCTCTCGATTATATTACACAGCGTAAACATTTGGGTGGGATATTACAACATACGTAAAAAAGAAAGAATACTAATTCGTACGGTTGGTGAATCGGAAGGTGAAGTAAAATTTATCGAAGCGGGCCTTTACAACATTGTCGAAATTATCGAGATTATAACGAAAAATGAGCCTTGGATAACGTATAGAATCGATAAATCCAATGGTGAATACACGTTAATATTAGCTCAAGCGAACAAGAGCGTTAAATTTACATCTGGGTTAGCTAATTTATTGGGGTTGCATAGCGAATCTCTAACCGCGGGGGAATACACCAACAAAATTGACGTACAACTTTTTAATTTTTTTTACATTCATTGCGATCAAATTTCTACGACCGATAATTATTTCAACGGAAAAGCCTGCACAATTTTAAACTCGCTGCCTTTGCGAGACGCGTCGTTTGGTGAAAGCATGTTCATGCAATATACAAATCCATTAGCAAAAAAATTACGACTCGGAACTTTTAACGAGTTGAGTTTTCGAGTTAGAGATAGCAAAAGTAGAGATATACATAATCACGGTTTCCCCATTATTTTAAATGTTGAAATTATATAAATATGGCGAGTATTTACGGACCGAGTCGCGCTGACGTGAAGCGTACAACGAATATTAGAACGATCGCTAGCGATGAATCGAAAGACGAAATTTACGAACATCACGGATATCTAAACAGAGATGAAATTTTACAGCGATTAGTTTTAATCGAAAAAGTCGACGTCGTACTAGGATGGCACGATACGTTTAAACAACCCTTTTTCTTGTTTACAACCGCGCCCACGTACTGTAGTATTTTCACGCAGTTTATAAAAACCGATAGTTTCGTCACACATTCAACGACGCGCGATTACGCTCCCAACATTTATTATATTCCTTCTCCGCAACGAGATGAAAAGTTTCATTTTCTAGAAAATGAAATTCAACATTTAAAATACGAAATGTGTTTTAAAATACGAAACGTTAGAAAAGTTTTTGTAGAAGCGAGTTTTTTCGGTTCGCTAAATTCAAAAATCTGTTTCAATATAAAAATTGCAAGTTTACCGTCGAATTAAATAATTTATAATATAAATGGCGAGCATTTACGGACCGAGTCGTACAATGAGTAATGTTGTTAAAAATGTTGTTGAAAATGTTAACGATAACGATAACGAGCCGAAAAGATATGTTAAATTTGGGCACATCAAACCTATTGATGGGTTGAGTGAATACGCTATTTATGGAGATTCAGAAATTGAATTGCTTTGGATCCCGAATACAATAGGTTTTCATATATGGAGAGACCCGTTGTTTTTCTCGTACTGCGCTAAAACTAATGAGGGTGAAAATATTTTATTTTCTTTAGAGAAAAGTATTATACGTTATGACAGTAAAAAAAATACAGAATTGCATAATATTGGCGGTTTTAGTTTTGGTGGTAGAACACAATTTTTAGAATATACATTATGCTACGTTTTTAATGTAAATGCTCGTGAAATTAAAAAATATATAACTCTAAATTTATTCGGCTCTTTTTATGATGGAATCTGTTATGAGTTGATTGTTAGAACTATTATGTTAAATTAAAATCTTTTCTATTAATAAAAAATGAGCATGCCAATAGAATCAACAAACGTACTTTATCCAAATTTACCACCTTTACCACCTTTACCACCTTTGACGAGTGACGTTAAATCATTTCGATTGCAAAAAATCGATGATATTCAAAAAGAATTACGAATTGAAATAAACGAACGTGAAGCCGTATATAAAAAATATAATAAAATCATAAACGCTTGTAACGTCGTAGAAACTCTCGCAGAATTGGGTTGTATGGGAGCGGGAGCCATCGGAATAGCCAGTATCGCTACGGTCGTATCATCGCCGGTAGGATTCGCTTTAGAAGGTTTAGCTTTGGGGTTGGGCGGCGTAGCTTTCGCTATCAGATACGCGAAAAATAAATGTTATAAAAAAGCTAAAAAACACGATGAAATACGAATTTTAGCGTTGAGTAAACTCGACACGATCGAAAACCACGTTAGTAAAGCTTTAGAAGACGGTTACATCAACCAAGAAGAATTTGTACTCGTGCGTGAAGAGCGAGAAAAATATTATAAAATGAAAGAAAAAATCCGTTTCACCGTCGCAAAGAGTAAACCGACGACTATACCAGAAGTAAACTCTGATGTTGTAAATGCAGAAAAAAAAATTCTTATAGAAAAACTTTTGAGTTTAAAGTAGCTTTGACGATAAATAAGAGCTATTACGCTTCGTGTCAGCAAAAACACGCTTCGCGAGTAGCGGAGCGTGTAAAAACGTTCGATAGACCTCCTCCGTACGCCCCAGCGGTGCAAACGCTGTAATTATGATTTATAAATTTCTTTCCAACAATTCTTTCATCACTATATTGTACGATCGTTTAGATTTTACTCTCACTACATTTAATATCTTCGTGCATTTCGTACACGAGCCCGCCTTTGCTTTTGTGCCATTTTTACATCTATAACATGCAAGTGGAATACTTTTTCCTAGCCGAATACGCCATCGATGCATCGGGCAATAGACATCATCGCGAATACTCATTCTACAACACTTGCAGTTTTTACCAACTAAAAGCCATTCACACAAAATCATCGTTCTCTCCATCTTTATTATTAAACAATATAATAGTTATTTCATTATCTCACCTTTATAAGTACTTTATTAAGTTATTTTTTGAATATAGGGTCATTTCCAAATATTTATTAAAACCTATAGAGGTGATTCCGGGTTGCGCTAGTTCCACCAACGCCCTCATTAGAATAATATGATGAGCGCGTAAAGCCCATCGCATCTCGTCATTGATGCAATCTTTTTTATAAGAACCTTTTTTTATAGATTCAGGAATCGCGATGTTTAGATTCATTTCTTCGTTGAGATCTACTATACGTCCAATACCTTCTCGAGTGTATTTTTCTAAGGTTTCACGGTCGTTGTACCTTTTAATAGCGGTTACATAATCTTTTTTAATCAATTGCCCTTTTTTCCCAGAGCCGTGTAGCGGTAGCTCAATATTTTTAACTGCTACGAGCTCTTGTAATTCCTCGAAATTTAATTCATATAATGGTTTTTTCTTTTGGTGATTTAGATACTTTTTAATCGCGTTGTAATAAGAACGTTTATCAACCTTATTCTTGCTGTTTGGTATTAGAAGTATTATAATTATTCGACCCATGCATTGTTTAGCAAACTCTTCCAATTCTTTCAATGTCCATTTCGATAAATGTTTCGTTGTAGTCATCTTTATTATACAACTAGATAATAGTTATTTCATTATCTCACTTTTTTAAGTCTCTTTTTAAAAACTAAATTTTGTAAAAACTACGCTAAAGCCTCATCGATTTTTGATGAGGTTTTAACTTTTTTTTTTTAGAAATTATTTTTTTAGAACATTTTTTTAAAAATACTTTTTTCGAAAAAGATATTTTTAATTCTTAAAATATCCCCTATCCCTAGGGAGAATTTGACTTAAAATATCTTTTTTAAGCGATTGTCTAAGGCCCGGCATCTGACATACTACTACTGTTTGAAACAGTACATTGGGTTTGGGCGTAACAATCATGTGGGGTGAGCACAATCCTTTATCAAAAGTGTTAATTATAAGAATAGAAGTAGTCTGGGCCCAACCCAACAGATTTTAGCCAACATTTTTTTTTTTTTATAAAAATAATGAATTAGTGACAAAAGTCTGATTTGTTTTCTAAATCAATTTTTTGCGACTTGAAAAGCACTCAGCTATTTACATGCTTGGTTTCCAACTCTTTCTCCTATTACATGCAACAGCCGCCGGCTACAATCCCCGACTCCCAATCCCCACCCTCCAATCCCCACCCTCCAATCCCCACCCTCCAACCCCCCACCCCAGTCAACAATAACTATCCACAGTCTGAGCTTATTTTTTAGATCAAAGGTCCCTATGAAGCGCAAAACCAAAATTCATGCGCGGTTGCACCATGGTACTGTTTGAAACAGTACATGGGGTTTGGGCATTCATGCAACAGCCGCCGGCTAAAGTAAATACAACCCTAACCAAAGTCTGGCCCAAGCTTGATAATCTGAGCTTATTGTGTACATGAAAGTACCGACCAGATGCCCTGAAGGTTTATTTCCATTGAGCCAGTGACAGGATGATGGATTGCCTGATAAGCACTTAGTGTAGAAAACATATGGCGGAAAACATGATAGTCTGGGCTGTCTGGGTTGTGCCTCGAAAATCTGTGTGATGTTGACCACTGAGGTTAACGGGGCTCTCACTATAGTTCGAGCTATGGCTGATTAGGGAACTTACGGAGAATGAAAAAAATTGGCCCAGGCAATTAAGAGAAACCCGTTAATTACAAAAAAGCGACTGTTCTAAACAGTACATGCGCTTAAATTGCAAGCCTTCTTGTGTATCAGATACAATTACCATCAGCATACAATAAAGAATTGATTTTCCATGTGCTCAGTTCTGCACCATGGACATGGTCTCGGCCACGCGCAGTCTCTAGATCATTCAAAAACAGAGGTAAAAGGATTGAACTGAACACTGCACCTTGTTGAACGCCTATTTAACAAGCAAAATAATTCGTTGCACCCGTACGTTAACTTAACAAAACTATTTACCGATCTGTACATATTCTTAAGAATATTTAAACTTTTAGTGCTGATGCCATATTTCCTCAACTTAAACCAAAGTAAAGAACGATCAAGCTAAAAACTGTTTTTTTTAACTCAACAAATTTCTTCAATGCTACTGTTAAGAATTTGAATTAGTCCATGTAACTTTATGTAACTTTTATAAGTACAATAGTACATGGCGGTCGTGACTGGGATACGCTACTGTGCCCTTTGTGCGTCATTGTCCCTATTCACAGGGGCTTCATGAACACTTAAAATTCCTTCGAGTGACTACTGCTTAAAGGGACTGCTCATCCACGCGATCATTAGATTCTAAGCTTCAGTTTTACCAACTGTGGCTGCCGGGCCAGCCGTGAGGCGTTGCCCCACGGAGTGTGTCGAGTTCCCGCTGACATTCCATCACGGTCACCATCAACACTACTCCGTCGCCCCGTCTTCAACTCAATCAACGTACTCTTCTCCCTGCTGCCGGTTTTGGTCCCCGAGTTGTCATCGTCGGCAATACAAGAACGCAGCCTAGTTTCTCAAGTCAATGGAGGCCTTCCTCTTCGTATTGCTAGTTCCGGTCGCGTATTTTTTTTTCCCAGGACAAATGAGGCCACTAAGCATAAATGGGCGTGCTTTCTGCCCAAATCAGTCTTTGCGCGTGCGCACTTCGCAGCCTTTATGGAAAAAGTTTCTCATAAACGTTTTAGAAATGGCGGCGTGTGGAGATGCGCGATCCGCAGTAAAACCTTGCCATGATAGTCTGGAAACTTTCCCTCGATTACAGGTAGACCCTAATATTGTTATTGCTAAAGGAGTAAAACAAAATTTAACAGTCTCTCATCTCCCTAGGCCTATGTCCTTTTCTATGGTTCTAAAATAGGGAGATGTTTTAACGGTAAAAAAGATGAAGAGTTATTGGTTAGTTGGCTTAGAACTCAATGAAACAGTGGGCATTGTACATGTATGTGTGCACGCGTAAAGGACGATTTGTGTCACTTGGCTATTCTTCCTCGATTATTGAAACAATAAACAAAATGTAGTCTACTGCCTGGATGACTGACTGACTGTAGAAAAAGAAGGTGTTGGTGTGGTCAGACTGTCCTTGTAATATCGCAGACGGTCTATTCAGTGCAAAGTTAACTTACTTTACTGTTTTAGTTTAGGCTTCTGGAAAAACAGTTTTTTTAAGTGAGGGCCTACAAAACAAAGTATCTTTTTTAGAACTTAACTTAGTAGTAATAGTACTATTATAGGCCAATACATGCCCTAGGCCTGTAACTTAGAAGTTAGAGTTAACTAACAGGGAGAAGGAAGTAATTGCATGATAATCTCTTTAGCAACGACTTAACCAAGTTAGTTGTCATTGGAGTCGTAGGTATTGTTTAAAATGACAGCCCAAAAGTTTTTTTTTTTTTTTAATTTCAAGACAATATTTAATTTATAAACTTTGGAGATAAAACTAGAACTTGTGTCTATTTTCTGAATTTACATGTTGCCTGTTTGTACTTAGGACTAAGAGTTTGCAGTTATAAAGTTATCTTATAATGTTACTTAATGCACAAGTTTGTGTGTGTTTCTTGCTATAGCATTTACAAATAGTTATTGTGCGTCCTCCTTTAAGAAACACTACATGTTCATGGTCTTGATACAATTCATATAGTGTTCAGTGATGCAACAGATCAATTGATGGACATACATGTACTTGTTTCTCTTTATACAGGCTTTCCTTCCAAAATTGCAGTATGAAGGCAAGTCCAAAGTCTGTAATTATGAATCTAATGGAAACACTATGCGATGCACCCTGAGGTTGCCAATCACTACAAAGGATGATGCCCTGAGTTGGTTAAAGGACTTCCAATAAGCTTCCTACACAACATGGAGGATAGACAAAACATACCCACACAGCGGCATAAAAAATGTCTACCGGCTAAGTACATTTGAACAAATCTATATAAAACTTTGAATAACCATGGAGGTAGAATTGGAATAACTAAGAAATCATTAAATGATGCAATGGGCACGATTCTGTGTTCGAGTGACAACATATTTCATTGGTGGTTCCCACAAATTATCTTTATATCTAAATATAATACTAATCAAACTTTGGGCTGACAAAAAGTGGATAATTATTAATCAATAGGCCTACGACCATATTTTAAGTTGAATTTGTAACTGAATGATGATAAATTTTAACATCTTCCTCTCTATACAGGTCGACCTCCATTGTCACCATAACACCCACCCAAAGTCTTCAACAGCAGACCTGAGGAAAGGTTCTAAAAATCCTGTTCTATTTTTACAAATGTCGTTTATATAAATGGACCTAAAATATAACATTTCGAAGGAAATAATACTATATTGTGCGGGTCTGATGAGGCGACGCCTTGTGTTGTTTATTTTGTATAAATTAACTTATGTTTTATTGCATCTATCTTACTGTATTCACTTAAAGGGATAATATCGTCACAATCAACAAGACATGGAATCGGAGTGCTAGTTTTAGATTAAGTTAAAGACTGAAAATAACTCCCCAAATGATAAGGTTATATTACCGTTGCTGCTTGCATAATTCAGCCAGTAATTTTCAGTCACTGTGTTTATCTTAAACTAGGACATCGATTCTATGCCCCGTTGAAAATCTTTGATCGTGACGATAATGTCCCTTTAGCAAATGATTTAGATAGGATGTTGATGTGAAAGAAATGTTTATAATATATGGATTGCAATTATGATCACACAGCTTGTCAGGAAACCGCTGTGTTGTTCGTATGACCAATTATGGAATTCAACCAATATTTTGATGGGTCTGCAAGGGCTATGCCATTCCAAGTTGGGTGACACAATGATTGGTAGTTGAGCATTTGCATCATATGTTCATACCCCTAGCAGAATTCAAATCAATCCAGCATATAAACAATAAATAAATAAAAATTAACAAATAAATAAATAAAATATAAAAATGCCACTCTCCCTCAGAAATTAGATTATGTGATATTTCTACTACTAATGCTGACGAAGTTAAGAAATTGTTAAAGGAAATTAATATGTATAAATCTGCCAACCCTGACAATGTATCTCCAATGCTGCTTAACTTAGCCAGTAACAGCTTAGCTGAACCATTATCTAAGATATTTAACCTTTCACTTTTATCTGGCACTGTGCCTACAGAGTGGAAACTTGCTAATGTTGTACCTCTGCTAAAATCCGGTGACCCCCACGACAACTCAAATTAGGCCTACAGACCGATTTCACCGTGTTCGACGGTTGGCAAAATTCTAGAGAAGATTGTTTGCGGACACATTGTCAATCATATGTACAGAGGCGGCATTATATGTGTAACTAAATTATCAACATTATACCATCATTGGTCAGAAATACTAGATAAAGCTAAACCACCTCGAATTGATGTAATTTTGTTTTAGATTGGTCGAAAGCATTCGATCGTGTGAGTTATCCGTTTACCGTTTGTGTAAGAGCGCTATATAAATGCCTTCATTGTATTGTATTGTATCAAACATTGTTAAACAAGTTACATAAGTATGGCATTTGTGGATCTACTCTTAACTGGTTTAACTCTTATTTAAATAACAGATCTCAAAGGGTACTTTTTCAGGGATCTCAATCTAACTGGGTAGCAGTTCACTCTGGCGTATCTTTGTTATTTAATATTTGCATTCGACCTTCCATTTTGTGTTCAATCCAGTCCGAGACAACTTACTGATGATACTGTTCTGTTTAAGGCTATTAGACACGACACTGATTAGGTTGTACTCCAGATTGACTTACATAATATAGTAACATGGTGTAATCTAAATCCTCCGTCTCTAAATGTTAAAAAATGTAAACTTATGACAATAACACATTCTAAATCTCCTCCTTGCCCTATTTATACAATGCTGACACTCTTGAAATTGCCAATAATTATTTTGGTGTAACCATTACTAGTGACCTTAACTGGAAACAACATATTGTTGCATTCCCCACTTTTGTGGGTCAACAAATAATAGTCGGACACAAACTTTGTTGTGACAATCTCAATCAATGGGGTTGGTTTATTATTAACATCACTATTTAACAATGGCACTAGTAACATGTATGACAGGAGTGGTAGCGTATAGGTACATGTCAATAGTTAAACTTATATACTTGTGCTAAGTTCCGAATAGGGTGTACGAATACCAACTATTGGGTACAGCCAGTGGGGACCATCGTTCGTTCATGCGGCTTGTCACTCGGCATACGGTACGGGCACTGCTATACCGAGAGACGGGCGGCTGGTCGGTCTCTACGACGGGGACCACCGGGGCTTGACTACACTGGGTGTCTGGACGGGGCCAGAGTGTGTACCATACCGCATTAGCTACATGTAGGTGAACCAATGGCCATATCGACACCCTGCACCATTGGTTCAACGAACGAGGCTCTGGACCGTAATAGTTCGGTATATCACACTGTCATGGATCAGATCGAGTCGCATAGATTTCATTCGGAACCGCACTACGCCGAGATCAGGAAATCTCGGGGATTATATAGAAATCTGGGGCCTAGGAATGAATAAAACATAAGCCTAGTTTAGCGTCTTAGCCAATGAGAAGCTTGGCTTCCGCGTCTAAGGGTAGAAACGTGTGCAAAATCAGGGTATACAACAGGTCCTTGTTCCATATAAGGTAAGGTATTTGACGAAAGTAAAGTGATCGACAACTTAGAAAGGAGGGCGTGTTCAAGGGGAAAATGCTTACCGGGCATGTTAAGCTATTTGCTTGGATGCTAAGCTATTACTGCATTAGGGGAACAGCGGCTATGCTTGGGTTAGGGAGCACTACACGCGGGCCACGGCTAATGACTGAGTGGGTCAGTCACGGTGACTGTTTGGCCGTGGTTCACCCACGAACCGTGTTCGGTGTGAAGGGGTGGACTCCGAGGAAAGTATTCGGAAAATAGACTAAGTCCAAAGGACGGCTCCAAGCCACGTGGCGGGAGGGTGTGGCACGCACGCAATTAGGCTCTCGCTGGTGTTGCATTATGCATTGCGTTGGCGCTGGATATGCATGAGCAAAAGTAGCGTCCTTGTAAGGATTGCATATTCATAGCGGACAATCGAGGGTCCGGGGAAACAAACCCTGGGACTTAGACTGCTTGAAATTGCATCGTAAGCAAAATATTGGAAGTGGAAGAAGTGAACTATAAGGGGTGCTAATATTTATCAAAATCAAAGGGTAAGATTCGTAACAATATAAACAATAGGCCTACTGTGTCAAAAACAACTAAACTATTTGGTTTCATTAGAAGAATTGTAAAGTGTAGGGATCCAGGTACCATTGTTAAACTTGACTGTTCCCTTTGTAGATCCATTTTAGAGTATGCTTCCCCTGTTTTGTGTCCTTGTCTCGAAACCCAAAAAGACACATTAGAGAGAGTTCAGAGACGTTTCACCCGCTCTTGCCTTGGACTTTCAAGAAGAGCTAGTTTAAATTCTGAAAATGAAATTGACTGTTTCACTAGGTGTGCTCAATTAGGATTGTCATTATTAATTAGTAGACTTCGCTTTCTTTTCAATATCATTTGTTGTAAAATGTTTGAATAATAGTTTTAACGTTAACATAAGCAATTACATTCAAATTAATATTACACATACTGACACTGTCAAATTTCATCATCAGAGTTCGAGAACAAATGCTTTTCATCTTTCGCTTTTTATAATCATTGTATCATTGTTAATGTTTGTTTCGTTTTGTAACTGTTTTTTTCGTACCCTGTGAAATAATAAATGAAATGAAATGAAATATTTGTTCCCCCTAAAATGATTGCATTTCAGACGTAATTATTTCACGGGATGTTTGATACATCATAAATGACATCACACCTAGTAAGTTTTACTTAAAACTTTCTAGGTAGAAGTTACATGTGAGCTTTAATATTGTACATGGAAAGAACGATCGTGAAGCACTCTATACTCACTATATTCCAAGTGACTGTGGAAACGGGAGTCGAACCCGGCGGGAATCGAACCCAACTGCCTGCTAGTGCAGACGTCTTTAACTCTCGACCACCGAGCTTGCCCGATGAAAATATAAGCGGGTACTGTGATTTGTAGTTAAGGAATTCTCGCGTCGGGATATTGAATGGTTGCTTATATTTTCACCCCCTTGTGCGGATTACTTTATATCATTTTATTTATGAAGGAGGAGATTAATTCATATATTTGGCTCCAGTTTTCTGCCTAGTCTTAACATGACAACACTGGAAAGACGTTTCAACAACTGTTGAAACGTCTGTGATTTATTTTGACGACATGGTTAGCGCAAACGTCTTGGCTCATAAGGTAACCATGTTGTACATTATCCCAGGTTGGAATTACCTAATAGTGCGTATGAATGGAGTCCATTTTGGCCAGCAGTAAACGAAATCTTATTGGTCAATTCTCGTTATGACAGGCTGAAAAAAATTTGCCTTCTTACCTGAACAATTGAAGAATGCTCGTATCTGGTCGGGGTCATCATTCAAGATTTTGTCCAGGTATTTGCGCTTAACTTGGCGGTACTGAGACGGAGCATGAGACATTATCCCACTGAGGCTTATGTTAGTGCACTTGCAAGGATCATCAGACGATAAGACCCATCGGTGTGGATCTTTTAATTTTGGGTCATACTCCGATTTAATGAAGCAATCTTGTTGAGATGATACCAACAGAAATCCTACAAAATGAAAAGAGATTGCCATATCTCTGTTGTTGTAGTTGTTTTGTATTATTATTGTTGTTGATCCGTCAACGCCAAATTGTCATCAATTTATTGAAACATAGATATAGGGTCTGCTATTATAAAGGTCAATTTAATATATTTGTTAAATATTTTAAGCTAACGCTATCGGTAATTTTGAAAATCATAAATGATCACATTTGTACATAAAACTATAAGTATTTTGTGTAAGTACGAGACATCTGATAAAAGCTACTTGTATTCTTAAGCTGATGATGGTATCACACATCTGTTGAAATATTTATGTCTTGAGTGCTATCGTTTTAGTTAAAAATTGTGAAATAAGTTAATTTCTTTCATCTGAAGACGGCAATTACACATTAGAATAAATGCGAACAATCTGAAATACATTTTTACAATGTTCTCGATAAAGAAACAATGAAAAAATCAGCTAAAATTTTCTTCAGAAATTGGTTGTTGTAAACAAATATCTTGGTTTTTAAAACAAAGTTTGGATACATTTGCAGACATTATACCAAACGTATATACTGACTTGAATGCTCAATATTACGAAATACTGTCGGGCTCATTAGGCATCAAACGTATTCCATGTTGTTTTTCCAAAACAAGGAAGAAAAATAATAAAATAAGGCTACTGAAACACTAAAAATAATTATCTACATATACAAACATTAACCTTTCCGAAAAACCAAGTCACCCACTATCAATCGGACTTTCAATCTTTCAAATCAAACTTGGTTGTGGCGCTACAGTAAAGGCAGTGTACATCTTTTGCTAAATGTCTGTAGGCCTAAAAGTATCCCGAATTTATGAACACTAACAATTATTTACCAACCTATAAAAGTTCAAGCTTATTTCGTTGTGTTGTTTAAATTTAGGAGTGAAAAATATGTAGTGTATTATTTGTATTCGGTGGAAATGGATCACCGGTTGGTAATCCATTTCATATTTTAATTGTTTTTCATATTTTTTCGAAAGAAATTATGTTAGGCGGAGTAACTTCTCACCAAGTAATTGGCACCAATTACGATTTTTTTCGATTTGTTTTTTGTTCTCAATTTTTGAGCTTAAAGTGTATGGGGAATACTGGGGGTACATCATTATAGTGGGCGTATAGCGTGTTCCCCTTCCCCGTAGTTAAGCCACTGAATAAAGAATAACCATAATTACCTGTTGATAGCAGAAGTACGGCGAACGCTGCTCCATCCATTTTCTGTGATGCACGTTATGAACTTGATTCACTGTGGCGACTCATAGCAGTGTATACGTTCTTATAGATAGTAAATACTGCATGCGACATGTGAATGATGACGTACAGTATACGCAAGCCAATTAGGAGCCAGTAAATCTACGCTGACTTTTTAAAGGGACAATATCGTCACGATCAACAGGGCATAGAAGCAAAATGCTAGTTTTACATTATCTCAGTGACTGAAAAAACGCATGATAATGTCATATTACTGTTGCTGCTGCATAAATATCCAGTCATTTTCATCATCTTAACCCTGTCAGCATTAATCGGACAACTTGGATAAGAATGGCCATTAAATTATTGTGCACGGTTTCCATACGGTGCCTGTGGAAGCAGTGATAAATGAAGCACTGAGGCAGTAACGCACATTGGCCAATCAGGATACACTGTATACCAGGATATCATGAATATGGATGATGGTACTGCATAAACTAGTAGGGCCCCGTTTTGAAGACAATTAGCACGCTAATAAATTCCCCACGTATGTTCATAGCAGTTAACGTACACGTCACCTTGTTCCAGAGGTCGTGATTTCGCAATCCATAATAAACTATACACTACTAACGTTCACCTAATAAGCAGCAACATTTTGTAATGAGTAAGGACCAAATTCAAACATCGTTTTACACACGTTTGACATGCAGGGAATAGTTGAAATGTTTATATCTATATATAGAATATTTAATACATTTAAAATTATGTTTGACTCAAATAGTTGAAAACTATTTGTAAGATAAATCGACACACATGGAAAAATTGCTTTAAAAAAACAACGAAAAAAGTTGTCTATTGCTATAAATAATTACAAGGGCCTATTTTAAAGTATTTCTTTAGTTTACCTAAATAAAACAGGCATACTGTCGTATACAACAACACAAAATCAATAATAGTTTAGTGGTTTTATGCAAGCATTCTACACGATAGTCTATTTTGTCAATTTATAGGCTGTGTGCACATTGATTGGCATACTAAAAAGTCGAAACGGGATTGTCATACATATAAAATAAAATAAAATATTAAATATTAATACATATTTAAAACATAATCTTTATCCAATCTTATCAATTAAATGTGACAGGAAATGAAAGAACAAACATTCTTAACGGTGGGACGTTGCAGTCTACATGTACAGTACATGTACTGTACTGTTCTACATAATGTCCGTTATACCACAGAGTGCTTTCTCTATACGGTTGTACATGTTTCACCGCTTCTCTCGCTGCTGGGTCTCACTATGGCCGGTGGTCACACACCGCAGCGGAGATTGAGTATGACGGATACGGCGAGAGGGCGTCCCCTGATGCAATCGTTAGTGCATGGCGTACTGAAACTTAGCAAATAAAATCTCACCATACTCCACATATGTCTTTGCTCGTCTGAAAAGTAATGTGTAACTTTTTTTGAATATTTCGTCAATAGGTGTGACGAGCACAGCGTTAAATACAAGCTTAAATACAAACGAGTCGTTATCTCTCATTATGCGTCTTAGCTTCCTCTCCCAAATATCTCTTTTCTTCCATTGCGTTCATATTATCCTCATATCTAAATTTTGTTGGTCTACTGTTTTGCTTAAACAGCCTTTTGATATCTTTTCATTATTTTAATTGCCTCCATCATCAGTATATTTACTCTGTATCATGTCAACTACCTATTGTCTCGTCTCTTTTCTGTTTGTCCTTTTTGTTTGTGTTTTTTGTCTGTCTGGTTGTTTTTAACAAGCTTCTGCTTATATAAACAGCCCCATGCTCTATTTAATTAATTTATTTTGCTATTAATTTGATATTTACTGCTTCATCGTTTAATGCACTTTTAATGTAAAGTTTGTTATTTTTTTTATGGAAGTATGGAAATAAATGTGATGTAATTGATTGATTGATACTGTTAACAAAAGCAAAGAACATTGGAAAAAAGTATGGTGGCTAAAAGAGGCCTCGCTGGCAATCTGGCAAACGTTCATACCCCTATGTGAAAATGTCGTTTAAAACAGCACGGCAGAATTCCAATCTATCCAGCAATTTTGGCTACAATTGGACATCGTTTGAACTAAAAAGGCCGACGCGGGGATCTGAGGCACCGTCGGTGGAAGCGGGGGGGAGGCACTTGCCCACCCACTTTAGAAAAGTTCCAGATTTAATGATTCTCTAAACTAATTCACAAATTGGCCGTGAAAATTGCCACAAATGTTGTATTCAGTAAAAGCATATAAACAAAATTTGGGTCACTTTGTTCCAAATTCATTACCAAAAGTACAATAAAAGCATATTATATTAACATCCATAGTACTATTGATGTCATCAATTTATATAGGCCTATTGAGCAAACAAATTCTGAAAACACGACGGATTTAGCAATCCCCCCCCCCCAATATTTCGGCCTTCAGAATACAACTATTTAAATAATAAAACAATTAGGGCCTATGTGTCGCTCTCTAATGTCCCAAACAAATTCACCATAACTAACTCAGATGTTAAACTCTCTTGAACAAGCCATACAAATCAATTATGATAATATTTACGACATGTGTTAGTCTGACAGCTATGGTGATATATTACTGTACCAATAACAATAAGCAGCATTTTCACAAAAGATAATTTCATCAATCCGACATAATGTCAGCCCTAATTTTGAATTTGGAGGGAATTCGCAAGGCCTTCAGAATAACATTTAAATAATAAAACAATTTCTCTCTCTCTAATGTCCCAAACCAATTCACCATAACCAAATGCATTAAACACAGATGTTAAACTCTTTTGAACAAGCTATAAAAAAATCAATTATGATAATATTTACGACATATGTTAGTCTGACAGCTATGGGGATATAACATTGAAAACATTGAGCAGCATTTTAACAACATTTGCACAATCATCTCCCATCCTTTCTCCCAAATAAAGGAGTCATAGTTTATTAGGTTTAGTTTCTTCAATAGAGCTGGATGCTGAAGATCTTGGTTGTTGGTGTATGTGCTGGTAACATCTCCCCGTTTTACTTGTACTTTGGTGTTCTTAATTTTTAGCTTTTCTTATGGGCACTTAATATAATTATTATAGTAATTATTTTTATCTTTATAATAGTACAGTAGCCAGATGCTGCGACCTTGGCTGAGGGTGCATGTACTGGTAACCTTCCAATTTTTATATTTCTCTTTTGTTGTTCTTATGTATTTTATCTTCTTATGAACTCTTTGTACATTGTTGTAAGTTTAGCCTTTTTATTGTTTCTAATTGTAAAGCGCTTTGAAGCTCTTGCATAAGGAGCTATATAAATTCAATATTGTTATTATTATATTGTTGTGTTATTGTTATCGTTTCGGTTTGCGGTAACACCATGTGTTTATCTCAACTAACGTGAAGCTGAGATACAGGTTCTGAAAAGAACCGTATTGCACAATCGTATCTCAACATTCGTTAAGTGAGAAAGGTTCAAAGGGAGAACCAATTTCGGGCAACTCGTTTTTCTCTACTGTCGCTAAGAGAAATATGATTCAGGGAGAACCATGGGGACTTCACAGGTTAATATGGTTCAGGGAGAACCAAGGGACTTCACGGGTTATTCTCAACGTTTCGATTAGCCTGCTCTAATCTTCTTCAGGAGAATGAAGAGGTTTGCCGATGCAACTCCTTAAGTAGTATTTGCTGGGATTATGTGTAGAATGGGAAGTGTTCCGATTGGTGCTACTGTTGTGTGATGTGTTGTGATTGGTTGCCACCGTGGCATTGTTCTTGTTGTGTGTGTTTCCTGCTGTGTGTGAGTTGCCTGCTGAGGCGTATCAGTTGACAGTGGGGTGGGTGTTGGTGGATGGTAGGATTGAATGCCAAATGTTGCTGATGAAATAGCCGATGTCCTGGGGACAGTGTCATGTTTATGAATCTCAATAGCCTCTCTGATACGACGGGTGTACCAGTGCTTTTCGGGGCTATGATCTTTGCATTCTGCCAGTCAATGATATGGTCCAAATCGGTGGAGTGTTTGATGATCGCAGATTTGTCACATTCCCCTCTGCGGCCGTGGGCCTTGTGTTCTGATCCTGGTCGTAAGGTCTCTGCCGGTCTCGCCAATGTACACTTTCCCACGTGCAAGGAATTCAGGTAAACCCCAGCTTGACGGCTGGGATCATGTCTGTCCTTGTGGGTGTAACTTCGTTTCCAACTTGTTTCGAGTCCGGTAGTAGACCTTAATGTCAGCTTCCCTCAGGATACGCTGAATCTTGTGTGAAGTGTGGCCGATGTACGGTAGCACGGCAATGGGTTTTTCGGTTGCATCAGAGGATCGTGGAGCGTTCCTATTCGGGAGGAACTTAACCTAAATGCCCGGTCGTTCCACCCACCATCCGTGAAATCCTCCGTGAATCGCACCCTACTTCGAAGGGCACACACTATCAGTGATAAAGAGCACTTGCCATCCGAGTTGAAACATCTTAACGCCGTGTTAAGAGACAATGGGTACAGACCTGATAAGCTTAAGTTCCTCCCGAATAGGAACGCTCCACGATCCTCTGATGCAACCGAAAAACCCATTGCCGTGCTACCGTACATCGGCCACACTTCACACAAGATTCAGCGTATCCTGAGGGAAGCTGACATTAAGGTCTACTACCGGACTCGAAACAAGTTGGAAACGAAGTTACACACCCACAAGGACAGACATGATCCCAGCCGTCAAGCTGGGGTTTACCGAATTCCTTGCACTTGTGGGAAAGTGTACATTGGCGAGACCGGCAGAGACCTTACGACCAGGATCAAGGAACACAAGGCCCACGGCCGCAGAGGAATGTGACAAATCTGCGATCATCAAACACTCCACCGATTTGGACCATATCATTGACTGGCAGAATGCAAAGATCATAGCCCCGGAAAAGCACTGGTACACCGTCGTCGTATCAGAGAGGCTATTGAGATTCATAAACATGACACTGTCCCCAGGACATCGGCTATTTCATCAGCAACATTTGGCATTCAATCCACCATCCACCAACACCCACACCCCACTGTCAACTGATACGCCTCAGCGAGCAGGCAACTCACACACAGCAGGAAACACACACAAGAACAATGCCACGGTGGCAACCAATCACAACACATCACACAACAGTAGCACCAATCGGAACACTTCCATTCTACACATAATCCCAGCAAATACTACTTAAGGAGTTGCATCGGCAAACCTCTTCATTCTCCTGAAGAAGATTAGAGCAGGCTAATCGAAACGTTGAGAATAACCCGTGAAGTCCCTTGGTTCTCCCTGAACCATATTAACCCGTGAAGTCCCCATGGTTCTCCCTGAACCATATTTCTCACTTAGCGACAGTAGAGAAAAACGAGTTGCCCGAAATTGGTTCTCCCTTGAACCTTTCTCACTTAACGAAGGTTGAGATACGATTGTGCAATACGGTTCTTTTCAGAACCTGTATCTCAGCTTCACGTTAGTTGAGATAAACACATGGTGTTACCGCAAACCGAAACGATATCGATATTCCACCATGCAAAGCCTCAAAACTTATGTGTTATTGTTGTTGTTGAAAATGTGCATTCTAACCTAAATATTGATTTGGCTTCGTTTACAGAAACATATGGGAAAGATTTTACTATCATATCTGGACTTGATGAAGAAATTGTTTTCCAAAATACCTCACAAATGCTCACACCGAGCCTTCTGAATGCACAATTTTCCTTCACATATGTGACGTGTTCTACCGAAATCAGACACATTTGGGCAAGAAATCAAAATCGAGTTTGTTATTGATAATGAAAGTAGAGATCTTCAGCTTTACAATGATATCTTTCTTATATTAATTGGAAGTGTAAAAGCGGAATTACGTCATTTTTAAGTTTGTCTTTACGAAAACTCAAAACGGAGTTATTGTTCTTTAAAGTTTCATTTGGTATAATTTAAGTAATTAACTTCTTATAAAGGTACTTCATTTTCCCTAGTAACAGGCATTACAGAATAATAATATTGCCTTATTAAGGGTTTTATATACATTCATTTTTTATTTATTTATTTATTTTTTACTATTTCTCAGTTCTGAGCTCTGCCCAAATGTGTCTGATTTCGGTAGAACGCGTCACACATTTCCATTAAGCAGGCCCCATACCCCTCGCTGTGAGCTCACTTTGCACGCTGGAATCAGACTGAGAAATCATTTTTGAAAATACACTCAATAAAATCACATTTTAAGCTGACAATAGCGCACAAATGCTCACACAGAGCCTCCTGAGCCCCGGGCCCGGACCTCACGCAGTGAGCTCTCTTTGCTCACTGGTTAAGATTAAGAAATTGTTTTTCAAAATGGACTCAATAAAATCACATGTTGTACACTGAAACAGCTGACAAATGCCCACACAGAGCCCTAATTAAGCGGGACCTGGACCCAACGCTGTGAGCTCGCTTTACTCCTTGGCTTGCTCCGCTCAATGAGTTTATATTTGTTCCCCCCTCCCCATTAACAAAATCATTCCGCCGCTTTGGGACTAATGCACCATATAGGCCTATATTATATGGGGCAGCTTTAAAGTATAACTGGGGCAGCTTAATAATGCAATCAAATATTTGTTTAGCAACAAGCTAAATTTAATAGCATGTTTTGTTTCTACTTGTGGGTGTATATACAAAAGTCATTTATTATTAGAGTCGCCTGTGAAGTTTTGTCTACAGACACTCGGAATGCACTGAGTATACAGTGATATACACACGTCGGTGTAGGGCAAAATTAAATCAATTCAGTTTATCACCAAACACAAGAATTTCATCAAACTATTCAATTCAATTCCAATTCAAAGTAACATTTATTTCCACATGATATCATCATCAAGAAAAGTACAGGGAAAATACTGAAGTGGAGGCATCGTTCCAAAAAAGCAGGGCTTGTCAAGGAACAGCCTGTATACAGAAACAGAGTAACAGCTTCACACAAAAAACATACGCATCATTAATACCACATACAACAAAACAACAATGACAATGTGTATACGTGTACTAAGACTGACAAAAGTAATTAGACAATAAGTAACTTAATGAGAAAATAATAAAATGACTGTAGAAAATAAAATTAAAAGGGTTTACTGAGGAGACTGGTGAATTAAAAAGACTTGAGTTTGTGTTTAAAAGAGCGAGTGATTGACATTCAGAAAGTGATAGAGGAAGGCTATTCCAGTTTACAGGGCCAGAGAACGTTACAAATGTTGAGAGAGTGGTTTTGACAAGTGGAATGTGAACTTTAGAAGAAGACGGGTATTGTGACTGTGAACAGACCTGTTAACTGAAAAAGATTATGCAAAGTTGGAGGAAGTAAATTATTGAGAAATTTGAACATGAAAATATCTTGTTGGAAGCTGTTGATATTAGTAAGAGTAAGAAGATTAAGTTTACGAAACAACGGTCTAGTGTGTTCTCTAAACTGAGCCTTGGAGATAATACGGACAGCTTTTTTTTGTAACTTCACTAGTTTGTCAACTCTAGAATGAAAGTTATTTGCCCATACAATGTTACAATAAGACAAATGGGGAAGAATCAGTGAACAATACAAAGTACAAAATATTACATGGGAGAATAAATTTAAGCCTACTTATGATACCAATACTTAGACACTTTGTTTTAAATCTCTTTTATGTGAAATTACAAAGTACGACTATTATCGATATCAAAACAAATAAATTTGTTATGTGACAACTTCTTAATAGGAACAGTAGTAATCTTAACTTGACAGTTGAGAGGGGAAGAAATATTGGAATTTTTACGAAAATCATAAAATTACATTTGTTCAAGTTAAGAGACAGTCTGTTGGCTTGGAGCCAGGTAGCAACATTACCCAATTCGATGTTGATGGTATTAATAATAGAAACCAGAGTAGCATTGTCACCAGAATAAAAAACATTGGTGTCATCAGCAAATAAGATAAAAGATAAAGAAGTAGATGAATAACAAATATCATTAATATACAAAGAAAACAACAACGGGCCGAGAAGGGATCCTTGGGGGTACTCCACAAGTAACAGTGTTGGTAGCAGAGCTAGAACAACCAATTCGAGTATACTGACTTCTGTTGGAGAGATAACTTGTAAACCAGTTCAACGGAGTACCCCTCATACCATAATAACTTAATTTATGTAAAATAATGCTATGATTAGTCGTGTTAAAGGTTTTAGAGAGGTCTAAAAATATTCCTACAGAAATATTATTATTCTCAAAACCTTTAGTGATTTTGTTGATCATATCAATGAGGGCTGTCAGTAGAGTGGTTACTTTAAACCCATATTGACCATTGAATAAAATGTTGAATTTATTTAAAAGGCACTGGTTCTAATGTAGGCTATCTTTTTCGAGTATTTTAGAGAAAACTGACAAAACGGAGATGGGTCTATAATTAACCAGTTCACAATGATCACCACTCTTATAGATGGGAGTCACCCTAGCTATTTTGAGCTTGTCAGGAAAGATACCTCTGGAAAGAGATAAGTTAAAGACATGACACAATGGAAGGCTGACATGCCCAATAACAGATTTTAGCACATCTGGACTGATGTCATCGTATCCTGAGCTCTTACCATTCTTCAAAGAATTAACAATGTCACAGATTTCCTTTTGGTAAGTCGGATACAGGTACATTGAATCAGTATAACTGCCCTTGAGATAATGATCAAAGGCTACGTTGGGCTGAGGTATTAGGACTGCTCAAAGAAGGGCCAATGCTAGTGAAGTAGTTGTTAAACGCAGTGGCGATTTTGTCAGGGTTGGTAATCAGCCTTCCATTGTGGTTAATCTTCTTAAACATCATATTGGTAGAAGCGTTTTTGTTAAGAATTGTTTTGATAATACTCCAGGTCTTCTTAACATTGTTCTTGGCATCATTAAATTTGTCAGTGTAGTAATCAATTTTACATTTCTTGATTAAAATATTAAGTTGATTGCGATAAAGGATAAACTTACTTTTATTAGATGCTGAAGGGTGATTAAGCATTTTTTATACAATCTATGCTTATATTTGACAGATTTAATCAAACCAGGAGTCATCCAGCACTTTTTTTTACGAACAACATTAGCTTTAACTTTCTTGGCAGGAAAACACTTATCATAAAGTTTGGAAAACATTAAGTGGAACATAAAAGCCCCATTAGGGTCCTCGTTGGATAGCACATAGTTCCAGTTAACCTTGCTAAGTTCATTCGAAAATGAGGCAATATTACAAGTATTGATTTGCCTTTCTCACATACTGTTCGGATCTCAATGGAGTTTTATGAGTACTGAATGTGGATATTTGAAAACTGGCAAATGATCAGTGATGTCAGCAAACAAGATTCCACTTGAGATATTGCAATCAGTGTTATTCGAAATAATGTTATCAATAAGAGTAGCACTGGTTTCTGTGATGCGGGTGGGTTCGTTTATTAATGGCAGTTGGTAATTGCTGAACAAACTATTTACAAAGTCCTGAGTGGCCTGATGCGATTCATATTGAAGGAGATCTATGTTGAAATCACCCATGAAAAACGTGAGCTTATTTTCCTGATTGATTAAATGTAGAAGGTCATCAAAAGATTCAATCAAATCAACGGGGTGGACCGTAGGTTGCCTGTATAACACTCCTACAATGATATTTTTACGCCCCTGGGAAGATATTTCAATGAAAAGTGACTCCACAGATATCGTTGTTTAGGGATAAATCATCCTCTTTTTAAAAGAAAGGGAATTATGTACATACAAAGCAACTTCTCCACCTCTTTTGACTGCTCTATCTTTACCAAGAAAACTGTAACCTTTAAGTTCGTATGGTGGACTATCCTTATGCAGCCAAGTTTCCAGTAAAACCAAGGATAGAAAATTCAAAGTTCAAAAGAGCAAGATAGTCACCAATGGCATCAACATTTTGTAGAAGCTTGCATTCAAATGAAAGGTAGAGAAGTTGCTTTGTTAATATCTTTGTTATACATTTCGTTAAACTGATCACAAAACAAGTAGTCAGAAGAGTAATTCTGTGTGTTGAGTAAAAGTTTGCATCAGGATCAATGTCCGAATTACCACCAAATTGGTTGTTAAAATGAGGGATTGAAACGCATATTTGAGAGTCTCTGAGTATCGATTCTGTGATCAGTTTTCAATTCAAGAAGGGCCAAGAAGAAATCTTGATCGTCACCCAAATAATTGAACGGCAGAGCATGTTGAAAACACGGATTGTGTTGGTTACATAATTCACAAATACCAGCCATACACAGGAGGGGAATCAATTGAAAGTGCTAAACAACCTCATCGCATGACAAGCTTTCTACAGCTGTAAGATTTACATATTTAAAGTCAGTGGTAGTATACGTATCCATGACGATTGTAAACACAAAAACACTACAATGAGACATAAGGTACAATGAAAACACAGATATACAAGTTAAATTTGACATGAAAAAGAGGCAATGTGATTGGAATGAATGTAATTCAAGAGAATAACAAGAGATTGTTATTAATTTACATCTAGGCCTAAATGTCCAAACTGCCCATGAAGACGATTAGTTTATGGAAGACGACAGTTTAGCAGACGTGGTGTGCCTTTTTCCATCAATGAAGAGATCACCGTTTCGAATACGACCTTGTGCCCTGAGTCATATGCCTTCTTCATGATGTCTCTCATAGATCTCTTTTCGCAAGATCGGCGGTTGGCAAATCTTGCAATACAAACACACCAGTATTGCTTAGAGAAGATTTGGCATGCTTCAAAAATCACAAGACGTTCAGGTCGGTATAGAAATTTGACCAGAATATGGCGAGGTTTCAGCGACATCTCAGAGGCTAGTTTGGGAGCGACCAGACCGATGTGCGTTCTCTATCTTAACGTCCGCCATGTTGGATTTGGTGGATAAGATCTTTCGCACCTTCTCAAGGGGTAATGACGGGTTCTCCTTAAAAGTCATTTATTACTATTAAGAAAACATCTGATCAATACGTATTTATAGTAAACAAGGCTAAGTGCTGACATTGGGAGGGGCTTTGGTCACAGCTTTTGGGGAAAGGGGTAACCGGCCCGGAAATACATTTGTAATGGGCGGGGATTAGGTCGGGGTGAGGGTGGGGTATGAGGCTTGTTTGAGACCTGCAAGTAATTAGAAAGCCTTCCTATAACAACATAATTTAAAACAAATTGTCTGGGCTGTCATATACTCAAAACTTCTCAATAGGTACAAAAGATGACCTTGTCCTTAAAGATTTTAAAGCTACCCTTGTTGCCTGGGCCTGACGTGACACAATGTTCCCCCATGACATTTTTTGTCCGATCACGCTGAAATTTTCTGACTTTTTCTAACTATTCTTTGGGACCCCCTCAGCAAAAATTAATGATATTAATTGGGTGTTCATTGAACAAGTCCAATTGAAATTCCACTTTTTTGTTAAAATACTACATTTTTGATACTGTTAATAATTCAATATATGTTTTGGGCTTTGTTATCAACTTTTAAACTCTGAACTGGTCAACTGAGTCATGTAACCACTTCCATTGCATTTTTAAAGGTTTTCAGATTTATGTCACCAATAGTACCATGGATGTTATTATATCTGCCTTTATTGTACATTGATAAAAAATCCACATTTTGGGTCAAAATCTTTAAAAATCATGTTTTGGAACAAAATGATCTCAAAATATTGGTAATAGCGCCCTCTACACTGTACAAATGGTATTTAGAATTTAAACACTTAGCTTGTACTCACTTTTTTCACATGTTGAGCCTAAAGCATGTTTAGATTGTATTTTTCTGTGATGTGTGTTTGAATGCTAAAAACATATGAACAGGTGTCAAAAAGCTAAGCACGTTTAGCTAAGTGACATGTACCATTTTAAGATAAACACAATGACTGAAAATTACTCACTCATTTATGCAGCAGCAACGGTAATGTTACCTTATCATGTGGGTATTATTTTCAGTCAGTGGGTTAATCTAAAACTAGCACTCTGATTCCATGCCCTGCTGATTGTGACGATATTGTCCTTTAAGTAAAGTAAAGACTGTTTGTGGTGACATCATGTGAAAATTATCTTTTAGTAGTAAATAGTTCTGAAATAAACTGGTGGTTACAACTTGACATTTCGATCAGTATGCTCTGATCGTCTTCTGGAGAGGGAGTTTGATACCACCAGTTTGATACTATCATCAACTTTCACAAAGAAAAAATCAGGTATTTTTTATTTTAATTATTTTAAATTGCCAGTTCTATAATTTGTCTTTACTGAGGGGATATTATTATCACAATTCTGATTGGTATGCTCTGATCATCAAGTTGTAACTAACCGGTTGTTTTCATAACTATTTACAACTCAAAGAGAATGTTTACATAGTGTCATCACAAATAGTCTTACATAATGACAATGTACATTTCTTTTACAGATTCTTCATTTATCCAATAATAAATTGACGACTAATTGTCTCAAGGCACTAGGGAAATTAAGGTATAAGCATTTTATTACTGATACAACAAGACGAAACAGTCAAAAACAATTATCAAATGATTTTGTCTTTTTACAATTTATAAAATGGATCAAGTTTGTTGTACAGCATGAGAATAAAACAAATGCTCACCATCTTTGGACTCCGGGACAATATCGTCACGATTAGAGCAGACTTTCAACAGGACATGGAATCAGTGTCCCAGTTTAAGATGAACACTGTACCTGATAATTACCAGGCTCATTTATTCGACAGCAACGGTAATATGACCTTATCATGGCGTGCAAGGCTATATGGCAGTCACTAGCTGAGTTAATCGAAAACTAACAGCAGCACGCTGATTCCATGCCCTGTTGACCATGATGATATTGTCCATTTAAATAGGAATAAAAGTTTAACATTTAGTCTTTCCTACATGATATAAGACCTATGTATATGCATGGAGGTCATTGCTAAGGCAATTGCCTTTGACAATGACCTCAAAGGTCTTTAATCTGCAGTCAAAATCTAATTAAGTGTTGATATTTGTATTTCCCATTCCTAAATGCCCTGCAAGTTAATTATGTTATAAAATATGAAATGTGGTTATTTCTGCACAAAGAAACTGTTTCAACCATGTGTTTGAGGACACAAGAGTGTGCACGAACTTGATGATGCTTATAAGCATGTGCATGCGCGTGATTACAGCTTAATTCTGCATTATCGGATTACCTAAAAATTGCACGACCAGTTAGACAGAGCAGCATGTGACATGTGGTGAGCTTATCAGATCCAGTCGCAACTGGTCATAACAACTGACACTTGCTGTGAGTATACCTACTGCAAGTAGTCCAGTTGGGACATATAAAGCATAATATATGATGCATTATATGTCCCAGACAGTTAGAAAAGCCATGCCACTGGTAGGATTTCCATAGCAAAGCAATGTTGACCATGGTCAGTACTTGGATGGGAGACCATTCCAAGAATTGTTAGCGATTGAATGGCTAGTCTAGTGGCATGGTAGGCCCTATAAGTATAATCATCATTACGGTCTGTGTCCTTAGCCTATGGGACATAAAGCTGTAGATTCTGTACATTCAAGCCTGGTACACACACCCCTTAACCCTATGCTTCTTTCCAAATCAGATCGTTACAGAATCTGGATGTATCATCCAATCAGCTGACTGAAGTCAACTGTTTACCAGAGCTATTTCCTTCACGTCCTGAATGTAAACAATAACAGAATTGATTTAATTTTGCCCTACATCGACGTGTGTATAGCACTGTATACTCAGTGCTTTCCGAGTGTCTGTGAAAAAAACTACACAGGCGACTCGGGCGGGATTCGAACCCACGACCTCCTGCTTAATAGTGCAGACGTCTTAACCTCTCAACCACCGAGCTTGCCCGATGACAGTTGGCCAGCTAGAATCCCATATAGCAGCGGGTTCCGCGATATATATAGGTTGGTGAAATTCTTGCGTTGGGAGATAAACAATTGATTGTCGAGAGGTGGTATGGTCTTTAAGATTATAGAATAAAATTTCATTTATTGAACATGAAGGGTACATTTTCTTTGGGGTAAGTGCAATCATAGTCGGTGTGTGTACAATATACCGCATATTGAGTAAGAAAATGGCGTCTATTCTAGCAGCCAATTAACTATTAATTAGTGAACCAAATTAGCCGCCTCCAAAATTAAGTGTGCCCAGTCAGTGGTATGGTCTTTAAGATTATGAAACAAAATTTCATAATTTATTGAACATGAAGGGTACATTTTGTTTGCATGGGATAAGTGCAATCATAGTCGGTATGTGTACTATATATACCGCATATTGAGTAAGAAAATAGCGTCTATTCTAGCAGCCAATTAACCATTAATTAGTGAACCAAATTAGCCGCCTCCAAAATTAAGTGTGCCCAGTGGTATGGTCTTTAAGATTATGAAACAAAATTTCACAATTTATTGAACATGAAGGGTATATTTTGTTTGGGATAAGTGCAATCATCATAGTCGGTATGTGTACAATATACCGCATATTGAGTAAGAAAAATGGCGTCTATTCTAGCAGCCAATTAGCCATTAATTAGTGAACCAAATTTGCCACCTAAATTAAATGTAACAGTGGTATGGTCTTTAAGATTATAGAATAAAATTTCATAATTTATTGAACATGAAGGGTACATTTTCTTTGGGGGTAAGTGCAATCATAGTCGGTGTGTGTACAATATACCGCATATTGCGTAAGAAAATTGCGTCTATTCTAGCAGCCAATTAGCCATTAATTAGTGAACCAAATTTCATAATTTGCCTCCAAAATTAAATGTGGCCAGTGGTATGGTCTTTAAGATTATAGAATAAATTTTCATAATTTATTGAACATGAAGGGTACATTTTCTTTGGGGTGCAATCACAGTTTGTGTGTGCACAATATACCGCATATTTCAGAAGAAAATGGCGTCTATTCTAGTAGCCAATTAACCATTAATTAGTAACCAAATTAGCTGCCTCCAAAACTAAGTGTGCCCAGTGGTATGGTCTTTAAGATTGTGGAAAAAATTCATAATTTATTGAACATGAAGGGTACATTTTCTTTGGGGTAAGTGCAATCATAGTCGGTATGTGTACAATATACGGTACCGCATATTGAGTAAGAAAATGGCGTCTATTCTAGCAGCCAATTAGCCATTAATTAGCGAACCAAATTAGCTGCCCAAAATTAAGTGTGTCCAGTAGTATGGTCTTTAAGATTATGAAACAAAATTTCATCATTTATTGAACATGAAGGGTACATTTTGTTTGGGGTGAGTGGAACTTATTCAATATTTGTGTAATATATACTGAATAATGAGGTCTACGTTGTAGCGGCTAATTACTCACTAATTAGTAAGCCAAATTACCTTTGTGTACATTCAAGTATACCCAGTGTTATGATTTTTAAGAATATGGAACAAAATTTGGTGATAAATAAAGATAATATAAAATTTCGTTCAAAATATCCAGGAAACATTCTGAAATACAGAGAGTTTATTTCACCACCTTGAACTGCATGGATTCAAATTTTTTTGAATACGCGGCTGGGTAGTTTGTGAATCCGCGGTTGGAATTTCTGGCCCAATACGCGGCTAGCTTCAGTCTGTTTATCACGACAACTATAGCGATGGAAAACGGGCTAGAAATCAGTGGTTTTAACGATTTTATAACAATTCATAGGCCTCAACTCGAGAAATCTGGAGTGCCACAACATTTCTGGCACAGTTTATTTAAAAAACTGGACCAGCAGGTAAATCACAAATATTCAAACACAAGTTCTCATACTTTCAAGTGTCATACTCATAGACATAGGCATTAGGACTTAACTCATTAGAATTTGTGTTCATCACTAGGTGGCGGAACGGACACGCCCCTTGGCCTACAAGGTCCGTGCCACACTGTTGGGGCAAGCCAGAAATGTCAAATGGGCTACTCAATCCCAGGGCCACGCCTTCTTCCCAACCCTGCTTTTGGGCATCTGGCAAATGGCTTCCACTTCCACTCCAGTCATTTATTATGCCCCATCGCCATAGTGCCTGACAAAATGCCCTATGGTATCGCCACCATGCCTGGCCCATCATCGCAAAAACAGGGTAGAATGTCATATCCGACCGCCACTGTTTCGCGCTCAGACATTATAACCAATAATGTAATCTTACCTACCCAGTAAGGTGGAGAACATGTGGATGATGATGGACATACTTCAAATTATGGCCAAGAGAATGAAAGTCATAGATTTGCGTCCGGGAAATTTCAAAAACACATGAGGCTTTTTTTTCATTATTCATTATTCATTAATTATTTCCATTGATCATTAATAACAGCGCAATCACAAGATGTTTCTTCTAATTTGACGTATTCTTAATCACTTTATGTACATGCTGTCTACCTGCGAGAGAGAGAGAGGGAAGGGTGAAGGGTAAAAGAGGAGTAACAAGGAGAATTTTGGTCATTAAGACTCTTTTTATTGTTTTGCACACCTTTATTGGGAGAGGAGATTGAACATAGGGACTACAATGATATCGGTTTTGTATAGGCCTACCCTCGATGACTTTAACTGACCTAGCGTTCATACCCACTTTGGAGATTTTTCAAACTTCCTCGGAAAGAATGTCGTATCCGGCCGCCACTTTTAAGGGCTTTAAAAAAAATTGCAACCACTAACCAGTTAAAAAATCATTCTATCGATTTTGGTGGTACAGAAAGTGAAAACTATCTTTTTTAAATCCACTTTATGATGGTTTTCGGACTTGATTTCCCTTCTAAAAAAATCCTCCCCTTCAGAAAATAGAAGGATCCTATAGTTGCCACTGCACATGTACAATGACTGTGTTGGTCACTAATTGTGGAATTTACAAGATCATGTCAGACTGACATGACTGAGGAAGTCATCGTATACCAAAATGCCGCTGATTTTTTCATGAAATAAATATCCTGGAACACTTGAAGCATATGTCCATCATCATCATCCATATGTTCTCCACCCACCAGGTAGGTAAGATTACATTATTGGTTATATTTAATGAAAAATAGTGGAGGCCAGATACGACATTCTACCCCTTCCCTCCATTGAGTTGGCCTTATTACAAGCAAGGTGAGATAACACACGCACACACTCAATCATGATAACATAGAATTACTTTGCCGATGGCAAGGAATCAGAAAGCAGCAAACCATGTTTTTTATCACACCGACCGAAGACGCACTAGGGTGACTAGGCCACTACATTGAACAGCATACTGTATGACTCATCACACTAGCGATATTATGGCTAGACGATCACTACATGTATGTATACTACATGTACATGTGTACAGTCGACGAGAACGCAACCGAACGTGAATCAGTCAATCGCCAAATATCGCATTATATGATCACGCTATCGATGTATCATATTCCACCATATGCAAAGATAATTAACCTCTTCATAGTTTGGCTTGATCATTTCAACAATTCCCTTATTAATTATTGATAGTAAAATCGAGACTAAAAGAATACAATACCATTCATGTCTTATATCTCCGGTTGTTGTTTAGTCGATCATACTACCATTGTATGTAGGTACAGAGGTAAACAGCTAAATAAATTTATGATACATGATCGATTAGGCCTATGGCTATTCCTGTGCACGGCAATACGTATGGTCGCCTGTGGCATAAGATACAATGGCTCAACAGCAAACGTAGGTGCCGATCGGATTTGAGTTTTATACAGTTTTAGCGCGCTGCGACCGTTTTTGTGAACGACGTACGCGGGACTAAGACTGTATTAAGAGAACATGTGCTAACATGGGTCTTTTCCTTCCTCCATGGTGCTAATGATTATAGCGCACATACTGGTGGAAATTTGGTAAAAACTTTGTTTTACTGATGTGGATGATTTGGAACTAAATTTGTTTGGTGGAAATACCTTTTTTGTGCAAATAATGATTTGTTTGGCAAATAATGAAAAATTTAGGCGGTAGCTTTCGGGACATGCGGGCGGTGGACGCAAATCTATGACTTTCATTCTCATGGCCTATTCCAGGATATTTATTTCATGAAAAACAGGCGTTTTTGGTATACGATGACTTCTCGGTCATATCAGTCTGATCTTGTCAACTCCCCCATTACGGCATTAGTGACCAACACGGTCATTGTACATGCGCAGTGGCAACTATAATAGGATCCTTCTATTTTCTGAAGGGGAGGATTTTTTTAGAAGGGAAATAGTCTGAAAACCATCATAAAAGTGGATTTTAAAGATCGCTTTCTGTAGGCCTACCCCAAAAATTGATAGAATCACTTAGTGGTTGCAAAACAATTCCCCAAAAACCCTTAAAAAGTGGCAGTCGGATACAACATTCTTTCCTGGTTTCCAGTAATTTATTATGCCCCATCGCCATAGTGCCCCTGACAAAAATGCCCTATGGTATCGCCACTATGCCTGGCCCATCGCAAAAACAGGGTCGCCCCATCGCCACAACACTCCCAGACAGTCAACTACAGTGACCACGTATCCACACACCGTGGATGCGAGGATATACCTTTGGAGTGGCCCTGCATTGTATATAGTTGTACCTCTTGGAAAAGTATGCATTCCATACAATCCACTTAATTTCTGCAGGTGTACGATGCTGGTGAGAAGTTTATGCTGACATACATGAATGATGACGATGTCGATGATGATGATGATGATTATGATGATTATGACGATGATGATGAGGAGGAGGATGTGGATGAGAAGCTAGAGGAGAGAGAACAAAGTGAAAGTAAGAACACCGTTGAAGGAGATGTCAAGAAATAAACTGAAACGGAGACGCCAAAGTTGAAAGTAGTCGTGAGTCATGAAGATGGTCTGTCTTTATCTCATGAGGACAGGTGTGTGTCTGTTAAGGAAAGATGCATGTGGAATCATTGTGATGTCCTAGCTGTCATTGGCAGTCTGTAGGTCTGTTCTTGAGTTTCTGTCTAGGACAGGCTGTTCAGAATGTCTGTATGCTGCCATTTGCCCCTTAGTATGTGTCTTCATCTGCTGTTAATGAGCTCTTGTGTATTGGATCAAGATGTGGCTGTCATCATTCATGATATGGATGACTTCCACAAACATGGTGTGTCATGTCTACCCCTCACAACGAAAATTCCCCATTAGTACCGGACCACGGATGGTCACGGTGCGATGCGAAACCAGCGCGGTGCTGATTGGTTGGTCGCTCGGCTCCTGAGCTCGTGATCACAGAAACTATAAGACACCACGCACGCACGGACGTGCGCTGCATCAAAATCCACATCCACGCGGTGCGGTACGAAACTAGCGCGGTGCTCCATTGGTTGGCTCGGCTCGGCTCCCTGACGTCACAGAAACTATAAGACACCACGCACGCACGGCGTGCGCATCAACATCCCCATCCAGCTCATGACACCCATGCATAATCGACGGCGCACTCAATCCATCCATCCCATACATATAATACATGTTGTCAATGATTATTTAATACATCCCGAACACATTTGGACAGTGGCGCGGTTTCATACTAAAATGGTAACACAAATATAACTTGCGAAACTCACAATATCAGCAACGAATCCGCAAGTTGTTGATCCTCCGGTTGAAATCAAAGAAATTCCAGAAAAAATAGAAGAAAACGCCCAAATCGTAAGATTTTGGTACCATTAGAAAGATCGTCACGAGCTCTATCGAAGTAAAGACGCAGCGAGTGGCTTGTGGCAAGTATATGCGCATGCGCGGCAATTTCATTCATGAAAATTGCCATATATAGCGAGTATCCGTGATGTAATGAGGTGGCTGTGTCGCCCTTTCGCGGCCGCACCGTGCCATTTCACCTAGGCCATTTTTCGCTGTGTCCCTTACTTCTTACTCCCCCTACCCTTCTCTCACCCCATAGTATTAGCCAGAGGGGTGTCTGGGTGTCTTTTAGACACCCTGTTTCAATTTTGGACACCCTATTTCATCTGTCATTTACATGTAAAAGTATTGTAAGTGAACAATTTGGACACCCTGTTTCATCTGTCATGTACATGTAAACGTATTGTAAGTGAACAATTTGGACACCCTGTTTCATCTGTCATTTACATGTAAAAGTATTGTAAGTGAACAATTTGGACACCCTATTTCATCTGTCATTTACATGTAAAAGTATTGTAAGTGAACAATTTGGACACCCTGTTTTGAAATTTCCAGAAAATTTGGACACCCTATTTCTAAATCCTGGCTAACACCTTGCGAGCCACATCTCCGTTCGGGTTGGGACGTTCTCACATTTAAATGATCATTAAACATTTCCAAATTCACAAAAACTGTTGTCCCAAATGTGCACACAGGGGCATTTTTGACTGGTTTTTTACTGTCATTTTGACCACCCTCAACAATACAAGACAATGCTTTTACCAGTCAATGTACTTACTACATGTAAGGTTTGATAGTGTTCAGACTTTTTAAGTGGAATAGATAAACCTTCGCAAGTATATCAACATTTTGACTGATTTTGACCCTTGCAGTCATAGGAGGGTTGTTCAGCTATAGTAGATGGGTTAATGTGGTTCTTGTTTCGGGGATAGTATCTTCCTGATAGACCATGCATGGACATATCGCTCAAATGATGCCCGGAGCAGGCTTCACGAAGTACCGGGATTACTGCCAAGGATGATGAGTCTTATGGGGATCAGCAGAGACGATGAAGACAATGACGATATGTGTGTTGACAAGGTGCTGAAGGAATCATGGAAATTCAACCATACATATAGCCTTAACGTGCAGGTAGGTTTTCATGTCAAGTCTGTAAATCCTCCAAAATTAAACATCCAGGAGGTTCAGGGTTTTGTCCTCAGAGCAAAGGAAGACTCAGGCTCGCTACAAATTTTCAGGATTTTTACTTTTGTCAAATCACACAAAAAAGAAATTGCTTGAAACTCCTGTAAAATTGGTTTGTCTCCTTGAAGGGTCTGAGGCGGAGGAGAAGCAACCTGTGTGGTATGTTCTTGATGAGTTTGGTTCCTGTATTCACCATGATGACACACCAAGCTGTCGGCTAGTTCCTTCCTCTATGTGCCTAAGCAAATTGCCTATGATCTGCTGTTCCCAGTAAGGGATCTGAAATATGGAGGTAAAGTCTCAAAACATTATGTCTTCGTGTTTTGGCAATTATAATTTTGATCGGTAGATTACTATTTCCTAGGAAGCCATACCAGAAGTCTATTACCTTGATGAAGTGTTCCAAAAGAGATTATCACTCATGGTGTGACCCATCAACCAAATTGACTTTAAAAAATCTGAAACATTTCTTTGAAATCTTTTATGAGGTTCTATTATTTAAGTACAAATTTTTCAAATTATTTCATCATTTTTCTTGACTAAATAAAAATCTAATGACAGATCAAAATTCCATGTTAGAAGGTGTAGGTGGTTTGTGTAAGCTGATTGGGGTTTTCCAGTCAATCATCCATATATAAGATTGATGTGGAAAGAAGAGACATCTTCTTGTCTTCTGTTTCAGAGGACGCAACTGTCGATTACGCCTTCTCACACCATGATCCACTGATGCGTCAGATTCATCTGTTACCATGGCAATATCAAGACTTAACCCATATAAGCATGGAGCATCCCAGAGCTGGATCCTCATTATATCACTCGCGCTTGTAATTACATCGCTCCTGGAGGTAGGGACGATCCCATCTTACCCGACATTTCCGGCCAGCTGAAAGTCTACAGCAATCACTTACAGACCCTCGAGAATCTCAAACATCCCAAGTTTGTCTTTGTCGACATGGAAGAAGACGCTGACATTTTGTTTGTGACACAGATCAGGGATTTTAGGTAGACATTGTTTTGAAAATGTTTTGGTTGACGTGTTTTCTCTTAAACCCTGCTAGCCTGTTGCCAGCGGGTTGACAGACCCTCCAAAACCAGTCGTCTGTCATTTTTGAAAGGTAGAATAACTGTGTAGAGCATAGTACTACGTAAGAGTGTATATGCATTCCCACACGAAACCACAACACATCACTGGCAAGTACACCTTTCCCACAAAGTTTCAAAGGGTTTTGAGGGATCAAACTATGCAAGGGTTAATGAGAACACTTTAACCCATGTATACATGCAGTCTCCAAAATGCTGCAACAAAAAACTGCTAAGTACACAATGCTTTTTGTATGCATGCCTCAAAATATTGCATGCTGTACACAAGAATGGTACATGGATACCCCAAAATGCCCCTGGGTATGTGACAAAAACAAAGTGTTCTGACCTTCACACAGTATGTGTATACCCCAAGTTACTGCACTGGTTTATTTCGTTAGCCTTTGTAATGAAACAAAGCAGGTGGCTGCTTCAGTTTACCTCATCTCTCTGAAGAGCGTTGGCTTAGAGCCATTAACCCTCCTATTATCAGTGTAGTTCTTTACAAATTAAAGTGGACCCATACTTCAAAATGTCTCAACTGGGACATATTGTGGTACACACTTTCTTATCTAATGATTAATGCCATAGCCCAAGGCTCTTCAGAGAGATGAGGTAAACTGAAGCAGCCACCTGCTTTGTTTCATTGCAAGGCTAACTTGAAATAAACCAGTGCAGTAACTTCCGGTATACATATACTGTGTGAAGGTCACAACATTTTTGTTTTTGTCCCAGACCCAGGGGCATTTTGGGGTATCCATGTACCATTCTTGTGTACAGTATGCAATATTTTGAGGCATGCATACAAAAAGCATTGTGTACTTAGCAGGTTTTTTTTGCAGCATTTTGGAGACTGCATGTATACAAGGGTTAATCTTTAGATAAGAAAGGGTGTACCGCAATATGTCCCAGTTGAGACATTTTGAAGTATGAGTCCACTTTGTAAAGAACAGCACTGATAATAGGAGGGTTAATGAGAACACTTTAAAGAACTATTGGATGATAATGAAGTGATTTTGTAATCAGGCAATTGGTAATGTTGTACAGGCCCATTTGTACACCATCATTAAAATAAGCTGAAACTTGATTCTGATGCAGACATTTTGCCAACTCTTTCACGGTCGGCACCTGCCAGTCACACAAACGGCACAAGGTGTAAAATTTGTCATATCAAAAGGCATCAATAAACTTCCCACAATGATTGTTTAACCCTCCTATGCCCAGGCTGAAACTTGGCCCAGTAAGCACCGCACCCACAGACAGTCACTTGAGTATTTTTGGTTGCATTGCCAATTGTTCACACATGTGTATAAGAGTGCTGGAGATAGTGGCAAAGTCAAACACACTTGTGTATGTCCTACATAAGTCATATGCAGAGTCACACAGAGCTGTGTATGTACTGCATAAGTTAGCAGCAGACTCATATACAGTTGAGTGGTTTTGGTTTGACCTCCTACCATAGCCACATGTCCTTGCATTTATTTGAGTGCACTGCACAAAGTCAATGGGTTGGGAGGTACATGGAAATTTTGAGTGTCTTTGATTGTTAAACCTACATGTATAGGAGGATTAATAGCCAGTGCGGCAAAAAAGAAAGTCTAGAACAACAAAATGGGTGGGAAAATTCTTCCAAAATTTAAAAAATTGGTTTTGGTTAGCCAGGTAGCAAATTTATAAACAGTGCAGTTTCGGTCGTTTAACTGGTTAACCGCCCCCATAATAATATGCACTGGTGTTAACAGGGTACAATATGAAGGTGCTTTTTGCTTCTTCACTCATACAACTGATAATACTTTATTGGTGAGACCTTAACCTCTGTTATAAATATGATTTGAAGAAATGTCTGTTAGTAACTTTTACTAATTGTTTGATGTAATGTTCCCTCCATGCAATTTTTAAATTTTGTTTAATATTCATAAAGCAATTTTATATATTAACCCTAACCCCTAGGTATTCTGGCTAGAAACCTTCTTGAATCCTCCAAAATCCTCAAGTGCACTTTGGAAACAAGCTCTTTATCTTCAAAATGCACCATGCATTTTCGTTGATCTTTCATATTCAGCACTTATGGCCTGTACTTCTTGCCAGGTAGTAATTTTGTCCCATTTGAAGAGGTGAAAGTACCAGTTTCCAACAGTGCTGACTTTTTTTCAAAAAAGCACCCCTTGGAGGATTTTGGAGAATATGGGGTAGTTAGGGTTAACTTAAATACAAATTTTCATCTTAAAGATTGTGAGCTTTTACATGGTGAAATACATCTGGATCACCTTCAGGAAATTCTCCAATGAGACCCATCAGTTCATCTGTCAGTTTCCTGGGGAGAAGCTCATTGTCACTAAGGATTTCCTCGCCTTTGTCTCAAGAAGAGCAGGGACAAAGGACCAATCAGGGAAGAGCATTGGCCCAAAATGGCTTCCAGTGACCTTTGACCTCCTGAATGCCCTGCCTCAGTTTGTGTCATACTATCAGCAGCAACAGAAAAAGCAAGTATTTTTGAGATTCTTGTTATCTTGTTCACCTTTTATTTCTTCAATAACTGGCTAGACACTCTGCTCAATGCAACAGCATCCGTCAGTTGTTCAAGTGATAGGCCTGCTGAGTGCAACAAGATCCATCAGCAAGAGGAGAAGAAAAGTTTATTTTCTGCTCACTTCAGCAAGATCCAACAGAATTTTACCTTTTATTTCTTCAGTAACTGGCTAGACACCCCGCTAAATGCAACAGCATCCATCAGTTGTCCAAGTGTGAAGCTGCCCTAACCCCTTCAATAACTCACTAGACACCCCGCTCAATGCAACAACATCCATCAGTTGTCCAAGTGTGAAGCTGCCCTAACCCCCTTCAATAACTCACTAGACACCCCGCTCAATGCAACAACATCCATCAGTTGTCCAAGTGTGAAGCTGCCCTAACCCCCTTCAATAACTGGCTAGACACCCTGCTCAATGCAACAGCATCCATCAGTTGCCCAAGTGTGAAGCTGCCCTAACCCCCTTCAATAACTGGCTATAGACACCCCGCTCAATGCAACAACATCCTTCAGTTGTCCAAGTGTGAAGCTGCCCTAACCCCCTTCAATAACTGGCTAGACACCCCGCTCAATGCAACAGCATCCATCAGTTGTCCAAGTGTGAAGCTGCCCTAACCCCCTTCAATAACTGGCTCGACACCCTGCTCAATGCAACAGCATCCATCAGTTGATCAAGTGATAGGCCTGCTGAGTGCAACAAGATCCATCAGCAAGAGGAAAAGAAAAGTTTATTTTCTGCTCACGCAAGATCCAACAGAATTTTACTTTTGTTACAATATGGTTAGGGTGAAAAACAAGTATAAATTGTTGATAAAATTTATGTAAATTTCATACTTTATGATAGTCAAGAGGTAGGTATAAAAACCAACCTGTGAAAGTTTCAGCTTATTACATTGTGTCGTTAACGAGAAAATAGTGGAAAGGCATTCAGATGTTTGCTATGGATGCATAATATTCATCTCAACGTGGAATTTATACCTTTTAACAATTAATTTGCAAAATGAATTGATTAATTGTATTAAAATTATAGCATCTCACACATAAATATCTCAAGGGATGTTTAATACCATAATGAACTTTACACCAAGTAAATTTGACGAAAAACTGATCGTTCTAGGTTTCGGAGATTACCAATAGTGTATGGGGGATTTAAGTTAGTATTCATTGATATAAAAATCTGTCTAATTATTAACTATTTGGAATTTAATATGGACAATTGTTGGTCTCTTTTATTTTTTATTTTTTTAGAGGAGCACACAATATTTGGATTTGTAAGCCGTTCAATCTGGCTCGTGGTTTGGACACCGTGGTTACCAACGATCTCAATCAAATCATAAGACAAAGTGAAACAAATATACCCAAGGTAATTAATCATATACTGTGTGTAGCTTGCCCATGTTCTAGGTGGTTACAGAGGGGCTCTGTTCTAGGTGGTTACAGAGGGCTCTGTTCTAGGTGGTTACGAAGGGGCTCTGTTCTAGGTGGTTACAGAGGGGCTCTGTTCTAGGTGGTTACAGAGGGCTCTGTTCTAGGTGGTTACGGAGGGGCTCTGTTCTAGGTGGTTACGGAGGGGCTCTGCTCTAGGTGGTTACGGAGGGGCTCTGCTCTAGGTGGTTACGGAGGGGCTCTGTTCTAGGTGGTTACGGAGGGGCTCTGTTCTAGGTGGTTACGGAGGGGCTCTGTTCTAGGTGGTTACGGAGGGGCTCTGCTCTAGGTGGTTACGGAGGGGCTCTGCTCTAGGTGGTTACGGAGGGGCTCTGCTCTAGGTGGTTACGGAGGGGCTCTGTTCTAGGTGGTTACGGAGGGGCTCTGTTCTAGGTGGTTACGGAGGGGCTCTGTTCTAGGTGGTTACGGAGGGGCTCTGTTCTAGGTGGTTACGCAGGGGCTCTGTTCTAGGTGGTTGCGGAGGGGCTCTGTTCTAGGTGGTTGCGGAGGGGTTCTGTTCTAGGTGGTTACGGAGGGGCTCTGTTCTAGTTCTAGGTCGTTATAGAGGAGCTCTTTGCAAAATATTAACACTTTTTAGAGAGGATGTATAATAAGGAAATGTTGTACATTTTATTACCTAAACCCAGGGTAAAATATTGTAAAATGTCATTTGTTCCAGCTTCCCGTTTGTCTCATATAAAAAACAAGCCTAAGGTTCGCCGGTGCCTGACTCTTGAGTTCAATACCTGGTTGCTTTTTACCCGCTCTGGTACCTAAAACACACTTTTTTAAAATCTGAAGTAACATGTCAGAAACTGAATGCCAGTCTCTAATGAACACTTACCGATCTTTCCATATTTATAATAAGGTTTCAGTTACTTTGTTTTATTTCATAACATTCATAACTATGATAAATTATACTTTTCTTTTTGGTTTTGTCTTTGTGTTGTTATTATTTTTTGTTATGAACGTAACGTTAATGAACAAATTGAAAAGAAGGCCACTGTCTTATGCTGTGTTTGGCCTATGTATCACGCAAGGAATTATCAAGCGCTGCGGCACACAGTGGGAATCTGTTTTTTTCCCCATTTTATTTTTTACGGGTACCCGGAAACCGGACCATTATGGCAGCCGGGTACCCAGTTCCAAAATTACCAGTGGATGCACAGCATGAACCCTGTCAACAAGCTGATGCTTGTGTGTATGGCGCCCTCTGTAGGTAGTGTACAGAGCGGATACGTTTGCTCCAGGTTAAGTAGTTCTAATTCTTTACAGGTTGCTTGTGAGTATCTGACTGATCCAGTTCTGTTTGTCCGAGATGGTATTGGACCTGTTAAGTTCGATCTACGCTTCATCGTGATGCTGTCATCAGTCAAACCACTGAAGGTCTATGTTTATACGATATTTTGGACTCGATTTGCTAACAAGTAAGTGGGTCTCCTACAATCAGTGCTATTTTTGAAACAACCCATTCAGGCCACTCCAAGCCATTAGCTGTTGCCAGTGGCCTCCTATGGTTACCCTTGTGAGCACTGTAACCACCACTGAGATTTCAGGGTAAGGTGGTCTCCCATTGATACATTGCAGGCCATACTAATATGTTCAAACATTTACAGTGGCCTTGGGTGGCACACAGTTTATTTTGGAAAGGACAGCAGGCTTGTATGTAATAAAGGTTGGTGAAGAACATATTGAAAAATTAGTGGATCGGAGTCGCCTCCATGTGTAGGAGGGTTAAATGTTTGTGTATGATACATTTTCACACAGTTCAAACATATGCAATATGATTAGTTGATGACAAATTTAAAAACCACTATAAAGCTAGTTTTTTTTCTGGCATTTTGATTGGTTGTTGACAAAATGGCCACTTTGAAGCTGGTTGGTACATGCATTTTTATTGGTTGATAACAAAACTACCACTGTCACTAGTGATGTTGTACATGTATTTTTATTGGTTGATGACCGCAAAGATCCACTTTTACCAATTTTGATTGTTGATATATTGTTTTTTATCAGTGCCTGATTTTAAGCTTTTGTATAATACTTAAAATTAACAGGCCATTTTCATTGGATCACCTTGATGACTATAACAAACACTTCACTGTAATGAACTACATCACACATGGAGAAGTAGGAGACAGTTTTTATCAGGTATAATATATGCATTATTTATTAACCATCGATCAATACACCCATCTAGCCTGGCAATCAAACAGCACGGATTAATTATAACCAATACGGTCACGCATTCCAATGACTAGTGTCACTATGTCAGTTGCGCGGTTTGCTTTAACCCTAACCCCCTAGGTATTCTGGCTAGGAACCTTCCTGAATCCTCCAAAATCCATCGGTGCACTTTTGGAAACATGCCCATATCTTCAAAATGCACCATGCATTTTCGTTGATCTTTCATATTCAGCACTTATGGTCTGTACTTCTTGCCAGGTAGTAATTTTGCCCCATTTGAAGAGGTGAAAGTACCAGTTTCCAACAGTGCTGAATTGTTCCCAAAAAGTGCCCCTTTGAGGATTTTGCAGGATTTGGGGTGGTTAGGGTTAATGCAGGTGCATGTCCAAGTTTTTTTTCAGTGTTTCTAAGGGTGGGAGGGGGAAGTGGGAGGGAGGGGGTGGTGCACAGGGGATTGGACCATAACTGGTTGGGGTTTGATTGATTTTTGTTTTTGATTTGGAAACATTTATTTCATGCTGTCAGCATTAAATACATGTACACAACAGTACAGTAATAATAATTACTTTACACAAATGTTACGTGTTGAAAAGAAAATATAGGAATGAATATTATTTGTCAACTTGTCGGTTAATATAGCCAAAACAAGGGAGAGGGGTAGGCATTAGATATTTTCCCTTGACATTAATCACCTTGGGCACAAAAACTACAAGCCTGTTTTGATAGCTTGATTTGGTGGTTTATTTGCTGACTGAGGCATGATTTGCTGACTGAAAATCGATATGGGGGTGTCACACCCCCAACCTCCCCCCTCCCTTTGACTACCGCCTTGTTCGCATGTGACTGTTTAAAATGAAATTGTTGAGAGGTATTGCTTTTCATGCAAACGTCTTGGGTAACTTGTATTTTAGGTCTTCACTTAAGGCGTGTTTACAGCAATATGAAAATAGTGTTCTAAATGCATGTGTATGTGGCATATGCATTACTTGAAATGCACGCTCATACAGTGCACTGGCGCACGTATGAATGCAACTTGCAATATGAATGCAATTTGATCGCTGATTGGTTTCATCAGAAATGATGTCATAACCAAACCTTGAATATCTCGCTGTCTTTATGTAGGTGCTGTGGCATGAGTTTGCTTCGGAGTTCAGCCAACGCTATCCCGGCTATGAATGGGACGATACAGAATCGCATATTCACGACGTGATCCGTGAGTTCTTCCAAGCAGCCACATCGGAGCCTCCCCCTAAAGGCATAGCACACTGCCCCTGGTCTAGAGCTATGTACGGACTAGATGTCATGCTCAAATGGGACACTGACAACACAGGTATGATTATAAAGTATGCTTTGATCATCTTCAGGAGAATTGTAACCAACCGATTCTTTTCAGAACTATTTACTACGCAAAAGAGAATTTCTACATGGTGTCATCTCAAACGGCCTTTATTTATCTGTTTCACCATGCAAAGCTACAAGTCTTACTTAGTGGAGTGCCATGGCCGAGCGGTTTAGTGCATCGGATTTGTGTTCTGATGGCTGAGTCATCAGAATGTGGATTTGAATCCTGGCCACGACCGTGTTACTTGTGTCCTTGAGCAAGACACGTTGCCATAATTGCTTCTCTCCACCCAGGGGTAAATGGGTTACCTGTGAGGGCAGAGTTGGTTGTTGTGTTTGATTAACCCTATATGCGCCGAAATGGCAGCAATTGAGCTGTATACTAGAGAGCTGAGACGGTTTCAGCAATGCTTTATGCGCCTGATGAGCGGGGGTAATAATATAATGCGACTATATAAGTCTAAATTATTATTATTACTTAGGTGAATGCAGTTCCAAAAGTGCATTTTAAATACATGTAACCCTTTTTTTTTTTTTTTAAGTTAATGGTGTAACCACCAAAATCAGTCAAAATGTTGATATACATGTACTTGCCAAGGTATATCTAGTGCACTTAAAAGTCAAACACTGTCAAACCATACATGTAGTGATGTAGTAAGTACATGTACAGGTCAAAATGAGTTGACCGTTTTTGACTGGTAAAAGGGTTCAGGGTGGTCAAAATGACAGTAAAAACCAGTCAAAAACGGTCAGTTGACAGATTTTGACCACTATAGCTACTTGCCACTAAAGTGCAGCTATAGTAGGAGGCTTAAAAGTAACAGAAAATTAGCAAAAACGTACTTCAGACTCATTTTGTATGGTTGGGCCCCACTCTTTCCCTAAGTTACGATACTAAACCTGGGCAATCTGGGGGAATCACCCAGAGAAGACATGGTCGTTTACGTGCATTAAAATGTACCCTGTAGTGGAAATGTCAGTATAAAAGATGGTTCTCATCTTCCTTAAATCAAATATCAAATAACCAAAATAATCAACAAGGGAGAAAAACACTAAACATGAAACTTGTATCCTTACAGGAAAGAAGATCATGCAGCCGGTGTTACTGGAATGCAACTATTTCCCCGACTGTGAACGAGCCTGTTGGCATCGGAAAGAATTCTTTGATGACATCTTCAGCACACTGTTCCTTGGAGATATTACGGACCGACCGATTAAGCAACTTCTCTGAAATGACTAATGAGCCATGTCAAAGGTTTTACAAAGCTGGATGTACATCTGACAGAGTGAATTAATAAATACTTTGTCAGCCATGTAATGGCTTAATATCCATATTCATTTTGTTTTAAAACATGTTTGCCAGGGGCATATTTAGGGTTCTTGACAGGAGGGGTCCCGATGGTTGATATTGTTTTTTTTTTTATCATAATAACAAAATTTTAACAAAATTAGCACTATCTTGTAAGCAACCCACCATTTGTTCTGATGTGGAGTGCCATGGTCGAGCGGTTTAGTGCATCGAATTTGTGTTCGTATGGCTGAGTCGTCAGAATGTGGGTTCTAATCCCAACCGCGACCGGGGTACTTGTGTCCTTGAAACGAATATCAGTTCTGATGTGGAGTGCCATGGCCGAGCAGTTTAGTGCATCGGATTTGTGTTCTGATGGCTCAGTCGTCAGAATGTGGGTTCCAATCCCAACCGCGACCGGGGTACTTGTGTCCTTGAAACGAATATCAGTAAATTTGTTTGAATCATTTGTGGTCTCTTTGTGGTCTCTATAAGCAGACAAAGGGAGGGGTCAGGACCTCTAGACCCCTTCTGGAAACGACCCTCTTTGTCATTAATTTTTGTTGAATAGGTAAAATGTAAATAGCCCTTTATTTCTGTTGAAACATGGGCTGTCTTACTATCTGCCCATTGCCCAAACAGGCGTAATGTCAGCTACCAAAACATCTGGTACATAAACATGCTAATAACGTTTGAAAATGCTAATATTTGCAAAACCTTTGTTACTAATTACCTTATGGCACAAAATTCATGATGCATGTTACCTCATGAGATATTTGATAAATAACAAGTACCTAGTAACTACATCAGTTATCGTTCATCCACGTTCAAATTTATACCAAAAAAAAAAAAAAAAAGCATTTTCAACATTATATGCTGTGCCTTTCACAGGTTGGATGTTTAATGTATATTTATACCTTCCCTCAGTCTCATCTCTTGTTAAAATTATTTCACAGCAAAATGTTAATTTACTGAATTTATTTACTTGTTTGAATTTATTTTACAATGTTTAGACACCTAAAAATACATGTACATACTGATGACAGGATCTCGATTTGGAAAAAATATGGTTAGAACATTTCTTAAAGGGGTGTATACCAAATTGAATGATTAATTATGTACAAGCTTATTATACTTGGTTGTAAGATAGTAATGATACTAAACATCCTGAGAGATTATACCTTCTGACATTTTTGAGAAATCGTGAATACAAATTCAGACCTTAAATTAGAATGTATACACACTCAACGGAATGAGCTGAAACTTTCGCAGGTTGGTTTCTACACATCTCTCATCATTCCTGTAAAGTATGGATGCATTTATAAATATATTTACCAGATACAATCAAGAAATGACAACATTTCTATATGCTATGCTAAATTTATTGGAATAAATAACCAACAATATACACACTTTTTGTATAACTATTACTATTTGTCAAATTTGATTTTAACTTTCTGAAAAATTTAATAAAAAATAAAATCTCCACACACCCTGTTTCCAGACCAATCTATGAGTCTTTTAATAATTCCAAAATTATATTCTCTGCCATCAAATATTAGTAAGAACAAAGGAACAAAGAACTGTTATTAGAAATATAGATATGCCCATTGAAATAACACTAGGGTGTTAAAATTACACTAGTGTTGTCAGTGTATTCTCCCATTGTGTTCACACCACTGGTGTAGTTTTGAAAAAAAAACACGTTTTTTTGCAGTGAAATTAAATTTGGTGAAGCACAGCCGTCTGCCTTTGGAGTTAAATTTGCCTGTACACTGCTCTCCATAGTGAATGTCATCGTGTACAGCGAGTTCGAGTCTATTCCAGAAGTAGAAGGAAGCCGAAATATTCTAATCAATTACTCAACTTAGAGACTATTGTGTTCAATTGTATGGGGGATGATTATACCACTACCAGACGATTCATAGGCGGTATATTTCCAGCTGATCGGCTACCCAATGTAAAAACGTACCCCAGCGTATTCATTGTCAATACGGATAAGAGCAATCAACCGACACACGGGTTGTCGGTATACAATTTGATTAAGGTAGAAAAGCGGATTTCTTCAACTCTTAGGCCAAAAATAAGTCTCCGGTTTCCGGTCTCCACGCGCGTCGCCTCATACCTGTGCGTCGGCATTTTTAATTAATTTTTTTAAATTTTTTATAATTATATGAAACGATGTCCTATGCTGTGTTTTAAACGACATTTTCACATAGGGGTATGAACGTTTGGCCAATTTGTGAGGCCTCTCTTAGCCACCATACTTTGGAACCAGCATTATATGTAGGCCTATCACGTATTTCTCCTGAGGACAATCAGAGCATACTGATCGAAACGTCGAGTTGTACCCCCAGTTCTTTTCAGAACTAATTACTACTCAATTGAGATTCCACATGGTGTCACCGCAATTAGTCTTACTTATCATCCTCACCATGCAAAGCTACAAGTTTTACCTACGTATTTCTCTGTTGGTAAAACAAAACACCAAAAAACCGCGTCACCGCACCGATTTTGAAGCTGACCTGTGACCAGAAACCGGAGACTTTTTTGGCCTTATGACCGGAAAAGTCCCCGAGCGGTAAGGAACGTATCCGTTGGGATAGCAGTATACCGTCCCGATGAATGAATACAATTGCTCTGAGACCACCCTTTGAATTCACCAGAATACAAGTTGTTGTGTATTTATATAACAAATAATACTGGTTTATTCGCAAACAATAAGGCACCTCACCTGGAGGTGACCAAGTCCTTAAATCACAAGAACAATCATCAATACAGGAAATCCTTATGATCTATGTCACCTCGATGAGGGGTACCGGGTCACTGGCACACCACTAACGCACCTCACGGTGGAGGGGAACTTAACACCACATGTGCACCTTTGGCACCTCTCACCTGAGGTGTCACCACAAGTACACAAATTATAATCCCTATATCTTGAAGCTAAGTGCTAGTCCAGATGCATCAATTTAAGGGGCTTTACTGTTTGTACTGGAGGTGCACAGCAACAGACACCACACAGGCCATTTATATAGCACTACACCCTCCCGCTTATGACTAACGTACGGTCTCTTTTATGACTTTTTACGACTGTGTGAGCTAACTCTATTATCACGACTACTCTCTACAAGTTCGCGGCAACAACTGACCCCAAATCTACATACATGTACGCTCTGCGCTCCAAAACTGGTGCTCGCTGGCTGCGTGCTGCGGCATCGCCTAATCGCGCACGGAACCAGCGAATCCCTCACCAAGGTTATACCATTAAATAAAAGGGTAGAAAATACAAACCGCTGTTGCGTCACATAGCTTCTGATAGGCCTGAACGTTCCCGTTCGATCAGGCTCAAAACAAACAATTTAAATACTACAGTTAAGTTAAACTACATGTTAAACTACGAATGAGGAGCCTTCCTCCAGGCACCTCTGAGGTCAACTGAACCTCCAACACCTCTGAGGTCAACTGCGCCTCCGACACCTCGGGGATCAACTGCACCTCAGACACCTCAAATGGCAATCTTGACATAAATAATAACACAGTATGTATTTATAAATATTATAAGTATAAAATCTTATATAAAGATAAACTTTCTTTGGCTTACAAGATACAAAAGAAATACAATTTAGTTTCCTCTTATGAAAATTACAGTTCTGAGGTATATTTTATACATGAAATTACACACAGGAGATCACCTCACCTGGGTGCCTCGATCCTACTTCACCTGAATATTTAGTCAAACATGTAATATAAAACTACGTTAAAAAGTTAACAATACAAAATAGTGGTTCCTTTAAATACAAAATAAGTTATGATATAAATATACACTTAAAGCTATAAACTTAAAACACGTAAGATCTCAATAGTCCGGAAATCAGTTTCCTCCATTGGGTACAGCCCACTCAATAACAACGTTCTTGTAATACACATTGTCGCTTACTTCCCGGCGTACCACTACGTTGTCGATCAATGTAAGCACCACTGTGTGCTCTCGTATGGTGGCCAACTTGACTTGGTTGTATTCTGGTTGTGGTGGCTCCTGCGGCTGTTCGTGTCCTGTTTGTGATGACTCCTGTGGCTGTCTGGGTTCTGGTTGTGATGACTCCTGCAGCTGTCCGGGTTCTGGTTGTGATGACTCCTGCGGCTGTCCAGGTCCTGAGTGTGGTGGTTCATGCTGGAGTTGTTCGGGTCCTGGTTGTGATGACTGCTGTGGCTGTTCAGGTCCTCGTTGTGGCGGCTCCTGCTGGAGTTGTTGTGCCTCCGGTTGTGAGTTCTGTTCCTCCTCTTGAGATTGTTCATCCATGCTGCTTATGGATTCCAACTCTGTCATGTTAGGGCTGTCCATCTCCATAGCTGTATTTAGCATCCTGTCGAGCATTCCCCGAGGTTTTCCTGACAGCACTACCCTGGGCGAAGAAAGATTCGCACGGAGAGGGGAGAACGGAGAAATCGTCAGACTGACTGCCGGCGAGGCTGGCGTAGCCTTCGCTACTCTCTCACTACTTCCTTGGGGACGGTCATAAAATCGTCGTTCATTTTTCCACTCACGTCTGGATGCAGTGGCCCGAGCCCAGCCCGATGACGAGGAACCTCCCTCCTTATTGCGAGGTGGCTCCTTCTTGATCTCGTCAACCCTTACAAAAATGTCCTGTGGTATTACCACAAAAAATACCACAGGACATTACCACAGGAATTGTCCTGTGGTTTTTTGGGACATTACCACAGGCACGTTACCACAGGAACATTACTGCAGGTACCACAGGAACATTACCACAGGAACATTACCACAGGAACGTTACCACAGGAACATTACCACAGAAAAATTACCACAGGAACATTACCACAGGTACCACAGGAACATTACCACAGGAACATTACCACAGAAAAATTACCACAGGAACATTACCACAGGTACCACAGGAACATTACCACAGGAACATTACCACAGGAACATTACCACAGGAACATTACCACAGAAAAATTACCACAGGAACATTACCACAGGAACATTACCACAGGTACCACAGGAACATTACCACAAGTTACATGCCTGTGGTAATGTTCCTGTGGTAACGAGCCTGTGGTAACATGCCTATGGTACCTGTGGTAATGTTCCTGTGGTAACGAGCCTGTGGTAACGAGCCTGTGGTAACGAGCCTGTGGTAACATGCCTATGGTACCTGTGGTAATGTTCCTGTGGTAACATTCCTGTGGTACCACAGACACGTTACCACAGGAACATTACCACAGGTACCATAGGCACGTTACCACAGGCTCGTTACCACAGGCATGTAACTTGTGGTAATGTTTCTGTGATGCCCAGGAGAAAATTCAGAATACAACACATGTAATAAATATTTAAAAAAAGTATAAATAACAAAATATCCTGTGAAGATACCGTCTGAAGTATTGTGCTTTTTTTTTTTTGAAAATAGGCAAAGAACTGTGATTTCAAAAATTATCATGCGTGTGATAATTGTTTAACCATTACAATGTGTACACAAAAAGGCTGAATGCAATTTACACTATTTTTTTCTCGTAAACAGCCCAACAAAACTAGCTGAAATTCTCACAAGTTATTTGTTATTATACACACATCTCTACTCTTATAAATTATGGATGCATTAACCAAACACATGTACCAAAGATGTAGCATCTCTTTAATATATGTTTTAATAGTCACTAAAGAGTTTTTAACAATTTAAAAATGTTTTACAATGGCATCATTCAACAACTGGACTTCAATCCATATGCATGTAAATTAAAAGCTTTGTTGGTGAAAACCATCTCATTAGGAAGTTGAGCAATGGCAATAACTGGATGGATCTAAATTCCATAATACTGTGAATATTGCAGTTTATATTGCGGTTTTGTTATAACATTTCTTTTCAACTTAATAAATTAAATTCAAGTTAATTAATGATATGACCTTTGCAAAAATATTTATTGTATTTTCTATCAGACAATAGGTTTTAAAAGGATTGAAATGTTGTTAATCACAAACTCACCAAGCTTCTTTAAAGGAAGCAAAAATTGTCTTTCAGACACCTTAACCATCTTAAGTAAAAATGTAAAGTCATTAATCATAAATTGTAGAATAGGTAAGCACTAATTAAAGTCACCAAAGAACCTATTTAATTGAAATTTTGTTAATCACAAAAGCACCAGGCTTTTATAAAGGAAGCAAACATTTTCTTTCAGACACTTTCATCATCTTAGTAACAATGTAAAGTTTTTAATCATAAATGTTGAAAAGCAAGCACCTAAATGGATAGATAACATTTCTGCCAAATATAATCAGCGAAGTCACTGGGCACTGGCAATTTAAAGTCATTAATCACAAACATGTGGAAATGGCAAGCACTAATTAAAGTAATTAATTCATGGGATGATCCTCCAGCAGTCTACTTAAGCAGCAACATTTTCCAGAGTCCGGCATTCTCCTGAGGACGATCAGAGCATACTGATCGAAACATCGAGTTGTACCTCCAGTTCTTTTCAGAACTAATTACTACTCAAATGAGATTCCACATGGTGTCACCGCAATTAGTCTTACTTACTAATTAAAGTCACCAAAGAACCTATTTCTTGTATTTTCTATCACACAATAGCATTTGAAGTGATTGAAATTTTGTAAATCACAAACACACCAAGCTCCTAGAATCTTCTGATAATTAACAGTGTAAAGTTATTAATTATAAACATGTGGGAAAGGCAAGCACCTAAATGGATCTAGATAAAATTTCTACCAAATATAATCAGCGATGTCACTGGCGCAGTAGCACATTTACATGTACAGTAGGTGTTTGCCTTTTCCACATGTTTATAATTAACATTTTTATCCCTTCAAAATTACCTCTATTGTATGATAGACAATACAAGAAATAGGTTTTTGGTCTGTAGAGAGAAAATAGCGGACATTATTAATAGACTGGTCAATCAAAAATTTTCATTTTTAGAGAAAGTTTCATCCGAATCACCAATGACAAACTCAATTTTACTAATTTATCTGTTTCCTTATTAGTCTATTAATGTCCTGTATTTTTTGTGAAATATACATGTACTTCTTAAACTTCACAGCCTCAACGGAGTTTTCACTTCCTCATTAGCTCTCATCTGGATGAGACGATCCATGAAGCACTTAAAGTAAACAAAGATAGATATTTTGTTATGTTACTATTGCCATATTCTCATATCAAACATATCCAACAATGTAGGAGACACAGTTCTAACCAACGTAATGTAGGTGTTTCAAGACTTGAAATTTGGCAGAAAGAAAGGTATCAGTAAGTACCTTCTAAACTTTGATAATTAAAAAAAGTAAAATTAATTTTAAAATCAATTTAATTTTTGAGCAGTCGCATCAATTCGTGAAAACTGCGACAAAATGTGCACATCAGGTTCTCAGGCTTGAGTATATATGGAATTCTTACCTTTCTTCCTGTTCATGTCTTGTCCATCACGGTTCTAACGTTATGCGGCCTTCCATCATGAATGTAAACTGTGTGTATTGTACAATACCTGTCTAGTACCATCATCAGGTAACGTAACTATAGTCACTTAATTTAGTGCAGTTATGTCAGACTACAGAGCAAATTCATGGCAGCATAACTCCATCTGATTCGATTCTATTAATCTACAGTAACTATAATCACTAGTGGGCTATATTTCAATACTTAAATTGACAACATTGTTACAAATACAAGCCAATATAACATTTCAAACATGTGCACTGAATAAACAGTTATTTAGCTGGTAACATGCATCATACAAGCCTTATCCTGTACTGCTGTACAGGCTTGGTGCAAATCATTGGTACTCTGCGTCACATGGCCACGCATTAAAAAACAAGTTCCTTGCATAGATGATGTGTACAAAAGTCAATGGAGGGCAGTTTTTTGTAATAAGTACTAACAATATCTTTTAAAAAGTCAAAACATTTCAAGAAAAATTCTGAGTACCCAAAAAGAGTAAAACAATATCATGCATAGTGAAAAACATAAATAAAGTTACAAAGAATAAAATATGCAATATTTTGTTGCCTATGAAAATTATTTTGCACTTACAATTAGGTCCAGTTACAATTCTTACAAAATACGATTCTAGTACACTGGCCTGTTGAAATGAATGGGTACATGCAATAACTCCATTAGGTACCTGCGTAATGTTCCTGTGGTGTCTGGTACCTGCGGTACGCTCCTGTGGTAAACCTGTATACATTTATTTTTTCCCTTTTAAATGAATCTTACTGATGGCAGAAATCACAGAACAAATTGAATTTGTCCATCAACATTAGTTTAGTGCACTTCAAATGTTTATTTCATCTTTTGTCAGACAATATCAACAGTTAGCTTCAACAAATAAATTGGCTGTTAATTTCATCTGTAAATTCAAACACTGTTTTTGTCCCGGAGTATTCAATTTTGTCTAGTCTACGCCAATTGTGAAATCAAATTCTTCTAATTTATGTAAGACGAATTTGAATGCTGCCATTCAGCAACAGCTTTGTGTTCTTGACCTGGTGACTAAATGAGGGTGACAAAAATTTAAAATTGAATGGCAAATGAATTGGTTTTGTTAAAAAAAAATTGGTTTTGTGTGAAATTTTTTGTGGATGAAATTGAATGCATGCATGATAGCTGGTAAATTTGAATGAAAAATCTTTTAAAATAGCCGGGAAATCCTACTAAATCTAAAGTGAATAATAATAACTTTCTCTTATGAAATCTATACCCCCATGCAAATACCCAACCACAAGAATACCACAGGACTGGGATACCCAGCGTTGCCATTACCACATAAATATGTGTGGTACTCTGATGATATTTGCTTTTCCTGTGGTAATTTCTGTGGTATCTACATGTACGTGTACCACAAGAATACCACAGGACTGGGATACCCAGCGTTGGTATTACCACATAAATGTGTGTGGTACTCTGATGATATTTGCTTTTCCTGTGGTAATTTCTGTGGTATCTATATGTACATGTACCACAAGAATGGAGTGGAGTGGAGTGTCGTGGACGAGCGGTCTAGCGCACCGAACTCAAGTTCTGGTGTTGCCAGCAGCAGGGTGTGGGTTCGAGCCCCGGTCGTGACACTTGTGTCCTTGAGCAAGGTACTTAACCATAATTGCTTCGTCCTTCGGATGGGACGTAAAGCCGTAGGTCCCGTGTGTTGTATAATGCACGTAAAGTGGATTGTCGTGCGGTCTAGCGCACTGAACTCAAGTTCTGGTGTTGCCAGCAGCAGAGTGTGGGTTCGAGCCCCGGCCGTGACACCTGTGTCCTTGAGCAAGACACTTAACCATAATTGCTTCTCTCCACCCAGGGGTTAAATGGGTACCTGTGAAGGCAGAGATGGTTTGCTCTATATGCGCTAGAAATGGCAGCAATTGAGCTGTATACTCCCCAGGGAGCTGAGATGGTTTCAGGAATGATTTATGAGCCTTATGAGCCTTATGAGCAGGGATAATAATATAATGCGCCTTGAGCGCCACTTAGTTGGTGGATACGTGCGCTATATAAATCTATACATTATTATTATTATTATTAAGAATACCACAGGACTGGGATACCCAGCGTTGGCATTACCACATAAATGTGTGTGGTACTCTGATGATATTTGCTTTTCCTGTGGTAATTTCTGTGGTATCTACATGTACCACTGAAGTACCACAGAAATACCACAGGACCGGGATATCCAGCGTAATTGGCATTACCACATAAATTTGTGTGGTACTCCGGTGATAATGCTTTTCCTGTGGTAATTTCTGTGGTATCTACATGTACCACTGAAGTACCACAGGAATACCACAGGACCGATATCCAGCATTGGCATTACCACATAAATTTGTGTGGTACTCCGGTGATAATGCTTTTCCTGTGGTAATTTCTGTGGTATCTACATGTACCACAAGAATACCACAGGACTGGGATACCCAGCGTTGGCATTACCACATAAATGTGTGTGGTACTCTGATGATATTTGCTTTTCCTGTGGTAATTTCTGTGGTATCTACATGTACCACAGAAGTACCACAGGAATACCACAGGACATTTTCGTAAGGGAAGGTCTGCCATGCATCTGCTATGCAACTGGACATAGTGCCTTCGCAGATTGTCCCGTCGACCAAAATGCTGGCTACACTGTCTACAATACAGAAACTCCTTCGGCCCATGTTGCAGCCTGAAATGCCGGGCCAACCCTCTCGCCCGCTGAAAGTCACTCAGACACCTGTTACAGCGAAACTTCTTAGGCTTCGTCGGTGGACTCATGGCTTCACACACTCACGTACTCACGTACTCTGTGAACAAAGAACAACAAAAATGTCACAGTTAATCACACTGACCCTGAACCACAACTTCACACTCTAACGGAACCGCAAAGGCAACCTCTCCTTGGGTATCTGGTCATAGTCACCTCAACCTGAGTGTCTGGCACCGGAGCCATTTCTGCGTACAACCAATGTCGTTATCACCTCTCGAAAACATATCCTGAAATTCGACCAGGCACCTCAACACCTCTGTGTGGTGCTCTGCATCCAATCTCTGCTTACTCCTCTCGAACAAGTCATGTAAGTGTGCAGGAAGATTTACTCTCATCTTCCCTCAGTCTCTGAATGTATAGTTAGCACTGGTTCTCTACATCTACTGGGAGAACCTTTTCTCCCACCGTAGTGCCCGCACGAAGGACCCTTTCCCTTCAAGGGTTCAATACCCTCACAGGCACCACCTCCGTTGGCACTTCAATCAATGATCTAGCTAACACTAAGCCCCTCTGGGCGAGCTCTCCACCACCACAGACAGGCTCCAAACATCATTGGACCGGCTAGCCCTCAGGCTGACGTACAGCTCCAGCCACCATGGCTTTACATACCCCTGCAGGTATCAACAACGTCGTCTCCGTAACAACAACCCAACCAACAAAAGTCTCGCTGCTGCACCACTCTGGCACTTGATTCGCTCTCCATTCAGGTTCAACTCCATATTCCGAAAATCTAAATTGACACAAGTTGGCAACAACAATCCATCCCCAGCATCGCGGGAGGAATATATCAGCGAATATCACATTCACTGGATACGTCGTTCTGCAAATCGTGAGCTCAACCCATGCAGCCCACGTCTTCAATGGGGTGCCATCCACCTGGCGTACCCCAACATCACAATCTCAAATGGTCTCTGTTCCTTTGGAATGTGGTTAAAAACAGCAATGCTTATCAATGTGTCAGAAGAGCCAGTATCTATGAGGAGTCGAAAAGTTGTGGACCTCCAGCTCCCCTCAACGAACAAACCCTGCTTGGGGACTGACACTACACGCACCCCCTCACCACCCTCTAATTTCCTTTTTCTAGCTCGGTGCTGGTCTGCTTCTGTGGGTCCTGTACAATGTTCAGCCTTTCCGTGGACCCCCTGGTAGGCTGCTGGTCGTTTCTCAGAGGTTTACCCTGTCCTCGCCAGGGCTCTTTACACTCGAATGCAAAGTGGCCCCCTCTGATCACAGTTGTAACACCTCAATTCTGACCTGGGTCGCCGCCTTTGAGGACGTGACCCCTCTGACACCTCACAAGTCCCCTCTTTCAACTTCTGTTGTGCTGCCAAAAGTTTCAACATTTTGTCCAACTGCTGAGACAAACCATCAACACTCTTAGATTGTTGGTTTATAGCCCTCTCGACAAACTGCAATCTCTCCTCGGTCTCCCGGTCTACCCCCGAGCAAACTTGGCTGGCTTTTCAAAACTTCGGTGGGTCTCTATTTTCTCAAAATTCTCCGTCTCTAGAGCAGCTTGAATTGCCTCTGACAAATTCTTTGGTCGGGCACGGAATATGCCCTCCCGTATCGACTGGGTTGCCACCGCATCCACAAAGTGGTTCTTCTTTAGCCGATCCCTTGGTTCCTCAGGAATATCGGGGTAAGCTTTCACTGCCGGTTCGTGAATCGCCTGACCTAACTCTTGCAGAGTTTCTTTGGGTTTCTGCTGCCTATGTCTCAGCTCGACCAGGAAATTCTTGGCCTGCTGCCCTGTACCAAACCTTCGTGACAACAACTTCACGAGTTCACCATCTGTGCGAACCCTGCTTGACACTGTCCCCCAAAATGCAACTGCGTCGCCCTGAAGACTCGCTGCCAAATACTCCGCTGACTGTTCCTCGTCCCATTGTCCTGTCCCTCGTCCCATTACTAACCGGCAACTCTCAAAATGACCGAAATACCTCATTCCATGGATTTTACCACTGTACCGGTCGGGAAACAATGTTAGGACGGCGAGGGGTCTGGTGACCCGCTCCCCATCCTTTCTCTCTCCAACCACCTGAATCTCTCTCCAACTTCCACGGTCTAACCCTGTCAGCACTGGTGTTCTCAGCCGTGCCTGGCACAGTATCGATATTGCCCAACGAACGTGTAGCAAAACTCAGCAAATCGCTATATCTCTGCTTCGGATCAGACACCTCTTCAACGTCAACAAAAGGGTTTGTACAGCCATATGTCACCTGACTCCTTCTGCACCTTACAGGGATCAGGAGTGAGACACGTCACCACCCCTCTGAGGGGTAGTCCAATCCAGAAGACTCATTTCACCACCCTTTTCAATAGGATGGGTCCCCAATACTTTGAAATCACTCAGAGGTGGGGGCACCTCCAATGAGGTGTACCCAGTCTCCTCCCTTAAATCGGCCAAACCCCGATCTCTATCAACCCTAACACGCTTTCGCATGTTACCTCCAGCTACTCCAGCCGGACACTCGTCAGACGTCTTATAATTAGTCTGTTTCAAAGCAGACTCAAGCTCTGCAATCCGCCTTGCCAGTTGGGACTTCTCCCACTGTAACAACTGCACTTCCATCCTGGACCTGTTCCATCCTGGTCCTCACTGGAGGTGACTCCCGACATACACAACTGCTATACCCTAGTATCACTTAATCAGAAGGAAAATCTCAGCAATCGCAATCAATCAAATATCCCACTTTGACACAATTTGTGGCGCAACACCCCTACGGAGGGATTGTCGCGCGGACGGCCTCTGACTGAAAAGTCCCTGAGCGGTTAGGAACGTATCCGTTGGGATAGCAGTATACCGTCCCGATGAATGAATACAATTGCTCTGAGACACTCTATGAAAAAAGGTCACCAGGATACAAGTTGTTGTGTATTTATAACAAATAATACTGGTTTATCTGCAAACATAAGGCACCTCACCTGAGGTGACCAAGTCCTTAAATCACAAGAAGAACAATCATCAATACAGGAAAACCTTATAACTACATGAAAATATATGGCACCTCGATGAGGGGTCACTGGCACACCACTCAATGCACCCCACGGTGGAGGGAATTAACACACATGTGCACCTTTGGCACCCTCGCCTGAGGTGTCACCACAAGTACACAATTATAATCCTTATATCTTTAAGCTGGCACTAGTCCAGATGCATCCATTTAAGGGCTTTACTGTCTTTGTACTGAGGTGCACAGCAACAATCACCACACAGGCCAATGAATTTACAAAGGAAGGGAGACCCCACGTCGACCCTGCAAAACCCAATACACATACGATGGGGCCTCTCAGCTCGAGGAACCACTACTCTGTATGTTTCCCAAGTCTGAATTAATGGTTATGGCGGCACATGCAGCACATGCAACCCTTTTATACAGGCCTCGACAAATCGCCTCGTCCGATTGCCCGAACGGGAAATTT